>OY986042.1:104877865-105237865 GCA_963920215.1 Nineta flava
CCATTTGTTCAAATATTTTTCTGTGGTTTTTTAATTTAAAATAATAATATTTAACACTGTATATAATTTCTCCGAGATTTCGTACTGTTTATTTTATTTGAAATTTTTTTTTATAGCCTTAACCTCATGTTAAATATTTTGAATATTAGTATATAATGAAAAATAAAAAATTTTTTTTTTAAATTCCTGTAGGCTAGGCACTGTACAGATTTTAGTGAGAGGATTCCGCTTGAATTTCTCATACGCTATGCACGATTCGGAAGACTTCGAAAACAATTCGAAATATTCCAACGTTAATTTTTATCACTTTATCAGTGCTTAATACTAATGCTATTTATCTTTTACAACACTATATCCTAGGAACCATTACTCTAGGCTGAATTGTTTTCAACTTTTCAATATGTGTGGTCATTTTTAATTTGACAAAAGGTGTAATTCTAATTCGTTTAAACACTCCCAAATAGACAGCAAATAGATTTCAGCCCGAATAGATTTCAGCATAGAGAAATTCACATAAAATTTGGACACCGCCTCCAAAAATAACAATAATTGTACATATATATTTAAAAATTTTTGCTTAGGTGAACTAAAATTGGCACAAGAATATGCAATTATTTTTTTACTTTTTAGTGCATATTTTGTTTTAGAATATTTGATTTTTGAAGTCGGGTTTCCATTTTGTCAAAATAGGTTTTATTTCTCGCTTTGTGCATTTCTTTATAACACATTTTTTTTTATTCGTTTTTTTTTTTTTTTAATTTTTAGTGCATTTTTTTATAACAGATTTTCAATTTTTTGAAAAATTTTTTTTTTTTTGGGGGGTCGGTTTTTTTTTGTAAAAAATTTTTTTGAAGTCGGTTTTTAAAAAAATTTTCTTATTTTCCCATTATGAATGAGTATATCCTTTCAAAAAAAAAAAATCGCAGAAATCGGTCATCACATATAAAATGAGGGTTTTCCTCGATTTCCAGGGGATCCCTTCATCAGAATGCGATTTCTTGATAATGGGACCAATCGGAAATCAAACTCTTTAAAACAAAAAAATTCAAAATCGGTTAATAAATGCCGGAGTTCTGAGGTAACAAACATAAAAAAAAAAAAAATAGACGAGTTGAGAACCATCCTCCTTTTTGAAGTCGGGTTAATAAATTTATACAAATATACAAAATAACAACAACCAAAAACCGTATTCAAAATGAACAATAAAAGACGCACATAATATTCTTGCTGCCCAAACTAGACACATATAGGTGGTATATTATATTCTTTATTGTAGCATACAGTTTTTGTTAACCCTATTCGTAAAGAATTACACCTGTGCGATTTACATTCACTATCACTATTAATACATGGGGATGTGTTTTAACACTTGACGTTTTTATGGTTCTATAAATCACTAACTAGTAGAAGTAGTACATGCATACGTGCGTTAACGGTTAAAGTTAAAGGATAAACACAGGATTGGATTCAGTATTAGTATGGGCATAAATAATTTAAGGGTGGGGTAATTAAACAGTAAAAAGGTAATTTCAAAATGTAAATGGGATAATTTTTATTTTCTGTTGATCTAAATTCTAAAATATACTTTCAAAGTTATTTTATTATCACAAATTTACAAAGGGAGAAAAATTTATTTAATTTTACACCCAACTTGCCACTAAATTTTAACTTGTAAGTTTACGCCTACTATATAAGTAAATCCAGCAAGTCGGCCACATCTAAGTGTCGTATGGATTTGGAAGTTTGAAAATGTGTGCAATTCTGATGACAATACAATAATTTATTACCATCTTGATGAAACCTTTTATAAATCGTCGCATTTTAAGATTGTGGAAAGATTTTCGATTAAGACTTGCCTATATACGAGACATAAAAATGTTTTTACACGTTTTGAGGCAACTTTTCAATCCTATTTTACTGAGCAAGGACAGAATTATTTTTGACGTGAATATGTCTTTAAATTTGCTTCCCTAGTGAGAGGCAATTCAGAAAACTGATGATAACAAAATCGGGAGATACAGTTTGGTGTTGCAGCTACATATCTATCAGCAGTACTTGGAAACTGGAAGGTTATGGGTTCGAATCCCGACATCGGCAGTTTGTCAATTATAAAAAAAAAAGGGACGGTTGATTGACTAAACTGTCGACGTATGGACAAGAACGAAGTAACCGGCTATGCTTGAGAAGGTTTTCTGCAGTTTCCTTCCCGAACTCCAGGCATATCCTTCACGCATATCCTACCAATTCCTGGTCTATACACAAAAATTCCTTCCACTCCACTCACATAATAGACCTTCTCAAGCATAAAACCTTCTCAAGCATAGCCGGTTACTTTGTTCTTGTCCATACGCCGACAATTTAGTCAATTAACCGCCACTTTTTTTTCCTTAATAATTGACAAACTGCTGATGTCGGGATTCGAACCCATAACGCTTTAGACCGCTCGGCCACTTAGACTGATTGAAGACTCGGTGATGACTACTTTGTAGTCGAAATACGTATTTATAAAATACAAATAATTGATCTAAAAATTGGGGCAAATTTTGGAATTAAATTTTGACTTTCATTTCCCTTCAAGCAGCTTGGTGTTCGGTAGGAGATTAGCTATTCTGCTGATGGAATGTGTCAATTTCAAATATCAAATACCATTTTTTCCCTAACAAATTATAAAAATAAAATATGTAATCGATTTTGTAATACATTTGAGTAGCTACATAATAACAAAAATTCGGCTTTCTTATTCTATATATGATACAAGTTTGTAACGTAAATATATACGCAGTTGTTATACGATATAGAAATTGATTTATATAAATAAATATGAAAATTGAACACACAAACATATAACGAACAGTTTATTTTCACAAATTGAATGACATACCCTATTTTTTTTTTATTAAATTGGAAACACGAATGAGCACATTCATACCTACACAACACACACATTGGAATATCAAATAGAAATGTAATTTTCAAAACTGAAAACGGAAATTAAAAAACATAAATTTGATAAATTTGGTATTTATAATTCTTCGAAAATGTCCCAACTTTTTAACAAGGGAATATTCAAGCTATGTTATATGAGCTGAAGAATAGTGCTGCCGAAATAGTTGCGAAACAATTCGGATAAAGAGTAGTAGTACAACCCGGAACTTCATCAGGCGATCAAATCATGTGACCAATTCGAAATAAATAACATGTGTCTTTTTCAAATTTTAATAAAATGTTTAAAATGAAATTGTGTGTACTTATTTACGCACGTAAGAAGTTTTACTTCTTTTTGAATAATATTAAATAAGGTCAACACTACGATTAAGATACTAAAGTTTAATAAAATGATATCGTAGTGCAAAACTACAATCGAAAAGTTATATATTGTATCTAAAACCAATGATTTTACATTTTATCATGGTCGAACAGAACCAGCGTCACTTCTTCCATTAAAATTATAGTTTGAAAGACTGGCTTTAAACCCATTATTTACATTAGAATCAGAGTTAGTGAAATTTATCAAAACCAGGCCAGGTTATATATACATTAAATATACAAAGTTTACGAGCCCATAAAAATGATATCATTGAGAATGTGGCTTGTAATTCTAATATTCCTCTTTTATCAGAAACATGGAGTAATAATGTGGAAGACATTCCAGTACCTAATTTCAACTATATAGTCAAACTGAAATATTATAATTTAGAGCTGGTGGTGTAACTATTTACCAAAATAATAACGATCTTTCATCTTTCTATAATCTATAATATTGTCTTGTCTTTCAATATCCAAAAATCATATTGCACACAAACATAATTATTATCCACTGCAGAGTGTAGTCACACTGCTTATGTGGCAGACAGACTTCTGTCTGTTTTTCTTAAGCATATAATGTATGTATATATAAGTTTTGATTATATATACAGCGAGTACTACATCAGTAGAGTGTTAAGGTGCGTCCACACTTGCGCGCCACAAACCCCGAGCGGTGTGCGAGCCACACGCGCACCGCTCGCCTTTGGTTCGTTGGAATTGTTGATTTCAACGAACCTCCGGCGATTCATACAAAAACCCACGAGCATAGAATTCATTTTACAGTGAAGTTGTAAACATGTCTATACGCGACGGAAAAATCTCGCGATTATGGTGATGGGTGGTTCGGCATTATAAATGGCAAGTTTGTCTAAAAACAAAAAGAAACTTCGACGTTGGTCAAAAAAATCAATCATAAAAACTTGAAAAATTTTCAAGTTAACTAAAATACTACATTTCAATTACTATCTTAAAAAACAATCACATGCGCGCTAAAAACGACAAACCTTTCACGTTCCCGTCAAAATATAAACTGCGAACATTCAAAGTGTTCGTTGAAAAAACCGTGTGGACGCACCTTTATATCACCGATTCGTTACATGCTGAAAATACACTCTGATCGGAATCTCATGACGTGCCAAAAGATGGATAACTTCAAAAATTTGAATGTTTTCTCTAAAGATTTGAAACATGAACGTTTTCCAATTTATTTTGTGTTAATTAAATAAGTAAATAAATGAATATAATTTGTTTTTATATAATTTTAGGTTAAATTGAAAGTTTTGTTTTAATTGAATGTGAAGGTAGGGAGGCACATAATAAATAGACACACAGTACCTAACCAATATCTGGTAGATAGTACAGTTATATATAATTTTATAAGTATACAAAATCAACCCTTGTTAATTTATTGAACTAATAATCCTCTTAGTGAACGAATTATCCCGAACCATCTTTACACAAGAGAGTATTATAAATATAAACTCGAGTGTAAATAGAATTTTAAATAAGGATATTGAATTAATATTGTAATTTATTAAGGCTCGTTTACACGTCTGTCTGTCTGTCTGTCTTCATAAAAATTCCCGTTCATTTACAATACTTTATTCTATCAGATTAATCAATAAATTTTGCTTACCCAAAATTTGTATCCCAATATTCGATTACAGTTTGGTTACATAAATTATTCCACATATTATTATTTATGTATAATTAAGCGTCATAATACAATACTAATGTCAATTTCCACTTAGGTTACGTAAGACATAATATTAAAGTACTAGCGTATACTGTCTAGATAAACATGAATTTTTATAGAGCTTTATTAAGGTAGTTGTATCGCGATTGAAGATAATTACAATTAAAAACGATACAAATGTAATGTCCATACAGCTCCTCGTGAGAAATTAAAGTATTTTATTTTTTTCTATATTAACCATCTTTATGAAAAATTGATATCTACTAATTATAAAATTAAACAAATATTTGAGATTTTCGTAAAAATATTTCTAACATAAATTATTCCACATATTATTATTTATGTATAATTAAGCGTCATAATACAATACTAATGTCAATTTCCACTTAGGTTACGTAAGACATAATATTAAAGTACTAGCGTATACTGTCTAGATAAACATGAATTTTTATAGAGCTTTATTAAAGTAGTTGTATCGCAATTGAAGATAATTACAATTCAAAACGATACAAATGTACATACAGCTCCTCAGGAGACGCGTGAGAAATTAAAGTATTTTATTTTTTTCTATATTAACCATCTTTATGAAAAATTGATATCTACTAATTATAAAATTAAACAAATATTTGAGATTTTCGTAAAATTATTTCTAATTTGGACTATAGTTTCGGAAACATAGTTCCTTCTTCGGAAAAAACTATCGGAGGAGATATTGAAATAGTGGCGTGAAACGATGTGGCAACATTTTACGGAAATGGCGAAACGAAAGAAACAGACGCCAAACTAAAAAGCAATTTAAAATTTAAAAGAAATTAACTTAAAATTTATAATGGACAATAAATGTGTTTGATAATTAATGTGCTTAAGGACGTTCATGTACTACGCTAGAGTCAAATAAGTACTATCTTTAATAAAATTTATTTAGGATTTTAAAATAGTTGTACAATATATCAATAACCTTTTATAACCTTCTTTTATTTGTCCTAAATATTTTAAAAGTATTTATTGTAAAATATCAGGAAATGTAAATTATAAATTGATTTGACTTGATTTGATAGTGTATATGTATGTGAATATATTTTTACTGTGCGCTGTCGCCAGTTTTCAAAATATATTGGCAAAAACAAACCTAACAAAACAGTTTTAGTTTTATTAAATAATTAATTCAAACGTTCGTTAACACCATTTTTTTAATGCAATTTTATAAAATGCATATTTCAAAGAATATTTATAAACATTATTTATTATGGTGTCTACTTTAATAATATAGTTATTATAATTTTAAGTACAAAAAATTTTGTTCTCGATAAGACGACGCTGTTTTAAAAGCTTGATTTTGAATCGGTAATTACTCTTTGGAATGACCGTCAACAGGTTTTAAATTTTTGAGGGAGGATAACTACTGAATTGAGCAAAAACGCGAGGTTACCTTAAACAGTTGGAATTGTAATTCCAATTAATTATTTACCTTTACAAGTTTTTTCAAACTATTTGTTAACTAATTTTGCACAAACAAGAATCATAAAAAGTTGTTCAGAGTAATTTTGTAGGAAATAAAAATCCTCACATTTTTTGTTTGGAAAAATTTTTTCTATGTCTTAGAAAGAACCATTTTTTGGTGCCACATTCTCTTTATTTTTCGCTATTTCTGCCTAAAATATTGACGCAAATATAAGAAAAATTTGTTCAAACAACAAATACGAGGATGTTTATTTCCTACAAAATTGAACAACATTGTCAATAATCTGAACAGTTGGGGGGGACATCATCAAGTAAATAAAAATATAAAACCCCATAAATTATTCTAAATTGGTTTTCACAGTTGTGGAATAATCACTTTTACGATATCACAAGGTCCGATTGACTTTAAAATTCTTTGAAAGATGACTTTAATTTCATTCAAAGTAACTCTGTAAGTAACTCTATGTGATAGTTAGTATTCATAAAAACTAGAGAACAATAAAAACATGGTCACCCTTTTTAGCGAATTTCCTGAAAGGAAATAGAGCTATTGGTCCCGTACCGAAGTCAAAATTTCGCAAAAATTTCTTCAAATGTCCATCGATCCTACCTAGTAGATGTCAAAAATCACCATCTGTAAAATTTATATATATATATCTATGGACATATATATATATATATATATATATATACATATATATATATATATATACATATATATATATGTGTCTGTAATCGCTCTAGCGGTCACAGTTTTCATTTTATCGGAATAAAATTTGGTATTTGAGGCGCTTTTGGTATTCAAAAGGTCAAGTTCGTTAATGGGCAAAATCGGACAAGGGGAAAGGGGGGTTTAAAGGGAGGGGGAAACACAAAATTTGACATATCTCCCTTAATATTCGAAAAATCGAAAAATTTATAAGAAGTAAAGTTGTAGGTACTAAGTTTTACTGTAATTTTGTTTCTTACATTTTTTCTGTTACCCTAATATTTACAGAAATATTGACCGTTTAAGATTGAAAACTAAATTCCTCACTATCTCTGTACACATTAGAGTTTAAGCAAAAATGATAAGATGATGAATTGTGGCAAACATGATTTTCTAAAACTTTATTCCTTACGCATTTTTTGATTGTTCTAATATTAAAAGAGATATTTTGTGTTTTCTTCTTTCTTTATGCCCCCATTTCCCCTTCACGTATGACATTTATTAATAAAATTGGCCTTGCAAATACTAAAATCATATACGACATTTCATTTCAATCAGACTAAAATTGTGACCGCTAGAAAGTGATTTATGTATTTTAAGGAAATTCGCTAAGTTGAAGCAGCTCCTGCGTAACGAATTTTTGAATATAGTACTATAACTGTAAATTGAAACAGGTGTTCATATACTAACATTTTATTGAATACTATAATTTAGATTTTATGTACCTTCAATATGTTTTAAAAATTGCATTTTGTAAAAATATAAATCATTTGTTTATAGTGAGTCAATAAAACATATATTTTAATTTGAATATGTATTTAGATTTACTATATGTTAGTTGATTTTTCCTTTCGAATACAAGGTTTTAAGGTAGTTCACACGTTACATTCAAAACAATAAATATAAAATACAATAAGATTATTATAGTTTACTTCCTACAACTATACCAATTGAACATATCTAGTATAACTTACTATAACATATATATGTTACGGTAAAAGTAGATATTGCGGCAAATGTACACATTTTCCGGTAAATGTGCACATTTGCCTCCTCGTTTGGGTAATGTGCATTCAACTAACATTTACAATTTCAAAGAAGGGAAATGTACATTGAATTCACAATGACCATGTCGTTTTGGTAAATGTGAGCATACAAAATACGAAATCGCAAAATACGAAATAGAGATATCGATATGGGTCGAGTTGGGTTGGGTCTGGTTGGGTTTGGTCGAGTTGGGTTGGGTGTGGTTGGGTTGGGCCGAGTTGGGTTGGGTCTGGTTGGGTTATTCCTGGTTGGGTTGGGTCTGGTTGGGTTGGGTATATATTTTATCATCTAATTTCATCATGTTTTAGCTCTCTCTGTTGGAATTTTGCATATTTATATCGTAATCGTGCCAAAATTTTCCAACTTTTCTTAAAACATGAAGGTAAGAGTATACATTTACCAAAACGTGAAAGCAAGAGTACACATTTGCCGGTAAATGTACATATACATTATATTCAGTTCACATTTACCTAACTTTTTGGGAAATGTACACATTTTACGGTAAAAGTGTACATTTCCCAAGAGTGTACATTTACCGTAACATATATATAGTCTAGGATACGGTAAAAAAATCCATAAACCTCCTGAGTCGATGGGGAGCATTTTCCCTCATACCATAAAGTGGACCCTAACCGTCTGGAAGCAACTGTAAGTCAAAGTATTCATTTTTTATACATCGGAAAAAATAGTAACAGAAAAAAATGTATATATATATATTATATACTGTAATAAGATTGATTTGAAAAAAATTTGAGGAAGATTAATCTGAAATTAATCATTAAAAATTGGAATTTTAACATGTTATGAATTGCAAATGTTGAATGAACGCATACATTTTCGATAATGTTGCTCCACCTTATATAGATTAAAAAGTTAAAAACTTCTACTTTTATAAATTAAATCTCGTACATTACGTTAAAATTTTTTTTTAAATAGTCTGACGAAGAGTTTTGTACATATTATATTAATTAATAAGATATAAAAATTACAAAAAATTTTCGTCCACCATACTTGAATAGAGTCAAAAGACGATTATTTTTAGTAATTAAATAATTACATCTAAATTTAAATAATTAATTTACAGATTAATATTTGTAATTTCTGTTAAAAAAAAGTGTTTGTTTATTATGATTTGCTGAGTATTGTCCGTTCAACCTTAAGAGAGACATTTTATATTTTGTGTTTTCTTCTTTCTCTATGCCCCTTCCTTCTTCTTGTTAATAAAATTGGCCTTGCAAATACCAAAACCTTATCAGACACGACATTTCATTATGATCAGACTAAAATTGTGACCGTTAGAGAGTGATTTATGTATTTTAAGGAAATTCTCTAATATTCTAATTCTAAGGAAGTTGAGACGACTTTTTTTTAAAAATTAGTTAAGTTCAACCTTATAAGATTTTTGTTTTTGAAATAAATGTATAGAAAATTTTTCCAGTTTTATTAAAAAAAAAAAAGGTGTATTAAGAAAAGTGGGTTTACGAGTGAACTACCATAAATAATCTCCAACTAAACAAAAAGAAATATTTATTTATATACCAGCATTTCTTTGAATATAAAAAATGTTGAAATTTGGTGATAATAAAAAATATGTCAATGAAAAATGATTTATTGTGTGGACCCCTCTCCCTTCTTCCCACGGCTATTCATAAAAGTACTTTTTAGCTAAACAGTAATTAATGGAATACAATAATACTTTTATCGCAAATTATTTATATCTACACTGATAGATGTAATTCCTTGCAATAAGAAAATTTTTGTTTAAACCAAGAATTTCCGACTCTCATATATAATAGGGAAGATAATATATATTTGGTATAAGAAAATAAGTATCTTGACATCTATAGTTTTGACTTGAGAAAGTTATCATAACTAAAGATAAACTGACTCTTGACTCAAGAATCTCGAAATTCTTAAACTGGATTTCATCCACCTTATAGTCCGGGCCTGGCACCAAGTGATTACCACCTGTTCCGGTCCATGGCGAACTATTTTACTGGTGAAAAATGAGCCTCAAGAGAGGCTTGTGAAAATCGACTCTCCCAGTTTTTTGCCAATAGAGACAAGGTCTTCTATGAGAGAGGCATAATGGAATTATGCTCAAAATGGCAACAAGTTATCGAACAAAAACGGCGCATATTTGACCTAAATCGGATCATTCTACTACACCTATTATATTGTGACCCGTTACGTGACACACCCAGTATATTTCGTTATTAATAAAATGAAACTGTTACAAAATAATTTCATAATTTTAGTGAGAGATTAAGATTATGAAATATACAAAGCGGTACTGGAGCACTGATGATACGTATGAAGCAAATACGAATTGTTTATTGCTGCAGCACATTTAAACCCATTGAATTTTACAAACACAAAAACCATAATACACCATTTATATTTAACTGAAAGTTATAATTTGGTTAATCATATAATTTAAACAAACAACATTTTCATGTACAGTTAACGACTGAAGTAATATTTTCAATCTGAATATTTTTCACAAAATAAAACATCTATTCTATATCTAATCTAACTATCTAATATAAATAAAACCTCTATATCTAATCTATTAAGGATATTCCAGCATAAAACCACTTTCGACAGATTTTAATCTTTTTTTTTTCACAGGCTAAAACTAACGTTTTCTAATAGATCCCGAAGTATCTAAGAATTTTTGACCGTTTAGAACGCGAGATAATTAATAACTAAGTAATCAATCTCTCTCACTCTCTCTCTCTCATTAGAAGCATGTAAAACTTCATGCCCGCCCAACTATTATCTGTTGAATTTGATGAAATTAAAATATGACTCTAAGCTCGGACAAATAAAATTCGGAGAAATCTAACACATCATATGTTAAAATCCACCAAGCCGTTTAGGCTACAGAGCGTTCCAAAACCCAATAAAAAAAGGCACAAATAAACTCCCGTTCATAAAAATTGAACCAATTGAAACTTTCTAAGCATTACTTTATGTAATATTATACATATATTTAGTAATATATACGCTTAGAATTCGACTTACTGGTTCAATTTTTATGAACGGGAGTGTACATACATATTTTCAAATAAGTAAAACTCACGTTTTCAAATAAGTAAAACTGGATCCATAAAAGTTTAAGTTCTATTTTCTCTAACAATGTATGCGGTTTTCTTAATAATAGGTCGTTACTTAACGAAAATCCATTATAATTACGAACTAAACAAATATTGAAATTTTCGTAGTAAAAAATCGGAATAATTTTTTCTGATGAAGGAACTGTGTTTCTGAAACTATTAGTTTTTGTCCTTTAGGACTATGGCAACTGGTGGCAAAAAGTTGAAACAGAGTAGTCAGGCTCAACCGTATTAGTTACATATGCGTTAATAGGATTAATATACAATTAATAATAGGGTTAATTATAGCTATATTATACCTATAACTAATTGTTAAAATGTAGCCTGACTAAAGCCACCATCTTGACTTCAATATGACGTCATGAGAAACTTAACCAATAGTTCAGGATAAAAAGATCTTTAATGAAATTTTTATTAAATAAAATAATTAATAATAAGGTTTCTAAAACTGTAAAAACTGTAGTGGAACGAACATGATTAAACACAAAGGTTATCTTTCCATAAAACTACTACGGAGCCCTAAAACCGAATTCAATATAGCTCTTATATTAAATATATACTGGTATCGGTGGAAATTGTACCTTTTCAATATATAATTAGAATGTATTTAACGATCGGTTATAAAATAAACATTGCACGCACGATTTACAATAAAAACGTGTTTCCCTAGTATTTAGAATTCATTTGCCATTTATCTTCATCAACAACAAGCCCGCAAGCAATGTACCTAAAAACCTTTAGTTAGTTATTTATAAAGGTAAAACATACCTAAAATGTTGTATATGGACCAGAATTATGCTAGCTAGCTAGCTAGTATTTATATAAACAGGAAGGAAACAAGGCCAATGTAGTAAAATAAACATTCACACATACACTACGTACTGTAGGCCATAAAAGTCGTGTCCTTTTTTTCAAAATTGTATAGTCATTTCGTGTCTTATTCATTCGGGTTTTTAGAAAATGTTTCGAATAAGAGTTGTTAGTAAATTTATAATGAACAACTTTTAATCCAAAGATTTTCCCAAAAACCGAATTAATGAGGCACTAAATGACTATATATATTTTGAAAAAAGGACCCGACTTTTGTCGCCAATAGTACATAAACACAAAATATAAACGCCATAGTTTGTTTATAACTATTATATGTGTGTGTATGTATGCAGTCTAATTGTTAATAAAACAATAGCGAAATGTTAAATGAACGCCAAAAGATTAAATACAATATGAGTTTATGTGATGTTTAACTAGTAAACTCTGAAAAAAACTATGAAAATTGCTTGTACTATATTTGAGGCATCCATATTGCACTTCCTAAATATATTCCGATCAGTTCACAAAGAAATTTTTTTTCTTTTTCGGAATTTACCCCGTCTTTTCACCAAATCTCCTCCTTTTTCAGCGAGAATCATTCATTACTTGAAATTATTTTCAGGATGGAAAAAGGACATCCATCCTGACAATATCCTTAAAACCAATCATTTTTACCATACTAAACGTATTTATTAATACGTAAATGCTTTTTTTTTATATTATGGTTGATGGTTTAACTATTTCAACGGAGTACAACAAATTTTCACTTCATCGGTCATAATATGGTAAAAATTGGTTTTAAGGATATTGTAATAATAATTTGTCCTTTTTCCATCCTGAAAATAATTTTAATCATAATTTTTCATCATAATGGAAGATTTCCGCTGAAAAAGGAGAGTATTTGTTCCTAAAATCTAAGCCTTGTGTCCTGAACAAGTTGTAATTAGGCTTCATTTAGGGAATAATTCAATTTTAAAAATAAAATATTAAACTCCGTCCCTACCAGATAAACCAATAGTCGACAATATTTTTTTTTAAGATCGGACTACGGGAAATGCCAAATAATTAGCATTGGAAGTCAGGGAATCAGTGCACAAATTTAATTACCATATTGTGTAAAATACAAACCTAAAATTTCATGGATATTAACAAGAAAATTGGAATGGTTGTTTGTTCTTAAACAAACATATAAAGTTAGTGTTGTTTATATACATTTACTATTATCATGCAAGTACAAACAATTGTTTTGTTTATCTTGTTTATGACTTACGACAATTACAGTCAAACTTATTTCAAATAATTATTATGTTTATTATTCACAATCAGTAAAAAGTAACTTGTTTTTCCTAAACTGTTTATTCTCGCTACAATTGCAGTTCAAAAATCTGTAATCACATTGCACGGTAGTGCATCACTTAGCCTACGTAGCTCCTACGTATAGAATTTTTTAAACAGTCACAACTGTCGTGAAACTGTCACCAAATTAGTAACAAGTAACATATCCTGCGACAATATAAGAGTAATTTTAATAAGAATAAAATTAACAGGAATAAATGTGAATGAAGGAAATTTTAACAAGAGCAATTTCAATATAATTTAAAATTTATTATATTTTAAATCTAGTATATTTTAATCTAGTTAAGTTTCTATTTATTTTTATTTTTGTCTGTTGATCTCGACTTTATATCTATCTCTAATTGTCAAAGAGTAAAGTAAGACTAGCTAATTTATACTGATGGATGACTACATTGTAGTCGAAATACGTATTTATAATACAAAAAACTGATCTAGGTAAAGGGGACGAATTTGAAATTTTATTTCAAAAACCTAGAGTTCTCACTAATTAACCCGACTTCAAAAAAGGAGGATGGTTCTCAATTCGTCTGTATTTTTTTTTTTTTTTTTTTTTTTTTTTTTTTTTTATGTGTGTCACCTCAGAACTCCAACATTTATGAACCGATTATGAATTTTTGTTTTTTGTTTTAAAGGGTTTGGTTTCCCATTGGTCCCATTGGCACCAAATCGCATTCTGATGAGGGGATCCCCGGAAAATCGAGGAAAATCCTCATTTTATATGTGATAACCGATTTTTGCGAAATTTTTTTTTTTTTTTGAAAGGGTATACTCATTTATAATGGGAAAATAAGAAAATTTTTTTAAAAACCGACTTCAAAAAAATTTTTTACAAAAAAAAAACCGACCCCAAAAAAAAAAATTTTTACAAAAAAAAAACAAAATACATGTAAATAAAATTGATAATCTGTTATAAAAAAATGCTCTTAAAATTAAAAAAAAAAAAAAAAAACGGGTAAAAAAAAAAATGTTTTACAAAAAAAACCGACCCCAAAAAAAAAATTTTTACAAAAAAAAAACAAAATGCATGTAAATAAAATTGAAAATCTGTTATAAAAAAATGCTCTTAAAATTAAAAAAAAAAAAAAACCGGGTAAAAAAAAAATGTGTTATAAAAAAATTCACTAAAAATTAGTCGTTTAAGTATGGTCTACCCATATTTAGATAAATAAAACTAGTTATAGAACTTTAGAGTCACTAAAAAGCGAGAAATAAACTATATTTTGACAAAATGGAAACCCGACTTCAAAAATAAAATATTCTATAACAAAAAATGCACTAAAAAGTAAAAAAATAATTGCATATTCTTGTGCCAATTTCAGTTCACCTAAGCAAAAATTTTTAAATATATATGTACAATTATTGTTATTTTTGGAGGCGGTGTCAGGATAGAGAAATTCACATAATTTTTGGACACCGCCTCCAAAAATAACAATAATTGTACATATATATTTAAAAATTTTTGCTTAGGTGAACTGAAATTGGCACAAGAATATGCAATTATTTTTTTACTTTTTAGTGCATTTTTTGTTATAGAATATTTTATTTTTGAAGTCGGGTTTCCATTTTGTCAAAATATAGTTTATTATCATTCGATAATATAGTGTTAACACGAATTTAATTGCTTACAATAGTTTTACTGTAACAAAATAGAAATAAAATAATAACATAAGAAGAACAATAAAAGTAGTAATATTCAATATTAAATAAAATAAAATTGTAGTGTATACTTAGAAATATATACATTTCAAAGAAAATTATATTTTGTACCGTACTATGGGCAACAAAAGTCGTGTCCTTTTTTTCAGAATTGTACTGTCATTTTGTGTCTTATAAATTCGGTTTTTCGGAAAATGTTTCGAATAAAAGTTGTTAGTATATTTATAAAGAACAACTTTTATTCGAAACATTTTCCTAAAAACTGAATGAGTAAGACACTAAATGACTATACAATTTTGAAAAAAGGACACAACTTTTATGGGTTATAGTACGAAATATGAAAAACTCAATTCAACATCATCTGGTGTTTGTTTCCAGCTTAATGTATTACAAAACGTTTAACGGAATGTGATGTTAGTCAAGTTTTACGTTCAAATTTATTCAAGGTTTAAGAATTTTTCCTTATATACACTCCCGTTCATAAAAACTGAACCAGTAAGTCACATTCTAAGCATATATATATATATATATATATATATATATATATATATATATATATATATATATATATATATATGCTACTAAATATATGTATGATACTATTATATACAGTAACACTTCGAATGTTTAAACTGGTTCAATTTTTATGAACGGGAGTGTACATAAATATAATTTCAATTTTTTTTCACCTTTTCTGACAAACAATTAATCATAGTCAATGTTATGAAAATAGATTGAACATATAGTCCAGTAATTAGGGTTCAAATAAGTGTTCATATCAGAGGCTAAAGCTTTGGTATGAATGGATGATAAAAAATAATTTCAATATCGATAAATCGATATTTGATATCTTAAACATCCTATACTGACCTACTTGTATCAATTTCCTATACTGACCTACTTGTCAGGTACCTACACTGACCGATATTATACTATGGACCACAATAGTAGCGCTCATTTTTCAAAAACTTTTAGTTGATTTGTACTAATTCATTCGATTTTTGGGCAAATGTTTTGGAAAATCGTTCAATGATGATCGTTAAATGGCCTACTCAAGCACCCTGTCATAGAAAAGTATACAAAAATCGAAATGATAAAACCGCACTAATCTGTTTTAGCATAAGATTCAATCGTTCAGTTCAGAAATTTGTTTAAATGATGAACTATATGTATGCTGACATCAATATATTGAAATTAAGATAGTGAGAAATCATATGCATTCTACTACCATTCTGGTAGCTCCTAGCCCTAGCGTTGATCTTACTAGAGTTAATGCCAGAGATCGTGGGTTCGATTCCCAACCTAGATGTGTCTAATGTTTTATATCAAGCATTTGATGTCAAAGAATGTCAAATTACGCAAACGCTAGCCACTTCCGTTGGTATAATATAACCGAAAGGCAACCATACTATCAATGGATAAATAGTTTACATAAAAATAATAAAAAAATATGTAAAATAGTAAATAAACAAATTAATAATAATTTGACTCAAGTGAGCATCATGTGCATTACACTACCATAACATCTCAGGTAGGTCAGTGGCAGATCATTGGTCTAGAATGCCAGAGGTCGTGGGTTCGTTTCGCATCCTATATGTGTATGATTTTTCATATCATGGATTTGATGTCAAAGAATATTGTTTGGTTCTCCATACTGAATTCGAATATTTTTTTAGAAGACAATTTTCAACAAAAAAATGTCTCCGGAAGTTTTTGCACCGGCGCTTCTAAGGGCGTCGGTACTATTCCTTACATTTTAATGTTTTATCTATTTATGTTTAAACAGTTTGACGGCTCTTGTTTTAGTTTCCATATGATATAAAATTTCCACGTCGCCAATCTATTTTACAGATAAAACTAAATTTAAACTAAAAAAAAAAACAAAATTATCGAAATAAAATAAAACATCATCTAGTTCACCGAAGAGACATACTGAGAGAACTGTATGAACTGTATGGCGCCGCGACGATCTGTCGCCACTTACAGAACACAAAGATACAAAATAATAATATGACGATGATGATGATCACCGCCAACATCCACCCACTGTTGTTACCCCCTACTATTTCAAGGGAGTAAACTATTTTATTCCCTTAACATAACTACTATATAATACGCCAGTTAAATTAGACCAGTTAAAAAACCAGGTCAAATACTAAATAAATACCAGTTGAATTTTTTCAGATATTTTCATTTTCGTGTTCTAAGCAGCTCGTGATCTATGATGAAAATCGTACATGTTCAAAAAATACGCATAGTCAAAGGTCACGAAAATTGTTTTTCCTGGATTTCTACTAATCATATGACAATTTGTTTAGAGAGGAGAAGAACCCGCACATTTTTATAGGTAGCCTAAGAAATTCGCTGGAATCAATATAATAATTGATTTCAGTCTCGAAAATAGCATTTGGCAGCTGTCAATATCACTGTTAACATGCTTTATTTACCGAAACAGGAGTATCAGCTCACAGGCAAGGGGGTTTTTTGGGTCGCTGTTTTCAAATTCGGTGCCCCAAGTGGCATTTGACGGTTCAAAACTAATAGCCCTATCAACAAATGGTCATATGTAACGAATTTCTTCTCTTTAAAATTTGTCATACAACCACGAAAAATTGAAAAATAGCGAAAAGCATATTTTTGTGACCATTGATCATGGGTGACATTCTGGCGTGCACGATTTAGCTTGGCACTTTTGGTATGTTGCTTAGAACATTTATGAAGATCTCTGTCATATTTATTTACCAACAATAAGAAGTATTAAACACTCAATAAATCACTCAAGTCAAACACTATATTTTTTTTATGTATTACCACGCATAACTTTTTACAGAGTAGTCCGATTTCGATAATTCTTTTTTTATTGAATAGAGTATACTTCAAAATTGGTACCATGTAAATTTGAAGAAAAAAAATTCTTGCTATTCAGTTACTTTCTCCTTTCGTCGGTTCTATTTTTTATTAAAAAGTTTTATTATGTCATATAAACCTGTTTGACTAGCGAACTAGTGTAATAGATACGCAAACAAACTTAATGTGGATGTGGAATCGTACTATAGTATTATAAATTTAATAGTTTGGATAGATCAATGTTTGTATGCACAATTATTAGCCTAAATAAGCGAGTAGTTTATCTTAATATCCAGACACTAATCAACCAGACAACAGAATGAGTTGTCGCCGAGAAATATCCTAACGTTTATTAAGACCATAGGATTCCTGGAACACCTTTGAAGTAAAGGAGGTATAATGGATCAAATTGGTCGCGATACAAAACTACTTTATAACACTTTCTTCTGACTCGAATCTAATCTTATTTAGTGACAACAGATCATAAACTCTTTAATAGCGAAACCATCGAGTCGCCTTACATAAGGCACTGCATAAACCAGCACTATATCCCTACTACAGGCATGCAACCCTGAACATAGCAGAATATAATAATTTTATACCTAGCTTCGCCCACGAAAATTGTAATTTTACAGACCTTATATTACTTAGTATTTAAGTAAATATATTGAATGTTTTTCCGACCCAGACAGAATTCCGAAAATCCGTTGCCTACGTGATACAAAGAACACACCCTCCAAGTTTCAGATCTCTAAGATCAGCAGTTTAGGCTGTGTATTGATTCGTCAGTCAGTCATTCAGGAGAAAGCATTTTATATGTATAGATTTGAACACACTCTTATTATTTTAATTACAGTATCAATATTTCACAAATTCACCTTAACAAAATAAAACAGCACGTCATCATGGTAAAGTTAAAAACGAGGATATGAAACATGTCTCAAACCATTTACATTAATAAGTTACATTACACTAATAACTCATATGGTGCGGTGCGCGTGGTGTTATTTTCTTGTTTGTTTTTTTGCTATACTTTGTGGAAAACAAAGAATATATACAACATATACATATTCTGAACCTATCTTAGTGGAAAACTTTCCTAGTTATTTCTGCAACAGAAAACATAAACAAAACACTACTATACTCTTGTATACACATAATAAATATCTTGGAATATTTTTAGTGATGGTTAATATCAAAATATCGTATGTACAAAATTTATTTACTATATTGGTATGACAGTAAGCATTAAAAGCGCAACGTTGTGAGTTGATTAGTTCAGATTATATTAG
The DNA here is from genome assembly GCA_963920215.1 of Nineta flava. Taxonomy (NCBI): domain Eukaryota; kingdom Metazoa; phylum Arthropoda; class Insecta; order Neuroptera; family Chrysopidae; genus Nineta; species Nineta flava. The sequence continues at coordinate 104,897,165 of OY986042.1, forward strand.
TGATTGAAGTACGAGGTAAAGCAGCCCGACATTGCGACCTATAAGATCTATTGTGAACGAAATCCAAGATTTTATCCGAGTTAAGGTGGTAGGCCTCGCACTGTATAGAGGATGGCCCGCTATTTCCACCGCATCATCACAGAAACGACGAAGTATCATACTCTCGATCTTTTTGAGGTAATACCTTTGTGGGCAATGCCCACAGATAGAGGTGCTGTAATGATCTTAGTGACAAGATAATCTTAGCCCTCTTCAACGTGTGTTCTATGACTAGTCTGTATTTGCCCTGGAGTTGTGAGTTGAACTAGTCATTAACATATATAATTATTATTAAGTGTATGAAAAAAAGTTTCTCACAAAAGTTGTTTGTTATTAAAAGACAGGATTTGGATACGCGACTACGGATGCATCCGCATGGAAGCTTGAGTGAGTGCTGATTTGATTGGACTATATTGGTTTTCAAAAACGTTGTAATATTATATTACAGCATTATCCGACGCGGCTTCGCCTGCAAAAATTTTGTAACGCCCTTATAATCAAGTAACATAATATTTTCTCCCGTCAAGGACTGATAAATTGCGTTTAATTTTTGAAATACATTTGTTGTATGCACTGCCACCTATTTCCTAAATTTTTAAGTACTCATGTTGTGTATACTGCCATCTATAGGCAAATTTTTAAAACGTATTTGTTGTATGCATCGCCATCTATGCATAGCATATTTAACACATTGGTTGCTTACTGCCATCTATCGAAAGGCGGAGGACTATGGAATATGCTTGTTTATCAAACCTATAAGACCTCCTTCTCATACACATTGCTTAATGTATACATATGTACTCTCTCATACTCGTGGAAGATCTGCTATGCGAAGATGTAAACTAAACGTACGGTATAAAATTCGTGCTATTACCACACAAATTTGTTATACAGACTGTTTTGGTAAGCTTTTCCAATAGAGAATCAATGTTAAATATTATTTATTACTAGCTGTCCGTCTGGAAACTGTATAAAGTCAGTCAGTACACATGTAATGGTTAAATATGTTCATTGAATTCTTAACTTTAGTATGTGAATCACAAAATCCCCACTCTTAAATGACAAACAAACAACCATACGCGTATATGTGTATGGTTGATGATTGTACATGTGATGACTCTCATAACATGTGTACTGACTGACTTCACATAGTAACCAGACGGACAGTCAGTAATAAATAATATTTAACATTGATTCCCTATTGAAAAAGCTTGCCAACACACATAGTATAATAATATCGTTTAAACACTGTATGTTTGTGATGACGTCACAAATAAACTACTTACCCCATACCATTATCTTACTTATAGCCAACACCAAATGGTATTTTCATTCGTCTTACTGTTCTACTGACTGACATAGTCATGCTAACATAGTTTTCGTAACGATTTCCAACAGTTTTCGTTGTTCGATATTATTATAAGTGTTACGGAATTAATGTCTTCATCATTTTACTTTGTCTGCCATATCGTTTTCGTTTTGTTTTTGGTAAATTTATACTATTTGTGAAAATAAATTGAAATAAAAACTTTTTTATACGGGTTTTCTGTTCCAATATTATTTATTTATTTTATTTCTTGTTGTTTTTTGTAAGGGTTCTCTCTCTCTCTCTCTCTCTCTCTCTCTCTCTCTCTCTCTCTCTCTCTCTCTCTCTCTCTCTCTCTCTCTCTGTTGTTTAAGGAGAATGGATATATCTGAATTATTGATTTCTTAAAACATCTATTCCCCGTCCAAAAACAAAAATATAAAATGGCCAAGACCAAGTTGTGAAGCGTATGCGTTTATTAAGAGATAGGGAACTTGTCTATACGTATATACAAATACTACCTAACATTTTTATAAGTTGCAATCAGGCAACGTCGCATATATTCCGCCAGTTTATATACTGTTTGTTTACAGACATGTACTACTCGAATAGTACAAGGTAGAGTGACGTACAGTGTTGTTTAGTTATATCTGTTCACGATGCCGACACGAATATTTGTTTATAAAATGCTTCGCGTTGTTATAACTAAACAATGAGATGGTCAATAATTCTCGTTTTTTTTTAAATACACAGAACAAATCCAATAATTTATACCTATTTTTTAAAAAGATTCTTACGTGTCGTTTTTTTATTAAAAATAAAAAAATGGCCTTACTGTTACATGGGGAGCAACTCCATTGTTCCCCCATGTTAATTATTCGGCCTTCAATCAAGTTTTTCTGGAGTTTGAGACGGTCAATCGATTTCAAATTTCCAGTGTGAGAATCATTTAAGAATCATTTATTCGATTTCCGATATCTAAAATAGTTTTTGAGATATTTTTATAAAACCAAACCCCTTTTTTTAAATGGTTTATAACTTTTACAACTTTTATACGCGGGACTACAACTTTTTCAAAAATTTTCTAGATGCAATTACGAATCGAATGACACCTTAATTTTCTAAGAAGGCGAAACGGAATTCGAAAAAAGGCACTTCTTTACTAGTCTAATTAGCACAACTACGTTAAGATGTTTTTTTTTTTTCACTTAAAAAATATTGTTATTAAAAAAGTCAGTCATAGATATATGAAATTTCACATAATTATATATTTATTCAAATTTATATATTTCCTTCCTCTGAGCTGGTGACATTTTTAATGTTTACTTCGCATTAAATCACAAATATTCATCGTTACATAAAGACAAATTACTTTTTTTTATAGTATTATTACTGTTAGCCATTATAAACAAAAAACAATAAACCATATTTTGACAAAATGGAAACCCGACTTCTATAACAAAAAATGCACTAAAAAGTAAAAAAATAATTGCATATACTTGTGCCAATTTTAGTTCACCTAAGCAAAAATTTTTAAATATATATGTACAATTATTGTTATTTTTGGAGGCGGTGTCAGCATAGAGAAATTCACATAATTTTTGGACACCGCCTCCAAAAATAACAATAATTGTACATATATATTTAAAAATTTTTGCTTAGGTGAACTAAAATTGGCACAAGTATATGCAATTATTTTTTTACTTTTTAGTGCATTTTTTGTTATAGAAGTCGGGTTTCCATTTTGTCAAAATATGGTTTATTTCTCACTTTTTAGTGACTTTGAAGTTCTATAACTAGTTTTACTTGTCTAAATATGGGTAGACCTACTAAACGACTTACTAATTTTTAGTGAATTTTTTTATAACACATTTTTTTTTACCCGTTTTTTTTATTTTTTTTTTAAATTTTAAGAGCATTTTTTTATAACAGATTTTCAATTTTATTTACATGCATTTTGTTTTTTTTTTTGTAAAAATTTTTTTTTTGGGGTCGGTTTTTTTTTTTTTTAAAAATTTTTTGAAGTCGGTTTTTAAAAAAATTTTCTTATTTTCCCATTATGAATGAATATACCCTTTCAAAAAAAAAAAAAAATTTCGCAGAAATCGGTTATCACATATAAAATGAGGATTTTCCTCGATTTTCCGGGGATCCCCTCATCAGAATGCGATTTGGTGCCAATGGGACCAATGGGAAACCAAACCCTTTAAAACAAACAAAAAAATTCAAAATCGGTTCATAAATGTCGGAGTTCTGAGGGGACACACATTAAAAAAAAAAAAAAAAAAAAAAAAAATACAGACGAATTGAGAACCATCCTCCTTTTTTGAAGTCGGGTTAAAAATAAAGAATATAACGATAATTAAAAACAAGCTATCCAATATTTTTTCTACAGTAAATTAAACACTCAGTCAGTTGTCGCCAGCCATCAGCATGCTATACAAGAAAATTATTACAAATTGTAAGTCAGTCAGTCAGTCTGTTTACATGTCTGTCTGTCCATCATATTCTGTTAAGTTTGTATGCATAGCATGTATATATTATTATGTGATGTTCAATTAGTCCAATGCGAGAACGCTCCTGGTGTTTCGAAAACTATTCGGAGTAACTGTTTTTTCTCAATTAAGAATCCTGATGCACATGGAGACAATAGTGACGGCTAGAAGTACTAGCCAGTGTAATGGGTGAACACTAGACTTACACACGAGAACATTAGTCCAAGTAGTCGAGCGGTCTAAAGCGTTATGTCTGTGCAGTATGCAGTACTTGGAAACTGGGAGGTTATGGGTTCGAATCCCGACATCGGCCGTTTGTCAATTATTAAGAAAAAAAAGGGACGGTTAATTGACTAAACTGTCGGCGTATGGACAAGAACGAAGTAACCGGCTATGCTTGTGAAGGTTTTCTGCAGTTTCCTTCACGAACTCCAGATGAATATCGGCACAGTTCCTATCATAGTCGGCCGCTGCCGCATATCCTACCAATTCCTAATCTACTCACCAATTCCTTCCACTCCACTCACATCCTCACATCCTCACATCCTTAGGCATCACAATGGACCTTATGGTCAAAGTGTAGCCCGTCCAGGGCAGCCTTTACAATCTACCTCTACAATCTACACACGAGAACATTAATGGCTTCCATTACTTGGTAGCCAGTAGCCAGTTTTGTGTGGACGTTGTGAGTGCAACACGGTCTGAGGATGGGTCAAAACATGGTCTGAGGAAGATCAAAAGACTAGCGCTCTACTGGTGGTCAGGCCAGAGTCTACTGGCTTCAAATACACGTGCAATAATGGCTGCCACTAGAGCCGGTGACTCTGGCGTCCACTAAACTCAAACCTGCTTGATATTTTGGTAGCCAACTGGAGGTTGAAGCGGTAGTACCCCTGCAGACGAAGCGATAATACTAAACTGATCTGTTTTAAGTACACACACACTTTTTTTTTAGTTTTTCAAGTTTCGAAAAATTAAAATTACTTTAATGAATGATTTAGTTTTGAAAACTTTTCCAATTTCTCACAAATACCGTCGTCCTATTTACGCTATATATCAAACTGCGTTAAAGAATTGGTCTTTCTGAGCATAAGTTGGGCAAAAATTATTTTTTACTCGCTACTAAGTACAAACAAACCTTAATTATATCTGGAAGAATAATAATGATAAAGTAATGTTAGCAAGTCACTCAAATATCACACAAGTCATTAAATCCACAGACTGTATGATTTTCATCAAGATGAAAAATCGATTAAGTGTGAATCCATGTACTTGGTCAAGGTCTTGAATGTAAGAATTCTTTCTAAACACATTTCTAGACGTTTCCAATTAGAACTTACATTGAGGAGGCATGTGAGAATTTTTATTTCCTACAAAATTGCTCTACACAACTTTTTCGATAAACTGAACTGTCGAGAAGATATCAAGGAAACAAGAATATTTACTCCAGTAAACAAAACCGCGGCGGGTAAAGATAAATATTTTTTTTATAAATTAAAAAAAAAGAATATCGTGTGTTACCAACCGTTTTGTTTTCGAAATATAAAAGTTTAAAATTATTATTTTTCTTCAAAATATCGTGTGTGTAAACAAAACCGTGGCGGGTAAAGATAAATATTTTTTTTATAAATTTAAAAAAAAGAATATTGTGTGTTACCGTTTTGTTTTCGAAATATATAAAAGTTTAAAATTATTATTTTTCTTCAAAATAACATTATTTTATATATGTGAACAATGTATTTGTCTATGTGTTGTATATGTGTGTTTATGTATTTGTACTATAATCAAATCAAACCGGTTTTTTGTCCTGATTATATAACACAGTGCTGGAACGTCCTTAAATGATTCCATTTGAAATGTATACTACCTATATGAAATATTAATAGAATTATATAAATCAATGTCATTTTAATTTTCATGTAATATCACTTACCATCGAATTCGATTTTCACAATCAATATAATTTTATAAACATTATATTAATATTTACATTTTCTAGGTTGTTATTATTGTAACATGAGTTGATATTAATATGTTAATTATAATGGTAAAAAACATGATATATGAAAATATAATATCAAAACAACAACAATAGCACTTGGAGGCTTTAACATTATAAAATTCGTTACGCAGGAGCTGCTTCAACTTAGCGAATTTCCTTAGAATACATAAATCACTCTCTAGTGGTCACAACTTTAGTTTGATCAAAATAAAATGTCATATATGATTTTAGTATATGCAAGGCCAATTTTATTAATAAATGACATAGTCAAGGGAAATGGAGGGGGAGGTATAAAGAAAGAAGAAACACAAAATATAAAATATCTTTCTTAATATTAGAACAATCGAAAAATGCGTAAGAAATAAAGTTGTAGAAAATCAAATTTGCTACAATTCATCAACTTATCATTTTTGCTCAAACTCGTAATGTGTGCAGAGATATTAAGGAATTTAATTTTCAATCTTAAACCTTCAATATTTCTGTAAATATTAGTGTAACAGAAAAAATGATAAGAAACAAAATTACAGTAAAACTTAGTACCTTTAACTTTCTTTCTTATAAATTTTTCTATTTTTCGAATATTAAGGGAATATGTCAAATTTTTAGTTTCCCCCTCCCTCTAAACCCCCATTTCCCCTTATCCCCTTATTATATATATATATATATATATATATATATATATATATATATATATATATATATATATATATATAGTATATATATAGTAGATAATTTAAAATTTATATATATATATATATATATATATAAATTTTAAATTATCTACTAAAATTTATATATATATATATATATAAATTTTAAATTATCTACTAGGTAAGATCGATGGACATTTGAAGAAATTTTTGCGAAATTTTGACTGCGGGATCAATAGCTCTATTTCCTTTCAGGAAATTCGCTAATAGGATGGCGCATAAGTAACGTTATGATTTAATTAGTGAATAAATTTTCTGTTTACGTATTTTTTTTTCAGAATTAACTTTGAAAAATTTGAGAAATTTATGATGAAAAGACTCAGAAGCATAGAACAAAGAACCAAAGTTGTTCAATTTTATTTTGAAAATTAGCATTCGATTATTCAGACCCAAAGATCATATCGAAATTTCTTTCAAAGATCATATCGAAATTTCTTTCATGTCCCGATACTGAAAACTAAATTTTTATTGAAATATTTTTGGGTACATTTAAGTGATACATCATCTTTACAGAATCCTTAATGATATGGTTGATCTTCATGTTTAACCATTTTATGTTTAAAAATCATTTTGTATGACGATTATAAAATTCATATGAATTAAATCAATACAGATCAATACAGATGAGCTCTGATTATGATTGATAGTCTCTAATAATAATATATATATATATATATATATATATATATATATATATATATATATATATATATATATATATATATATATATATATATATATATATATATATTCTGAAATACATGATGTGTGCAAAACGTTATGAGCTTTATTAAATTTATATACAAGGTATCTCAAAAATCAAACTGTATAATGTTTTTGTTTTATACATCCATTCAAGATACATGGTGTTAGATAAGGAAAATCTTTAAATACAAAAAAATGTTTATCGTATAAAAACAAACTATTTTGTTTGTAACTCTTTATCCTGCATCCGATATTTCTAGCGTAAATACAAAATTTATACCACATTTATGCTCTATATTCAGATTGTCCATAAGAGCGATGCATTAAAACTAGAACTTTAACATTAAATAATTAATTCAAGGCCCCCTAACCCCCCTGAAACTTTTGTAATTGATTTAAGCCTAGCTCACACGATGCTGGTTCGGCTGATGGATTGCTTGCTCGATTTTGTAGCTGGGTTCCAATGGCATCTATGTGATGTTCGCTTCACACGATGCATTGTTGGCATTAGGCCGGTAGATGGCTCTGATGAGTGCAAAGTGATCGGAAAAATTTGGTCTACAAATTGATTGGTTTTATTTAAGTTCTTGATTTTTTAAATTATTTATTATAATTCAGTTTAAAAAAATTTCACTAATGATGAAATTAACTTGTTTTTTTAAATCACTTCAATAATAATATAAAAATCACAAAAGAACGCTACTGATAAAACAAGCCCATGTGACTAAATAAAATGTTCTAATTGGTTAACATGAAAAACTAGCAGAGAAAAAAGTACGGAATTTAGGACATGAACTATCGCCGAATTCTGCCATCACAGCACCTCGCAAATAATCCAGCGAACGAACCAGCATCGTGTGAGCCAGGCTTTATATGTACTTCAACTACATGTAAAACAAATCAAGCCTTAATCTTTTTGCAGCTATTCTAATTGAAGCTCCACTCCTCATACATCCTTAAATATTACGGATAAGAGGAGAATTATCTGTTAACTTAGGGTGCATTCGTCTTGGGCGCTCACACGCTTTCAGCGCGCTCAATCGTGGTTTTCAGCGTCCGACTTGGCGCTGTGAGTGTCAAAAAATCACACTTGCGGCTGAGTTCATGAGGTAGATCACGCGCTCACAGACGCTTACTCCACAGAGGTAGGGCAGCAAAAGCATGAGCGCCAAATCTTACTATTTATGAAAACGAATGCTACGTGAGCGTAAGCTAACCAAACTTTTGTCATATTTATTAAAGTACTTAAAATTAAAATCGTTGACAAATCAGTAAAAATGGCTAACTATTTACCCGGATTATTTTCGATCGATTTAAATGATTCAGAATCTGGTAAAACGCATATTATTTCTGTGACTTCCGAAGAAATAAAACGTCGCCATGTTGATACAAACTACCGCTTACAACGTTCAAAACGAACGATATTTTCTGATCGATTCTAAGCGTTCGTAGGCCAACATGAACACCAATAATTTGTGCTTATAAGCGTAAGAGCTCAAAGCGTGTGAGCGTCCAAGACGAATGCACCCTTAGTTTTAAGACACTATGTACTCGTCTATACCGTACGTTTAGTTTACATCTTCGTATAGTAGATCTCCCACGAGTATGAGAGAGTACATGTGTATACATTAAGCAATGTGTATGAGAAGGAGGTCTTCATGTATACATATGTACTCTCTCATACTCGTGGGAGATCTGCTATGCGACGATGTAAACTAAACGTACGGTATATCTATTACTAACAGAAATGATAAATTGAGAAATAATGTATTTGAATTTTACAAATCGTTTATATTATTATTAAATAATTTTATACAAAAATCGTGTGTGATTTAATTCATAGAATATTTCCCATACATTGTTGTTGTTTTTTTTTTTATTAAAAACCATATAAAATTATATTGTTTAAATCAAATCAAACGTTGTTACAGACATTCCGCGACCACCCACTCAATTACCGCCGATTTCATATTGACATATGATGGTATCACTAGGTCATTTAAGAATGTTCCAGCATGAAACCAATTTTCGACAGATTTGCTCTTTTTTTCCACAGGCTAAAAATAACGTTTTTCTAATAAATCCCCAAGTTTCAGAATTTTTGACCGTTTAGAACGCGAGATAATTAATATCAAAGTTATCATTCTCTCTCTCACTCTCTCTCTCATTAGAAGCATGTAAAACTTCATGCCCGCCCAACTATTATCTGCTGTTATTAGAAAAAATTCTCGACAGAATTTAGAAAAAAAACCTAGAAGAGTAATGGTCTAAGATCCGGCATTAGAAAAATCTTCCCTCATCTGTTAATTGAATGAAATAATGTTTAAAAGGCAGATAACAATATTTTAAATGTATGAGTGTCTAGAGGTGTCGCTTCTTCATTAAATTATTATTATAATTTTGTTCATCATTTTTATTTGTTGCATAACAGCTATAACTTCCCTCTATTATCACGGTTGCTTTTTATGTTACAACCTTTTTCTAGTCGTTTTTCTCTTAGTTTTTCTCTTAGTCTCATTAGTTGATGGGGGGAAGTATGTAGCGGTGTCGCTTCTTCATTAAATTATTATTATAATTTTGTTCATCATTTTTATTTGTTGCATAACAACTATAACTTTCCTCTATTATCACGGTTGCTTTGAATGTTTACAACCATGGTAATTTACATATAAATATATATAATATTTCATAAATCAAATCAATAAAGATCAATTATATCTTTCATATATATTTATTATTTATTTAAATAATAATTATTTAATATAACTATCATTTACCTTTACAAGTGCAATGTCAGCCACCGTAGTCCTGCTGGCTATTAAGATTAATTAATGTCTAATCAATTTTTATGTTGATTAGAATGAATTTTTATAATTTTCTACAATGTGGGCCAACGTCCTTAAACTTCAATAACACCAACAATATTTTTGTTTAAACTTTTAGATCAAACAATATATATTACAGCCGTCATTTACACTGACATATTATTTCAAAGTAAGTTTTCAATTCATTTTTTCTGAATTGATATTTTTTTAATATTGTCATTTCATAATAAATTGAAAAGAAGAAGACTATTTGGAACATTTCCAAACATTTACTTAAATTTTCCGTTAGAATATTAATAGGAATTGAAAATTTTATTATTATTATTATTATTAAAAATAATATATCTATCTACCTATCAGTTGAATTTTTGACAAAAATAATTCAATTTTCTTAGAAAAATATTTATTTGTACATAAATAATTTAAATAAATATTATTTCAATAATAGTTTTGTCATGGTTTTGACACAACTCGTATCATCGATTATTGTATGAGTAACTGTTGAGTAATTTATTCAATCATTTTTATTAAGGTTCCGTAGCCAAATCAGTAGTTCAAGGCTCTTTTACACATGAACGTGTTTATACAAATTTTCGGTCGATTGTTTTAATGAGTGAATACGTCTTTAATACGATCGTGAATACGTCTTTAACTTGGCTTGCTTAGTGGAAGGCATTTCAAAAAACTGATGATAACAAAATCGGGGGATACAGTTTGTTGTTGCAACTACATATCTATCATCTACATCCAAAATTTAATTACACCACTCGATAGCTAAAGGATCAAAGAATTCGTTACGTTGATTAGAGGGAATGTGATGCATCGCGCGCGTCTGTGGAGGAAGTGCCGCCATTTTGAGGTTGTTTCGCAGCGTCGCATAATTTCCGGTTAGTATAGCGAATTTCCTGAAAGGAAATAGAGCTAGTGGTCCCGTACCGAAGTCAAAATTTCGCAAAAATTTCTGCAAATGTCCATCAATCCTACCTAGTAGATGTCAAAAATCACCATCTGTAAAATTTATATATATATATCTATGGACATATATATATATATATATATATATATATATGTCTGTAATCACTCTAGCGGCCAGTTTTCATTTTATCGGAATGAAATTTGGTATTTGAGGCGCTTTTGGTATTCAAAAGATCAAGTTCGTTAATGGGTAAAATCGAACAAGGGGAAAGGGGGTTTAGAGGGAGGGAGAAACACAAAATTTAACATATCTACCTTAATATTCGAAAAATTTATAAGAAGTAAAGTTGTAGGTACTAAATTTTACTGTAATTTTGTTTTTTATCATTTTTTCTGTTATACTAATATTTACAGAAATATTGACGATTTAAGATTGAAAATTAAATTCCTCACTATCTCTGTACACATTAGAGTTTGAGCAAAAATGATAAGGTGATGAATTGTAGCAAACATGATTTTCTACAACTTTATTCCTTACGTAGTTTTTAATTGTTCTTATATTAAGAGAGATATTTTGTATTTTGTGTTTTCTTCTTTCTTCATGCCCCCATTTCCCCTTGACGCATGTCATTTATTAATAAAATTGGACTTGCAAATACTAAAATCATATCCGACATTTCATTTTGATCAGACTAAAATTGTGACCGCTAAAGAGTGATTTATGTATTCTAAGGAAATTCGCTAAGTTGAAGCAGCTCCTGCGTAACGATTTTTTTCAAGTTTTAAATGATGCGTAAAAAATAATTCGATCATCCGTTAAAAGACAGACTACATGAAAGAAGTCTGACAACATATAATAAACACACAAAAGATACAGCAATAATCATTATTATTTGTGGAGGATAGAGAAAAGAAATTAATTCACTATAATTCCCAAACGTTACGCACATACGTATTTGCCAATTCCCAAACTCATTTATAAAACTAATGCATCATACGTTGTAAAAATTTATGACCTCAAATCAACAATGGTTTAATCTAAAGATATAATACGCACACTTAAATATTTTCTCAATATATATTCTATACATTTATTGTATCTATAAGCTGTTCAAGGTGATCGAAAATTCGATATATTCTATTCGATAATAAATAAATATAAACGTTCATAAATATTATTATATTATAGGAGAAAAAAAAAACAACAACAGAAAATAAAGAAAAACAACATTATTTGTACGTGATCACGTAATAAAAATGATTTCCAGTTATATTTGTATAGGGAATTATTAATGCCTGTTTCACACTATTAACAATACTTATCCATTTTACTCGTGTAATGATTTAAAACAGTGCTGGGCATACTTTGACTTTTGCATAGTATCTATTATCTATTGTTCGTAATGCTGGGGAAAGGAGCAGGTAGATTTATATACTCTGAGTGAGAATGAGCAAAAGAGGTATGTTTCGAAGTGATGAGAAGTGACGATGTTTAAATACAGGGTGTCCTACCAATTATTTCAATCAAAAAATTTTAGAAAATTTATTCGTTTTCGATTATTACATTTTGTTTTTTAATTTTTTGATCGCAATAATTGGAGGGACACCCTGTATTTAAACATCGACTGTCTCACTTCGAAACATGTCTCTCTTGTTCTCACTCAGAGTATACAAATCTACCTGGAGAGCAAGGCTACTCTGTAGAGTAAGCAGTGCCCAGCTCTGAATTTAAGGTAGTTCACTCGTAACCTTAGAACACCCGGTATATAATATATACCAGGGTATATTAAGTTTAGTTCTGACTTTGGAACGGCTGTCTGTCTGTCAACTCGATATCTCAAAAACGAAAAGAGATAACGAACTGAAATTTTGTTTGTGTGCTCTTGAGCTAAAAAGATCAAGTTTGTCAATGGACAAAATCGGACCATGTTTGGATCAAATGGGCAAAACTGTTGATGTTTGAAACCGTCAGAGTTAAAATAAAAATGTAGACAAGTTTATATGTAAAGATAAATACTACACACTAAGTTTGGTTTCTTTTTTTGCCACTAGACGTCGTAACCAAAATGATCAGTTATCAATAAAAATTATATAATGCGTTTATATACTAATTAAAACATGGATAGGGGATGAAATTCTAAAATGGAAAGTCCTTGGACATTTTTGCACCTGACCATCCGTTAATTAGATATTAATTAAATAAAGTAACCGATTAGCGAAGAAGCACGTTAACGGAATAAGAAATGGTGGGGAATGAACCCAGCCGCAGCAGATATACGTAAGGGGAGCGAGCTCTCCCCACTTACCGTAGAGCGAGTCAATCTTATTCGTTTCAAATCCGGTAGTTTTTATAGAATAAATTTAAAATTTTCAAATTTTAAAAATAAAAACTGAATAATTCAGTTAATTTGATTTTTCGGGAAAAAAAAGAGGTAAATTTTTGTTCCAAAATTTTTCAAAACTATAAAAACTATTGACTTGCTCTACGTCAGAATTTATGCCGCTGCGTAAATTCCCCAACATTTCTTATTCAATTTAATTAATATTTATTAATTACTTTATTTAATTAATATCTAATTAACGGTGGGTCAGTTGCAAAAATTTCCAGGGACTTTTCATCTTAGAATTTCATCCCCTATCCACCCTTTCAACAAACTTCATGATTTTTGACTCTCCTATATATATATATATATATATATATATATATATATATATATATCTATACTCGATAACTACTCGAATGGTCAAAAAAAACATGGAATTCAAGGAATATCTCGTATGTGTCAGCCATAATTAGTACCGTAATAATCATATCACGTTGTGAGTACATCTTTGTAATGCATAACACTATACTTTTAACTATAAAAAGTTCGTCGTCAAAATTGCAATCTTTATGGTTAGCGATTATTAAAGAAATATATAAAATTTATTATTTTTAAAGATTTTATGTCGATAAACTTGTGTGAGTTCATTTTTATGGCTCATTATAAAAAGATTATTTTATTTCTATTTAATAATCTAAAATACAATTAAATTATTCTATTTGTAAAACTATTTGTAAAATAAAATAGCATGACCGAACACAAATAGGTTTTTATACCCAGTATATGTAAATATACAAGGTATATTAAGTTTGATCACAACATTGTAACGCTTAAAAATATTGATTGTAGGCATGAACGTTTGGCATATTTCATAAAATGGCCTATTTCGGTGATTTTTAACATGTAATAGGTAGGATCGATGGACATTTGAAGAAATTTTTACGAAATTCCAACATTGGTGCAAAAATAATAGCTGCATATGCATGAAAAATTTTTTTCACTTGAATTGAAGCATGTTTACTTGACAAATATCAAGGTAAAATTACTTTTTAAATAACTTTAAAAATAAGCGAGATATGAATGATTGAAATTCCCGATTAGACAAAGAGGGTGATAGCCCTCTTGATATGTTATGTGACGTCATATTACACTTTCACTATTTAAAATACACGTAAAATTCCGTTTTTAGTATTTTTGCAAGAAAGAGACAGATAATAATCTTTAAAAGCTTATAGCTTCCTTGATATTTGTCGGATTTTAATTTTGTTTTTAAATATTATTACAGTATTAACAGTGTTTTCATATTCTGAAATTAAAAGTGAAAAAAATTTCATGCCATTCCTTTGGAGGAAATTCGCTAAAAAAATTTGTTCGGAATTTTGCACATTACGGCCCTCTATGATTCAATCCCTGTCGGCTGCACTATTACTGATGTTGGACACAATTTTACTGCTTTGCCTCAAATGCACACACATAGTAGATACACACACACGCACACACACATATACACACATAGATCATGCAAAAAACAACATACTTTTTTAATGTATTTTTTATTTGCAAATCTTGATGTGTATTTTTCCCGTTTTTTTATGTGTAGAGAAAACGAAAACAAAAAATTTTATTATGAAAATGTCTGGAAAATATCATAAAAATATTTAAGCGCATATATCTTCTTTTTTTTACACAATCAAATCACGATTTCATTTCACTTCCATTACTTAAATTAATTTTATCATTTTCTTTTTTTGTTGCGAAATAATAATTTGTCATTTATCTCCGAAATGTTACACGCACTTGACGTATTACAATATATTTTTTACGGACTTGCTAACGAAAACAAACATTTTTCAGAAAATAAATGAATTAAAGTACTTACGAGCAGTGATTCTGAACCTTTTTTTTGTCGCGGCACACTTTTAAAGATTTCAAAATTTGACGGCACACAAAGAAAAAGATAAGTTTAAAAGTTGTTTACTTCTCTATAAAACACTGTAAAATAGTTTATGATAATAATTATGAATGTAAAATAAGATAATATGTACTACAAAAACAACAGTACGTTTATTAAGGGATTAATTACAAGTTAATAATAAGAATACTTTTAATGAGAAATTTGATCTTTATGTTTTTTGACAATTTCATTTATATTTGGTCGTAAAAATGGCAATGCTACTCTTATATTGTCTTCTACATTTAACAGTCACGATCTTTTTTTCGTTTTTATGTTGGTTAATACTTTACTATATACATTTCTAAAATTTGGCGGCATACAAAAGTGCCGCGGCACAGCGGTTGAGAATCATTGACTTAGAGAAATTGAATTTCATAAATGTCTAATCATTTTTTTTTTTAAATGGGCGTACTGGACAAAATTTATTTCTTTTTTTTAAATAGACAACTTTTGTTATAAACTTTTTTACATAAATTCGGTAATATTTAAGCAATTCGGATATTTACGCAATTAACTCGCTTAGTTGTTATTTTCATTTGTTTTGAAATGAATCCAATCTAAATAATCAAGAAGTATTGGTATTAATTCTACCCCAGCATAACATCAAACCCTTATAATACCCTTCAAATGAACCCTGACGTAGTTAATTCGGATAAAATACTTCATCCATTGAGTGTGTATTAAATTTTGTATGTTATCATTCCTAACAAACATGTGATTTATGTAACCACATAACAATATCCTTTTGTGTGGTTTTAAAAATGTTTTTTAAAATATTGTGGTCACACATTTTGACGGCTAGAATAATAATTATCTAATTTTTTAACCGAATACAAATCAAGGAGAAACGACTAAAAAAATGATACATTTTTAGTTGTCCACACGGCGACCATAATCGGTGTTCAATACTGCAAATGGTTTTAACCGATTCCATACTGTTTTTTGGAAAAAAACATTTCGACCTAAAGTTATTCCTTATAAAAATGCAAACAATTTTGTGTTCTAAACATTTTTTCAGAAAACTAAATGGTTTCGGCACAAATCGGCTATAAACATTTTCAGTACTGAGCACCACTTATGGTCACTGACTGTATCATATTATGTCATTCAAAACTCCGAAAAATATAATCATTAAATTTCTTTTTACTTAATTCGGTTTTATTTTTCTTAATTCGTCATTAATTAAAAAAATTATTTCATTACACGTGATATCTACATGAAATATACACTTTCCTCCCATTATGATTTATTTTAGGTTTCAACAATAATTTACCCCTTTACACTCCTATGACTTCCATAATTACCATATCGTATATAGGTAAAATAAAATTTCCAAATTTTGTATATATATAATAAAATTTCCAAATTTTTTATATATATATAAGTGAGAACTCTAGGTTTTTGAAATAAAATTTCAAATTCGCCCCCTTTACCTAGATCAGTTTTTTGTATTATAAATATGTATTTCGACTACAATGTAGTCATCATCAGTATAAATTAGCTAGTCGTACTTTACTCTTTGACAATTAGAAATAGATATAAAGTCGAGATCAATAGACAAAAATAAAAATAAATAGAAAATTAACTAGATTAAAATATACTAGATTTAATATATATAATATATTTTATATAATTGAAATTACTCTTGTTAAAATTTCCTTCATTCACATTTATTCCTGTTAATTTTACTCTTATTAAAATTACTCTTATATTGTCGCAGGATATGTTACTTGTTACTAATTTGGTGAAACTGTCACCAAATTAGTAACAAGTAACATATCCTAATAGGTAAATAGGTTTAATAGGTAAAAGTACTATTTGACTGGGTCAGCTTTAATACAGACCCATGAAGGAATGATGTGATTTCAATGTTATTATAGAATCGAACATAATATTTTGGTCGATACAGCTTTAACAAAATAAAAAATAAAAAGTATTTTCGATACGTTAGAGAATAATATTATTTGTATTCATTGAATAGGCTGCTTTACACAATATCGACATGTTTGTCGAATTGAAAACTACATAGCACAGGTTACCGTAAAGAATTGTTCCTGTGGGATATCTTATTTTTAAGAATAACCAACATGTATATGTCGCAGATGGATCGAATCCGTTATTTTACAAAACCGCTAGTTGTTTTACATAACAACTCCGTTGAGCTGTTTTACATAATTACTGAACTTAAACACGTAATACATATTGATTAAACGTTTTGCATTTATCAATGTAGCGGGTCAACGATTAAACGTTATGTAAAACAGCGTGAAGTGAAACATCAGATTGTAGATGTTTGTTTATATCATTATTATTATTATAAATACTACTACTTATATTACCTAGCAGTCTTTATTGTTTAAGTCTTAAATTTATAGCTTAGAATTATTGTACACGGGCTAATGGAATTCCCATTACTAAAAGTCTTTTTTCCTAACAAGTCTATATATTTTAGATATAGTGTCAAAAATTATTGAAATAGGGAATATGCATGAACATTTTTTTTTCACATTTAATTTCAGAATATGAAAATACTGTTAATACTGTCATAATATTTATAAACGAAATTAATATCCGACAAATATCAAGGAAGCTATAAGCTTTTAAAGATTATTATCTGTCTCTTTCTTGCAAAAATACTAAAAACGGAGTTTTACGTGTATTTTAAATGGTGAAAGTGTTATATGACGTCACATAACATATCAAGAGGGCTATCATCCTCTTTGTCTAATCGGGAATTTCAATCATTCATATCTCGCTTATTTTTAAAGTTATTTAAAAAGTAATTTTACCTTGATATTTGTCAAGTAAACATGCTTCAATTCAAGTGAAAAAAAATGTTCATGCATATTCCCTATTAAATAAGGTAACTATTACAACCGAGTACTACAATCTTTCACTTCATCAGTCATACCCCGAGTTGGTCGGGTTTGCATGTTTTTGAGTCCACACTAAAAGGCGTTCTATATATTTTCCTATGTTAAAACGCTCTTTGTGACTACAGATCGCATTGAGAATCCAGCTGAACGTAGTTCAGTTGTTCTACATAACGGACTTGTTTTGTAAAACAACTAGCATTTTTGTAAAACAGCGGATTTGACCATCCATCTACGACAAATATATAGTGAGAATAACCAACATATGCCATTCTATTAGATAATCTACATTTTGTAAGAAACCTTTTTTTTGTATATATAATGCGGTTTAAAAATGTTCATAGCGATAAGGCGATCAAAAAATATGATAGCAAAGAATATTTTTTAAAAAAACCTTATTTAATTGTATTGTTTTCAATAATATTGTACACTCCTATTCACAAAAAATGAACCAGTAAGGCAAACTCTAAACGTATATATTACTAAATCTATGTATAATAATACAGTAACACTTAGAATGTTTCAAACAGTTCAATTTTTATGAACAGGAGTGTACTTTAAAATATACAGGATGTATATCATTGATACACTGAAACTTTTGCTTTTTATTGCGTTACCTCCTGATAAAAGCTTTAGTAGTTATTTTGAATATTAATCTCTAAATATATAAAACGGAAATATGTTGCGTGTGTGTTTGTCCGAATTTTTTGGAGAAAACTATAAGAGGTATCGAAATAATGATGTGAAAAGATCCTAACCGAAGTTCAAAATTCGTTCCAAAGTTTGGGCTAAGGCGGCATAGTCAGACAATAAAAATATTCGCTGGAATATAAGTGAAAAGCAGTATTAAATTGAAAACTGCAAAAAAAATTAAGATTTTATCTCATATGACTCGTAAGTATGTTCGGAATTATAGAAAACACATATCAGATGAAAATTCGCGTCGAGATGGAATCCAACGAGCCTAAAAAGTCCAGATTACGTAGGTCTGATTGCAGCAGTCCAAACGTCTATGTACAGGACGTTTTCAGAAAAAATCTACGGCACGAACCCAACCCAATTATCACTTCTTAGTTTGATTCGCGATATCTTCCGGACATTGTTTTTCAACATAGAGATCTAAATATAGAGATTAGATAGAGTACGCAAAAAAAAACAAGAAGTTAAAATAACAACAAACTGAGTTAATTGCTTAAATATCCGGTATGTACTTAATTTATAAATTTTCAAACAAAAGTTGTATATTTTAAATTTCTGTTCTCTCTCTTACGGTTTCAAAGATGGATAGTTTTGCCCTTTTGCCCAAACATGGTTCGATTTACAAACTTGACCTTACTTTTAAGCTCTAGAACACACATACAAAATTTCAACTCGCTATCTCTTAGGCAGACAAACGGATATGCGGAAATGGACTAATTAGGTCATTTTATGAACACCTACACCAAATTTTTTTTTCTGCGTTCAATATTTTCAACCGTTACAAAGTCGGGACTAAACTTAACATACCCTTGTTTATATTATACACCGGGAATAATAATATTGAATAGAACAAAGCTTTCAACACTACAAACATTAATTTATAAAAGCATTGAATAAATTTTAAAAAGACAAACTTAAACATACCTGCAAAAACATGTTACCGAATCATCATCAAAAGCCAAAGCAAAAGCACGTGCTAACGGAGCTGGAATATGAGTCGATGTATCAAAAAAACCCAAATTGTCAGGTATTGTTGAATAGTTCACATTTAAATATTTAGTAATTGTTCGTCCGGTTAGAAAATTACCAAACATTGGCCACATATTGATTGATTGATTCTAAATCACTAACACATTTTATTCATTTGAAAATTCAATTCAAAGCATAAGTATTAATAAAATTCCTAACTGATAGAAGTCCGTTCAATGTTTCAAACGTTATGTAAAATAATAACGTCATAATCGATAGATTAAATACATTTATTTCAGTTTAACTTATGTATTATTCAATATAACTGTCTCTCCTTTTTATATAGTATCAATAGTATAGCTTTTAATGCGATTTAAAAAAAACAGTAATTTAATGAGTTCCGTGAATATATTTAAAAAATGCCATTTAAATAATATATTTTACATTCAAAGCTAGTTTTTACTGGATCTTGGAAAAACAATTTTCATAGATTGCATTTCCAATTTTTGCCCCTATTCCTAGAACATTTGTTTGTATTTTTAACCCAACTTCAAAAAGGAGGATGGTTCTCAATTCGTCTGTATTTTTTTTTTTTTTTTTATGTGTGTCACCTCAGAACTCCGTTATTTATGAACCGATTTTGAATTTTTTTGTTTTAAAGGGTTTGGTTTCCCATTGGTCCCATTGGCAAATCGCATTCTGATGAGGGGATCTCCGGGAAATCGAGGAAAATCCTCTATATGTGATAACCGATTTCTGCCCTTTTTTTTTGAAAAGGTATTCTCATTCATAATGGGAAAATAAGAAAATTTTTTAAAAAACCGACTTCAAACAAATTTTTAAATATATATGTACAATTATTGTTATTTTTGGAGGCGGTGTCCAAAAGTTATGTGAATTTCTCTATGCAGACACCGACTCCAAAAATAACAATAAATGTACATATATATTTAAAAATTTTTGCTTAGGTGAACGAAAATTGGCACAAGAATATGCAATTATTTTTTTACTTTTTAGTGCATTTTTTGTTATAGAATATCTGATTTTTGAAGTCGGGTTTCCATTTTGTCAAAATAGGTTTTATATAAATACGTATTTCGACTACAATGTAAATTGTAAAATTGCACGAAACAATTCCACCGCACTAACACCAGAGACTGGCAACGTTGAACAAATTAAATGGTGCAAACTAACATACTTCCGTCCATGCACAAATAAAATCACTAGAGAATTAAGGGACCACAACTTAAAAACAGCGCTTGTTAGTAAAAATAAAATCAAACAGTTACTGGGCACCCCTAAGGATAAAATTAGTAATGAAAAAGAATCGGACATGTATGGTGTCAGTTGTCAAAACTGTTCGAAAATTTATGTTGGTCAAAGTCGTCGCCAAATCGGAATTCGAATCAAAGAACATCTGGCTCATGTGAAATTTGGGAGAACCGAAAAATCGTGTATAGCTGTGCATGTTATTGAGAACAACCACAGAATTGATCAATCGAATCTAAAACTACTGAAATCGGTACAAAACCCCACAGAATTAGATGCATACGAAAGTATCTACATATACAAATTGAGAAAACAGACAATGAATTTAGACAATGGCCCAATTCCAAATTCTGATTTAATAAAATTAAACCATTTTCAAAATAAAAATAAAAATCTAATACCTGAATGTCAAGGTTAGCGTCGATACCCTCACTTTAGTGACAAAACAAACGCCACATAGTTACCAAAGAATACCGCCAATAAATAGGTGGGGCTCTTCACACATCTAATCCGTTAGTCAGTCAACTTAAATAATTCTCAGGTCAGATTATACCCTCAGTGAAATCGTATAAAAGGACAGAACTTTTTTAATGTCATTGTGAGACACGCACCAAATTAGCAACAAGCAACATATCTCTGACTCCATATACCAGAGACAGTTACGATTAGCTAATTCATACTGATGATGACTACTTTGTAGTCGAAATACGTATTTATAAAATATAAATAATAGGGAATATGCATGAAAATTTTTTTTCACTTGAATTGAAGCATGTTTACTTGACAAATATCAAGGTAAAATTACTTTTTAAATAACTTTAAAAATAAGCGAGATATGAATGATTGAAATTCCCGATTAGACAAAGAGGGTGATAGCCCTCTTGATATGTTATGTGACGTCATATTACACTTTTACCATTAACGTGTACCAAGTACACGTAAAACTCCGTTTTTAATATTTTTGCAAGAAAGAGACACGATAATAATCTTTAAAAGCTTATAGCTTCCTTGATATTTGTCGGATTTTAATTTCGTTTTTAAATATTATTACAGTATTAACAGTATTTTCATATTCTGAAAATAAATGTGAAAAAAAATTTTCATGCATATTCCCTATTGTAATTGGGGCAAAATTTGAAACTTAATCTTGGCTATTTGATTATTATTATTATTTGGTTCGACGGGCGACAGACTCTAAAAGCCATAATACCAACCGAGCCCCTTACGCCCAATCTGACGCTACATGTAGCTGCTATGTGTCGAATATTCTTATTTATAATACAAAAAAAAAGAATCGTTCTGTTTGATATAACCTCTAAGTTGTATAAAGTTTGAAGATATTTGTATCTGGAAACAAAACCACAAATAAATATCAAGTCAATAACAAAACAGGATATCCGATAAAAAGTTTGTATTTACTATCTAACCTAAATGTACCACATACACATGCCTAAAAGGTTTTCATAAACTTGATCAAAACACGACGTAATGTTATAGAAATATGGTCAACCGCATGCGATATGGTAATCTTTAATTAAATACCAATCTATTCAAGGCAATGGCACGTCAAATTTGGATCGGAGAGGCAACCGGATGGTGAGTGGTAATCTGGATTTTGAAGTGATACTGAACCCCACGTACCGTCCGAATTGACCCCAAATGGATGGAGCGGAGATAGGGGGTTGAGGGCAAAACGTAAAATTTTTTGACGAGGCAACGCGATGAAAATTCGGTTACTTTAAAGTTTATATCCTATTTATATAATAACATTTTTTTGCCATCCGGATAAAATTGATACCCCCCCCCCCCCCAAAAAAAAAGTGAGGAGTTTTATGAAATGTAAGAAAATTAACATTTCAGGTCTGTTCAATTTTATTGAACGGGAGTGTACATATAGTTAGTAATATATATATATATACTCACTTATAATGGGGTATTCTCTCCATTTCTGAAATATATAATTGGCCAAAAGTGAGGAGTTTTATGAAATGTAAGAAAATTAACATTTCAGGTCTGTTCAATTTTATTGAACGGGAGTGTACATATAGTTAGTAATATATATATATATACTCACTTATAATGGGGTATTCTCTCCATTTCTGAAATATATAATTGGCCAAAAGTGAGGAGTTTATGAAATGTAAGAAAATTAACATTTCAGGTCTGTTCAATTTTATTGAACGGGAGTGTACATATAGTTAGTAATATATATATACTCACTTATAATGGGGTATTCTCTCCATTTCTGAAATATATAATTGGCCAAAAGTGAGGAGTTTTATGAAATGTAAGAAAATTAACATTTCAGGTCTGTTCAATTTTATTGAACGGGAGTGTACATATAGATAGTAATATATATATATATACTCACTTATAATGGGGTATTCTCTCCATTTCTGAAATATATAATTGGGTATAACTGTTTATGGATATCGAAATACAAGAGCCATGTACACTCCCGTTCAAAAAAAATGAACCAGTTAAAATATCCTTACTGTATGTAACTTTATACACATATTCAGTAAATGTATATGCTTAGAATGTGACTTACTGTTTCAAATATATTGAATTTGAGTGTATACACAATCTCAAAATGATAATAATAATAAATTATGGTGATTTGTTATTATTATTAAATAATAGACTACAGTTAATTTAAATTTTAATAGAATTATAGTCATTAAACATAATAAAATTAATTAATATAATGAAATATGATGCAAAATGGTGGTTTATATATTATATTAGTAAAAGACCTTGTAAGATGATGTGTACTAAGGGCCACAGAAGTAGTGATCATTGTTCAAAATTGTATAGTTAATTTGTACATTAATTATTGGGTTTTTCCGAAAATATTTCGAAATAAAATTTGTTAATATATTTATAATGAACGACTTTTATTCGAAGCATTTTTTTCGAAAACAGAATAAATAAGGTACAAATCAATTATAAAATTTTGAAAAATGAGCCCTACTTTTGTGGCCATGTGTTCTAACTTACTACATCTTACATAAACAAATAAATATCTCATATTTAATTTGATCAACATTTTGATTGTCTTCAATTTGTTTCACTTACTGCTAATGTTCATCAATTATTTGATCATCTTACAAATTATCTGTGCATTCATTTTTTCTATTAACATTTGGAGAGAAACTTTTTTTTAAGAATGTAAAGGTAACGAAAAGTGCAGCGTTTGAAAGTGTTGCAAGCGATTTCGGTGAAAAGCGAAAACAGGTGAAAATAACAACTAACTGAGTTAATTGATTGAATACCCGGTATATACTGAATTTTTGAAAAAAAGTTTCAAACAAAAGTTGTTTATTTTTTAAAAAGGAACATTTTTGGTCTTAAAATTTTTGTTCTATCTCTTACGGTTTCAAAGATGGACGATTTTACCCATTTTGCCCAAACATGGTCCGATTTTGCCCATTCGAACTTGACCTTACTTTTTAGCTCTAGAACGCACATACAAAATTTCTTGCCATCTCTTTTCGCTTTGAGTTATCGAGTTTACAGACGAACGGACAATAATCTTTTATTTGTCCGAATATTCGGACAATTCAAATTTTCCCTTTAAATGGACTAATAATGAACATGAAATCAAGTTACCATGGCGGCAATAGTAATATTTATAAAAAATTATTTATGATAAATTTTCGCACAAGTATTCCAAATTTTATGTTTCTTTCTTTTTACATATTCACGTTGTTAATTTACACGCGCAAATACATCTCTTCAAAAATAGTACTAATAATTTATGGTGACCCCGAAACATGAAAATATTATGGAAATTTTATTACAATAACTTCCTTATAGATACACTGTTAAAAGTTAAAAATTTATTTTGAAGTAGATGGATAGTTCATCTATCTATCAACTACTGTATAATCTATATAAGGAACAAAAAAAAGAAATCAAATATAAAATTAACGATCAATTAATGTTATCAATAACATAAAAGTAATTTGATATCAAATAATTCATTAAAATAGATCCATTAAGGTAATTGTCGTGATACAATATTGTCAAAAAGTTGTGGAGCGTATCCGTATAGTAAGAGTGAAGGAACGTATAGCATAAGCCATAATTTTTATCCAAGACTGTACCGGTAGACACGTTACACATACGATACTTGTCTACACGCTTATACAAATACTACCCAACATTTTAATAAGTTGAAATCCGGCAACGTCACTTATCATCCGCCAGTTGATATACTATTTGTTTACATACACTTGCGTTCAATAAAATTGTACGGACCTGAAATGTTAATTTTCTTACACTTCATAAAACTCCTCACTTTTGTGACTCTCTGTATAATTATTCATTTATAAACAAAGATAAGTAGTATATATTTGAAATGTGAAAAAAGGATTGGAAGTATAGTAAAAAACATTTACTACAAGAATAATCAAAATTATGAGAGACTGATTCGATTCAGATTTGTTCAATTTTATTGAACGGGAGTGTACATGTACTCGAATAGTACAACGTATAGTGGCGTACAGTGTTGTTTAATTGTATCTGTTCAGCATGCCGACACGTTTATTTATTTATATTACGTTATTATAACTAATAATTCCATAATTACCGGTTTTTTTTTTAAATACGCAGAACAAATCAAAAAATTTATAGAAATTTTTTTAAAAGATTCTTTAGCGTCGCTTATTTTATTAAAAATAAAAAAACTGGTAGAAATACTGCTTAAAATGGGTAGTCTCCATTGCTCTCCATTCTAGTATTCGAACTTCGATTAAGTTTTTCTCGAGTTTGAGATGATCCCCTTAATAAATGTGATAAAATTTGGAACATTCTATAATTATTAATTTCCATTAGCACGACAAGTACTTTAATGTTATCAATAACATAAAAGTAGTTTGATATAAAAATATTATCCATTAATAAACTGAATACAATCAATTAAAATTGATTTAATTATTACTGCATATATTTATTGATTGAATCCAGACATAAATTTAAAAAATAATGCACGAATGATTTTTAGATGAATATAATATTGTCAATTAAATTATTTTCAACAATCTATTGAATTGCATGATTTATAATTTAAATGACATAAGTCGATAATCCCATCATCCTTGTATGACTCATCTTATATTTAAAGACTGGCAATGAGCACGATTCCATCCGTGAGTCATGATCCAAGATCAACATTGCACAATAAAGAAATGCTTATTAACATAATTCATTCATAACTGTCAACGCAAAACGTATAAAATATAGTATGATAAACTTAAAACTATACCAATTTAACATATCCAATATAATACATATTGATAAATGAAAATTTTGATCATAACGTCTGGTGGCAAAAATAGAAACCAAATTTAGTGTGCAGTATGCTTGTGGAATGCATATGATTTCTCACTATCTCGATATCAATGTATTATTAATTTGTTTGTTTACTATTTACATATTTTTTTTAATATGATTGCCTTTCGGTTATATTATACCAATGGAAGTGATTAGCGTTTACTTAATTTGACATTTAAGTAATATGTCTGAACATTGATATCATGCCAAATTAAGTAAACGCGAGCCACTTCCATTGGATAAGCAACCATACTAACAATGGATAAATAGACGCTAGTTTACAAAAAATATGTAAATAGTACAAATTAATAATACTTTAACATCGAGATAGTGAGAAATCATAAGTATTCCGGAAGTATGTATTCAGGAAGTCGTCAGTTCGATTCCCACCCTAGACGTGTATGATTTTTCTCATCAAACATTTGATGTTTTCGAATGTTATCAATCTTCAGACATATTACTTAAATGTCAAATTAAGTAAACGCTAGTAACTTGCGTTGGTATAATATAATCGAAAGGCAACCAGACTAACAATGAATAAATAGAACAACAACAACAACAAAAAATATTTAATAAATAAAAATAATCATCGGAAACATGAATACTTTTCGAAAAATAATATATTCTCTTAAATTCGTAACTAAAAATCAAACTCGAAAAGGTAACGAAATAAGTTTCAACTTATACATGAACCTCATTAGACATTGTAACTAGTGGCATCTTTCAATATTTACGTTGAACTCCGAAAATAAATATTGAAAATATTACTAAGAAAGAAATCAAATATGTTATCATATCAAACAGAAATTCTAATCATTATTATAAAACAAAAATCGTAATTGTTTAAAAAAAAAAAAGTGGGGAAACATTATATTATTGACAAAATTTTTGTAGAAACGAAACAGTACGAAGTTATTTTTAATCCAGGCCTATTTTTAATTATCCAATTAAAAATTTATACACCTATTTATAAGAATGATTCGACAAAAATAACTATAAAGGAAAATCACTTATATTGTCATATGATTCATTATGCTACGAAATCAAAACAAAAATCCACTTCGAACTGGATTCCAAGTGGAAAAAGGTGCGTTCAGCTGGATTTTACAACTGGAAATCGTACAAATTTATTACAAACATTATAACAATGGTTGAATAACTGCATTGAACTAAAAAATCGCACAATCAAAATTTTTAATTGGAACCTTGAGGGACAAGTTACATTCTATAAAATCATCTCTGATGTAGTTTTGGATATTCAAATTTACTTTCTACAAATACGAAATTTAAGATTACATGACTTATAGCATAATGACAGAACTAGAAATCGTAAACAAAGGTTAATTTCGTTTGTATTGTTACTAATAAGCCCTAAACTGAACGTAACCTATTTATTTCTTGTAATAACAAAAAAATAATACGACAATCATTTATGATCTCAGTAAATTATATTAAAATTTCCTCCAAAATTTCCCTTATTATCATCACATGATGTTCCATCATCGTTTATCATATACTCAAACAAATTTACAAAAAATAGGAAATTCTTTTCTGAAATTAATTTCTTGATCAACAAAATTTGTTCCTATAAACGAAACAAAGCAAGGATTTTCATTTTTATTGGAATTCAGTTTCATGTCGTTACGGAGTTATGATTCATTTTCATTCAAATGTCAAACTTACACGACATAGATAATTCTGATTCAAATGAAAAAATTTCGAACATTTTGTTGTATTTAATGATTAGAATTGGAAAAAGTACTTACCCCATAAACCAATCCACCGTATCTCGTAAATATTCAGGTAATCGCTCCAGTTTGATGGATTTATTTGGGGTGGTAAATACCCCCACACAACAAAATTTAATAAATCAAAAATTAAAATCACCGAGCCCACGAAGGCTTAAAAAGACACAACCACTATTTTTATCAAATAATAATTTAAAAAAATTAAATATACACTAACAAAATAATAATAACATCACTCAATCAAATCTGAATATAAAACATGTTGGAAATTAATTGTGAAATTAATTATCAAGTTAATTTCACAAATAAAATGTTTGGAAGTTTATTTTTATAATTATTTATTATAATTATATTTATATTTTAATTGCATATACATTTAAAAAACAGTATAAATATTCAGGGCTATCACTTCAAAGCAGCTGAGCCATTTTCAGCCATCTTTGTTTTTGATATCATGACATGAGTTATCAAATTTTTGAAAAATAATTTATTTAAAATGTCCTTTTATATTTATTCAGAAACATTTCGAAAAGTATTTCTACAATTTGGTTTTATTTTATATAATTTTTATTTATTATATAACACTTATTAATTATTTGTTTATATTTAAAATGAATATTTAAGTAGTTGAAACTATCAAATATAGAGTACACTAGCTGTTCATGAAATATTCTGATATTAAAAATTTTTAAAAACTCTCAAAATATGATTCTTATTAAAATTTGATTAGGACGTTTGATTCATTTTGAAGTGATGATAAACCGAATGAAACTTTAAATACACCATCTTTAATGTAATCTTCATGAATTTACCTAGAATTTATCACTTACTCTTTTTATACTAATATATATCTAGATCACGGTCGTGCGACAGGAGGCCGAGTTTAATAGGTTTTTGTCTGTTTTTCTATAATATATAAATAATACAGGACTAGCATCTTTGAAAAACCATTTTAATCATTTTCACGATTCCTGAAATCTCCAGTTTTTTCAAGTCAATTACCACCTGTATATATATTGTAAAACTTGACACCACGCAATGCTATTCTCAAGCGAAATTTTTCTATGCATTGCCACATTTATATTATATTTTAAAACAAAATTTCAAAAATTGTCTCAATTTCTTATTATCTGTATTGCATGCATACGTATTTCGACTATAAAGTCGTCCTCATTAATATGAATTTGATAATTTGGTGGCTGTCTCAGGGTAGATTTAATTTTTTAATCATAAAAAATAAGTCTCCCTTCTTAAGTTCGAGATGTCGGTTAAATATTTAATAAATGGCTGTCAGGTACTATTTGGTATAAAACTCATGAAACTGAACAAATTTTTCGATAAACAAAAACTCAATTTTTGAATTTCATTTCAACAATCCTTTTTAAGAAAATTACCTGGCTTTTTCGGTTGCGCACCAAGATCCCTAGCCACTTTGAGCAACTTGACAGTCTATGAAGCTCCTGCGTGAAGAAGTTTTTTAAATATCAATTTTATCTGTTTGATTTAAATTTTGAATTAATGGTATTTACTATACTTACATTTTTGTATTTGGCATCTTTCGAACTAATAACTTGGCACAAAAATAATTTTTTTTCCAAAATCCGCTTTTGGAATGGAAATTGGTCATTAACTTTTGGAACCGTTATATACAGTTAGGGATAGGCACTAAGAATGATTCGATCTCATTCGACGTTTATATCGCTTGCAATTATATTTCATGATATGAAATATTCAATCATAGATAACTGAATTTATTTTAAGTTTTTTTTTATCCAAGTACTACAAAAGCTTCCTGATTACAAGAATCAAAAGGTAAAGAAATAAAATTGTCAAAGATGTGGATGAAAAAAAAATAGTTTAATTACACATATTTACCAGTAATAAATTACACAAAGGCAATATTTTAAATATACTTGAAACCTGTCATATTACACCTATTTTATAAATCTTACTCCAAATACCTTTTTTAAAAAAATATGTTACTATTTTGATCACAAACAAACAATAATAAGACAAAAACAAACAAATTTTACTAATTGGACAATGGAATATTAATTTACTCTATTAAATAAGAAGTTCATTATATACAATTTGAACTCACAATAAATCTTGCAAGAAAATTTACATGAAACCATTGGATTGATAACGATTTCAAATAAACTTCTATATACATATTGCATCATCTAATTTATCGCACTAAATTTTCGTTACATAAATATTAAATAGGTTATTTTACAGTCCATACTTTTTTGCAAAAAGTCACTGTGATACAAAATAAAAAATGAAATGATTGCGTTCATAAAGGAATTTTAAAAGTGCCCGCACACTGCAAACTTTTTATCGGCCGATAGTTTAATCGGTCCATTTGTTGTGACTCACACTCATAAAGCAGATACACATATCTAACCCATCAATTCAATTCAACATTGCAATTAAACCTGTGATACAGTATAAATTGTATTCAACACTGTACAATTCTAGAAAAAACGAAACAACAAA
This sequence comes from Nineta flava, assembly GCA_963920215.1. Classification (NCBI taxonomy): domain Eukaryota; kingdom Metazoa; phylum Arthropoda; class Insecta; order Neuroptera; family Chrysopidae; genus Nineta; species Nineta flava. The sequence goes on from OY986042.1 coordinate 104,927,834, forward strand.
ACAGAACGATACATTTACGTATATGCGAATATCTTTGTCTCTTTTTATATACTCACGTATAGAAACAGATTAACTTTACAAGTATGTTCTGGAATGTAAAGAATATTCAATGCGATTCTCTCACTTTCTTAGAACGCGTGCATTTCAGATATATAAAGCCGGACAACAACAGCTCAATTTAACATTCGTTGAAATCAAAAAGTGAATACAATTCAAAAGTATAATCTAAAAGTTGTAATTGTTATCCAAAATGTAGTGAAATAAAGTTTACAAAAATATACATTTCAAGAATATCAAACGCACCCTTTTGCTACACTTTGCGCACATCTACCGATTAACAATTACTATAGACAATACATTATAGCCCGATACAGACTAAACTATCGACCGATAAAAAGTTTGCAGTATGCGGGCACTCTAAGGGGTATCGTTAATCTACTCCAATATACAATTCGAAAATACAGTTTCTTTTTTCATAGTCTAAAGATATCAAAGATGACAGAAGAGTGATACCTTAGTTACTTTTTTCTGTATTTTCGATTAAAAATTTTTGATGTGAAAATATCTATAGTGAGACTACACAAGATTTTATATGCGACTATCATCGGCATTGTTAAGATATGAGGTACCCATTCGTGTTTCACAATAAATACGACATTAACCTTTATGTTTTCACATCATGCCTGGAGTCCCGGACTCAAAAAAATCTATCAATTAAACTATAATTATTTGTTTAAAAAAATATGTCACTGTAAAAATCCGAATGGACATGATAAATGTTAAAATTTACCTCTAAAAATTGGTAAAAGCATTAAATATTAAGAAACATTGTTTTCATGGTTTCCCTGTTATCTTTCTTTCGAACCAATAACGATAGATTTTAGTCTCGATGATTTCCTGATCATTCTTTAGAGCACAAACTAACAGTTCAATGTTAGCTTCCAGTTATTTTCTTTTTAAAATTATGAAATATTATCTGGGAAGATGGTTGCTTCCTTTGATTGTTTTACCTGTAAATAGCATCTCTCCATCAAGCTAAAAACATATCGATCCGGAGTATCGTCCATAACCAACCATACAAACCACACCTGTGAATATTTGAATCCTAAAATGTTCAAATGTCTATAAATATAATTGGTTAGGTTATGGAGACCACCGGTTTAAGGAAGATGAAACATATTTTTTAAGATCTAAATAATTGATATCAGCAAATATTTAACATTTAACTGTTTCTGGACTCTTCGTTTAGACTACGACACTAGACACAGTATATACACCGTGTGTCTATGTGTGCATACGAGTATCTCTAGTTGTGACATTTGCGACATTATAATTAGTGTCGAAGCCGCGGCTGTGTAAACACCTTGAGTCTGAGTGTCTGTTTAAGTTTTCAAACAGATTCGACATTTTTTCATACATTCCATATGCATATTAGTCATAAATATAGCGTTTACGTCGCTGTTTAATTACAATATAAGCAGCAATAAGTTATTTTGTGTGTGAACAGCTTGGACACTAGTTCCGTACATTTGTGTCTAGACACCAAAAATCTGTTCAACATTTGTGTCGCAACTTATGTCGTAGTCTAAACGGAGCATTACAGTAACACACAGAGGAAATATGGAGGGCATTTATGACTTGATGAAAACTCGTTTAAACATATCCTTAAATTATGTATCAAATTTTCCGACACAAATTCATTATCGTTTTTCTTTAAGATGGGAATCTTCAATAATTTTGAAATATTTCATTCGATGTTTGTCCTTTTAAAAATAGAAGATTCACATACAAGGGAAGCAGATCAGCGTCACAATTTATAAAAATATCGAAATATACAAACCAATACATAACGTCAAAAATTTTTTTTAAATCCACTGCAGTATTCAAATATTTTCCATTTTTATAAACTTCCAAAAATATGAACACGGTAATAATTCTTTATGAATCTGTGTCACAAATATTAGAACAAAACTTGTAATGTCGTAACGAGCTTTGTATATGTGCTAAAATAATCATTTATTTACTATTAATTTAAAAGAAAAAAGTTTAAAAAAAATATATTAACGTGAATTTTATGTAAAAAAAATTCGTTACGCAGAAGCTACGTCAACTTAGCGAATTTCCTTAGAATACATAAATCATCTAGCGATCACAATTTTAGTCTGATCAAAATGAAATGTCGTATCTGATATGATGTTGATATTTGCAAGTTCAATTTTTCAAATAAATGGTATAGGTCAAGGGGGAAGCGGGACATAGAGAACACAAAACATAAAATATCTCTGTATAAATTTTAGATATGGTGATTTTCGATATCTACTAGGTAGGATCGATGGACATTTGATGAAATTTTTACTTTGGTACGAGACCAATAGCTCTATTTTCTTTCAGGAAATTCGCTAAAAATACCTAATTATTCAAAAAGTTTGTGACCTATCTATATCACTAAGCTTCGCTAAGTTGTTCTGGATTTCTTGATTGGAATGTAAACTATTCTGTATTTGAATTAAAGTTGTGTTCAAAATATATACGTTGTAAGATTGAAAAATTTAATTTTTTTTAAGTCTTAATTAAAAATGCACAAATTTTCTTTAAACTCTGGCGAGGGAACGAAGCAGCGGACTCTTTGACACGAGAGGGGTCGTCTCAAACGCACAATTCACCCGAGCCTCTGTCATTCCCATCGCAAGATGCTCCGTAATTTACCGATTCAAGGAGTGGCTACGACAAGTTCATCTTGATTACTGGAACTTTGCGCAGGGTATGCGACAGGCCAAGCTGTGCATAACCACAGCGCTAGGTCACCATTCGACTGTGCTCGGTTGAAACTCACTAGAACACAGTTGAGAAGGGTGGTGGGACTCTTAACAGGCCACTGTCGATTGAACTACCACCTTCATAGTTTGGAGATATCTGATGATCTGGAGGACCTCTACAGGCCACTGTCGATTGAACTACCACCTTCATAGTTTGGAGATATCTGATGATCTGGAGGACCTCTGGAGGAATCTATGGAGGACGATGAAACCTCCATATATATCATTTGCAAATGTAGAGTGTCAGGCATAGAATGTTTGGGTCCGAAAAACCCTGGATCCATCAATCCTGGGAGCATTCCCAGCGGAGAAGATGTGGGCTTTCTGTGCGGCATCTGGCCTCAACAGAATCCTATAGCTCCATCTGCTTAAAATAGCAACTCTTACCCGGAGATGTCTTGCCTTCGGGTGACAGGTTGTTCTCAAGGAGGGCACAGAAGACTCCTTGGTCTATGTGCTAGGGACCCATTTGCGGTACCCCTCTTAGGTATTATTATTATTATTCTCCTAGCATACCACAGTACTATTTACACGAGTTTATTGCATTTACATCCATACAGTACCGACACACACAACCACATAGAATAATAGAACTATTATTATATTAAAGAGAATATTCATGTTGAACCCTATATTCAACATTAAATAAAAAGTATTAACAACAGAGGGGTGAAGTTCCGGAAGTCGACTGTTTTTTTCGGAAATTTCCTCCTCTTTAAGAAAATTCCTCTAGCATCAATAGTTTTTTAGTAATTTTCAAAAAAGTAGACCCCTTTTCTTTGGAATCTTTGATTGTTTATAACTTATACAATTGTTTATGTGCGGGTTTGAAATGTTTGCACATTTTTCTAGACATCATTAACGAGTTCAACAAGCTATCGCACGTATTTTAATTCACAGTAGCAAGAATTAACACGTTTTTTACCTTGTTGACTAGCCGACTAGTAATAGAATAATGAGTAGTGGTAATCGAAAATCCAAAACAAAAATGGGAAAAATAATTCACAGTCCAAACAATAAGAAAAAACAACCTCAATTTTATATTAGAAAAGTTTTCTCTATTCCACGCACAATTTCATATCATACAATGGACATACAACAAATTGACTTTTCCAGCAAAATTTTACTTAACATGTTTTTTTTTTTTTGTTTAAATAATTTTATCATTTATTTATGGTTCACTTTTCACACAAAACATTTTTTTTTTTAGAGGATGGTTTATTGGGCATTCGCTATAAAAAGAAACTATATATATTTATTTTATTTTTTTTTTTAGAACAAAAATTCGATGAAATGTGTTTTGTTGTTTGTGTATGGATGATTTGTTGAATTAATTAATTGGAAAATTTAAAAAAAATATGTATATTATATAATTAAAATCTAAAATTTACATTAATTCTCTGTGTGTGACAGGCAACATTATTATTGTGTACACTGTGTTCACTGAAAAATTTTTACTATATAATTTTTTTTTTTAAAACTATTCTACGCAATCCATATTTTTTTTTTTTGTTTACTGTTTTTCTTTTTTTTCACTTTTTTTTTTTGGACACTTTTATGTGTGTGTTTCAGTTAACACTGTGTAAAGTTTTATTTTTATTTTTTTGGGTTTTTTTTTTTATTTATTTATATATAATCCTGATTTACAAAGGAAGCAACTGTGAATCAACATAGTTTTTGTTTGTTTGTTAGGATTGGAAATAAAATCAAATTTTCGGAAATTTTAATGTTTTTCCTGATGGTATTTATGTATTTTAGATTTAGAATGAAGGAATGTTTTTTGGTTGAATGGGCATCGCTAGTAAAAAATCAAATATGCTTTCTGTTTAAGAAACCTTTGCATTTTAACTAACTCTCTCCCCCTGTTGTTATCACGGTAATTATTTATGTTCATTACTTTGGTAACTATCAACAAAGTCATTTAGACATTTTGATAGTTTAGCAAGGTAATGAATCTGTTACAAATGCAATTAACACAACATAGGCGATATACTCAACTAGATAAAATTAAAACACGTCATTTTCAAAAAAAAATTTGATTTCCTCCACTCCCGTTTTTGTTTTCTAAACTAAAATACTCCAAATGCCGATATTACACACAACAATCTGATATAAAATTGATAATAGAAAGCCATGGATTGTGATATTTATTTACATATAAAATAAATTGTCGGGGAATGGGATATCGAAAATTTGATTTAGATTAGAAAAATAAAATGTGAGGGAGAATTGGGTGGATTAATATAAAAAGAGACAAACTAAAGAAGACAGATTACTAATATGGATGGTAGGAATATTAAATATTTTGTTTAAAAATAATAATTAGAACTAACATTTTTTTAACTAATTATATACCACGACGTGTAGACAACAGCATTTATCGAACCTTAATGTTTCGATTAAGAAGTTCGATTTATATATTTATAATATGAAAAAAGTTCGATGATGAGAGAACGACGAGTTTTAATAACGATTATAATTAAAAAAAACACGTGCACTGATTCTCACAAAATGTTAACTATTTTTTTTAAATAATAACAAACTTGTTAATAATAATACTTTAAACTACATATTTTTTTTAGGACCGATCATCAAAATTAGTGATTTGACTAAAAATAATCGATGCAGACAACACACACGGCGTCCGTTTCGAGATCAAGAGTTCATCCACGACGACGAGACAGTTGTTGATCACGACGCTGCCTTTTTTTTTTTTATTTAAAAAACTTACCCCAAATATAAGGAGCAGAGACGGTGTATCAAGAACCCAACAAGAAATTTTGCGACGACAAATTGTTGTGATTGTGGTCTATCTCTTAATCTTCAGCCTCATCATCTTCTGATTCTGCTGTTTGTAACCATAACAGCCAGTTATGTACTTGAAATAAAGCATCACCTTTGCCAGGATATACATCTGTTACATTCTCTTTCCATTGTAAGAATGCTTCTTCTTCGATTACCTCAAAATCGTAGAGGGCAATAAAGAAACGCAGAAGCATACCTTTTGGGAAATGTGTTTGGTAACAGTAAACTTGTAACGAATATACAGCAGTTACTTGTAAATCAGTATGTTCATTTAAGAACGCTTTCAATACAAGTTTGTACCGTTCAAGTAACATACGTTCCTTATCAGTGTAAATTTTGTCGGGCACCGAATTTGGATCACAACCTTCACGTAATGTTGACTCTTGTGTTATATATTTTAATAATACGGTCATTAATGCATTTATAAATCCAGGATCTATATGATTTGATGGTTCTAAATTCTCTTTAATCCATTTGTAAAATTGTTGTGGATTTGGATCAGCTTGTAGTTGTTTCCATAGTTCAGCTTGAATTCGTAACAATGGGAACAAGAATGTTAATTCACGATCTTCTAATATTTCCGCTAAACGATCTTTAGTGCGTTCACTTTCTGGTAATTGTGTTAATAAATTCACTTTACTTTCATTAAATATTTTTGTTAGATCGGATTTACCACGTAATTTATTTATTTTTTGTAAAACCAATAAAAATAGTGGATAATGTGCACCATTCTCGGTGAAATTAGCTACATCTGATAATGTAAATAAATTCTTTAAGATGCCTTGAGCGGCTATTGATGCCACCAATGATGTGATACGGGGATATTCGGCTTCTTTATCTGGTATGGTGTCACATAATGATTTTAAGCCATCATAACAAGCGGTTGACAGTAACAATGATTCTTTTCTCAAATTTGAGATAAATGTTACTAATTTTTCTTTCTCAGAATCTGAAACAATCAATTGATATACATTCGTTATTTTAAACTTAAAGGTATGGTCGAAAATTTTTCTCAAAATTTCATTGTTGATTTGTGTGACTACGGCATAAATCGACTGCAAACATTTTTAAAAAGGACACACCACTTTATCAGGTGAAAAGAGCCCAATGACAAAATATGAAATGTTATTCCATATGACATCATATATATTGGGATCTCTGACAGAGACGGAGTTTAATATTTCAACATAATGGCAGTAGAATAATTTTTATGTTATTCGCCAAAGTGCGAATACGATATTTAGAGCATGTGCATTGTGAAATTCATATCAGAGCGTGATACTAATTAAAAATAGGTATCCCCCCAATGGTTCAGAATATCTGGAGTTACTCTAGCATTTTTTTTTAAATAAAACGTTACCACAATATTTCATAATCGTACCAACGGTCTCAAAATGCTTCATGATTTTCATCACTTACAATAAGAACGATGTATCAAAAGCTCGTATGAATAAAATTTCTAAGTTCATACAGATCGAGCTTAAACGCTTTAAATATTCAGTTCAATTACATTTTCTTAATCCAATTATATAAACTGCATATTTCAATGAATATTTATAAACATTATTTATTATGGTGTCTACTTTAATAATATAGTTATTATAATTTTAAGTACAAAAAAATTATGTTCTCCATAAGACGCTGTGTTCAAAGTTTGATTTTTAATCGATAATTACTCTTTGAAATGACCGTTAACAGGTTTTAAATTTTTGAGGGAGCATAACTACTGAATTGAGCTATTCAATTCACTAAAAAAATTTGTTAATCTACTATCAAGCCTCATGCATGACCGTCTTTATAGTCTACAATCTCAGTCTATTCATATAATAATTGATGTGTGTTATGAGATGAAACTTTTTAACACGATTACTGTAAGACAACTACCTTAAAAACTATCGAAAAATTAACAAGATGACTTCAATGAAATAATTACTGTAAAGAATACAAAAATGTTTAGAATAAGGTTTACCTTGTTTATCGATGACTGAATTAAACATGGTGAGAACAACATCTTTAGCGAATTTTTCTGGAACCTTATGTTCTTTATAGGAACTAATTGCCTCTGACAATGCAGCATTACTATCATTTTTCAGATACTCATCTAATAATGTTGATAGTTTTTTTAGTACTTCTTCTTTATTTGGCCCCTGAAAATAAATACAAATTTTAGAGATTTCATTTCGAGTAGTCAAAGTTTTTCGACTTAAATACAGTATAACCTTAGTATAACGAACCTCAATATAACGATCTACTCGATTTAACAAATTCTTAGAAATCCCCTAGAACTGGCCGTAAGATTAAATGCAAAATATATCTTTATATTACCAGTAACTTTTGTAAAAACCTCTTTATAACGATTTTTCAATCATTGCTAAACATAAATAGAAAGTATAATTAATCTCTGCATAAAGTAGAATACTTTATGCAGAGATTAATTATACTTTCTATTTATGTTATAAAGAGGTTTTTACAAAAGTTATTCGTAATGTAAAGGTATATTTTGCATTAACTCTTACGGCCATTTCTAGGGGATTTCTAAGAATTTGTTAAATCGAGGAAATCGTTATATATATGCTTTTGTGCCAATTTTTCATATTGTGTTTTTAAATAAATATTAAAGTGCATTCATTACAATGTGTTATACTTTTTTTTAAGTTTGCTTACCTTGCTAAAATGAATCTTAGACCAAGCTAACCTCTATATAACAAACCTCATTGTAAAAAATTACTTGGTATAACGAATATTTTCTAATCTCCTTCAGATTTATAAAGATTATTAAAATTTGTTATGTCAAGGTATACTGTTATACTGTATTTCATATCGAATTTAAAAAATTTACCTTGTCTTTTTTAGTTTGTTTTGGTTTTTCTAATGACGGTTGTTTGATAATTAATGGTGGCTCTTTTAGTACCGGTGTTGGTAATGTTTTCGTTGGTGCTGGTGGTTGCATCATTGGTGGTGTTATTTGTGGCGGTACATTATCACCAACTCGATTACCACCACCACTTAATGGTAACATCACTGGTTTTATATTTGTTTGTTTGAATAACATTGAATTTGCAGCTGGTCGCAATTCTAAATCACCAAAACTTTGTGCACTTTGGGTGGCCAATATATAATTTTTTTTAAATCGAGGTGCCACCTCTTTATTGGATGCTGTAATTCAAAAAAGAATATTGTTAATATTTTCATTATCTCCTATGTCACTCTATGAAATTCAAAATACGAAAGTTGGTAGAACCAATTTCGTACCAACTTGACGATTTGATGAGTGGTATAAGGATGTACGAACACTGGAGCTTCAAAAAGATTAAGGCAAATATCTTATTTTTTAGGCCCCTCTTACTGAAAATAATGAATTTTCTCCATTTAACTTACGACAAAAAATAATAAACTTGATTGTGGACTTTTATGAATGTACTACTATATAAGATTTTGAAGAATTTTATAAATGGACTATATCTAGTGCTTGTACATCCTTAAGAGTTATGTGCATTGTGAAATTCATATCAGAGCGTGATACTAATTAAAAATAGGTATCCCAATGGTTCAGAATATCTTGAGTTACTCTAGCATTTTTTTTAAAAATAAAACGTTACCACAATATTTCATAATTGTACCAACGGTCTCAAAATGCTTGATGATTTTCATCACTGACAATAAGAACGCTGCATCAAAAGCTCGTATGAACAAAATTTCTAAGTTTATACAGATCGAGCTTAAACTCTTTAAATATTCAGTTCATGCTTTGATCATATAATTCTTAACAGTTGTGGATTCAACTTCATCGAAACAACATTTAATTCTCAGAAAATATGTCAGAATATATTTCTATCAGAGAAACTAAATTAAACATATAGAAATTAAGAGCGTCGTAACTTTGTCGAAAAAGACTAAGTCGTTCCATAAAACATCGTTGAGTGACTAAAATTTAGAAACATGAGGAACTTATTCTAATAAATGATGTTTTAGAATATTAAATTAGAAATCTAAAGTTTATTTGAATACTAAAGTTAAGTTATTGGAGAGGATAAAGTTTTACTTACCATTATTGTTAAACTGTGAGTTGTGAGAAATATTATTTTGGCCATGTTGATTATTATTATGTTTATTGTAGCCTCCACGTTGATTGTTATAATTATTGAAATTACCACTTCTTTGATTATGATTACCACGAAAACCTTGATCGCGATTTCCGCCATAACCATTTGGACTGTAATTGCTAAAAACAAAGATTTGTTCTCTATTAATTATAAATTTAAAAAATAAGTTTTTTAATTTGAAAATTGTATTCTCTTAAGGACGTTCATACGCTACGCTAAAGTCAAATGAATACTATCTTTAATAAAATTTATTTAGAATTTTAAAAAATTTGTAAAGTATATCAATAATCTGACAACGATTTATTTATTGACCTTTTTTTTATTTGTCCTAAATGTTTTACAAGTATTTATTGTAAAATATCAGTAAATGTAAATTAGAAATTGATTTGACTTGATTTGACAGATCTGACAACCTATATTTTGTTATAACGTTCACGTGTATATGTGTATATTTTTTACTGTCCGCTGTCGCCAGTTTTCAAAATATGGTGGCAAAAACAAACCTAACAGTTTTAATTTTATTAAATAATTCAAACGTTCGTCAACACCATTTTTTTAATGCAAATATTTAAACTGCATATTTCAAAGAAAATTTATAAACATTATTTACTATGGTGACTACTTTAATAATATAGTTATTATAATTTTAAGTACAAAAAAATTTTGTTCTCCATAAGACGCTGTGCTTAAAGTTTGATTTTTAATCGATAATTGCTCTTTGAAATGATCGTTAACAGGTTTTAAATTTTTGAGGGAGGATAACTACTGAATTGAGCTATTCAATTCACTAAAAATTTACTATCAAGCCTCATGCATGAACGTCCTTAAAATTGATCGTTTGTAAAATTCATATCAGAGCGTGATACTAATTAAAAATAGGTATCCCAATGGTTCAGAATTTCTAAAGTTATTCTAGCATTTTTATAAATAAAACGTTACCACAATACTTAATAAATTGTACCAACGGTCTCAAAATGCTGTTTTTTCTCCAAAGGGTTGATGTTATATTCTTCAACACTGTATTAAATCCTACTAGAGTTTCCTGTGAAACAGGAAAATTTAGCACAAAAAGAAAGTACTTACTTGAATTTTTCGTGAATGAGTGATGTGCTGCTTGGAGTACCTAACGATGATAATCCCATTAGTACATCATTGAATTCATTACGCATTTTCATTGGGAATCTGAAAAATTCGTTGCTACCAGCACCAGGCCGATCATTAATATCACGATCCGTATTTACACGATCGCCACGTCGATCTCCACGATTCACATAAACCGATCGACCATCATCATCAATTGGTCGAATTTGATTGATTGGCATTGGACCTTCTGTTGTGACTGCTTTACGTGGTTCCCATTTATTGAGTCGTAACTCGATAACGTCACGTAACATGAACCTTATTCTTGGTGGTAATTCAGGGCTGTTTGCAAGGACTGTCATACGTTCGAAATATTGATCCATCAACAACTGCCCCTTGACTGTATCTAGGATGCGACCACAAGTTCGTAATATTTGTGATAAACATTCAAGATCTTCACAATGATCAGCTGTTATTGGTGTTATAGAATCTTTATAGCGTCTGCGTGTGTCTTGCAATAACTGTTGAATGCATTTATGTAAGATTGCCTCCGCCAGTATTTCCAACTTAGCAAGCTCTCCGATAAACTGTAAATGAAAAATTTCAGCTTTATGAAATTGAACAACTTTAGTTAAAATATTAAATAATAATAAAAAACTCGATTGTGTAAAAACCCAACTATAAACAAAAAATAAAGAACCAATTACAAAATTTTTTAGAAAACCATATACTTTCAAAGAGATTGAAGAAAGTGTTTAAATACCCTGGCCAGTTTGAATATCGTGCCATTATTGTTAGCATGGTTTTAGAGTTTGGAAATTTTTCTAACCGGGGGCTTGAAATCAACCAAGATAAAACACAGTATACAGAAGAAATATGAGACAGATTTTGAGGGCTACACCCAAGTCAAACAGTTTAAGTATCTTGATGGCGACTTAACCGCTGAAATTCGAGCCCGAGTAGTATTAGCTTCATCAACATATTAAAATCTTCCTTAATCTCTAAAGAATTAAAAGTCAAGGTGTATTCTACCGTCATAAAGCCAATAATTACCTATAGCTCAGAAACAGGGACCCTTACCAAAAAGATGGGAACACGCAGAATCTGGAAAAGGAAGATTCCTCGTAAGATCTTCAGTTCATGACGTTAAGGGTTGAGAATAAGAACGAACAATGATCTGGAAGATCTATATCGCCAACCATCCATCATCAAGGACGTCAAGGCAGGTAGACTGCGATAGTTAAGCCAAGTTCACAGAATGGAAGATTTCAGAGTACTGAAGAAAGTGCTTTACTCACTCATGGCGTGAAATAAGCCGCTCCCTAGGTCGAAACGCAAAAAGTGGATAGGCGACGTCAATGTGCAATTGGTGGAGAAAGGCATCGCTAAGAGATATGAGTGGCGGATTGATGTTGTAAATTCGACCAAGGTTCTTAATGGATTGCAACGCCAGGATGTTTAATTAACTTTTTAAATTTAATTTAAATTTAGTAGATTTAGTATGGGTGTAATTAAGGAAGTGATGAACGTCATACAGCCTATGCAGTTCGTGTTTCTTTAGAATACGTATAGCCTTGGATAGATATTTGATTTTCTTCCGATTCAATTCCGTATGTATTTAATTTTAAGGGGGATTATTCCGGGAGGAAAAGTTTTTGATATCGATCGATAAACTCTTTCTGGGTTTGTAAAACTCGTTTTTGAGCTCTAAACTACGTTCTTCTAGAAATATGTAGTATATATATTTCTGATTATACAAATCCATTGAACAGGAAACAAAACAAATTTACTTTATAGGGTCTCAACCTAGCTCACCGCTCTGGTAGTAGGAAACTCCTTAATGCGACAATGCGATGTTCTTCAAATTGATATCTCGTTTTGAAAAAAAATAATACGATAAATTAAAAAGTATTTGATTTTACCTGTTTTTAAAGAAAATTTATTTTAATCACTTGTGTTGATTTTATACAGTTTATATTTTAAAATGAATTTCATTCAATGCAATATTAAATCTTTATTTCCCCAAAAAATTAAAACAAAAGTTAAATTGAATGTCAACACAAATATTAGGGTAGTAACCAATCTTTTTCAATCAATTTGTAAATTTTAATTTTTGTAAAATCGATACTAACCTTAATGTTTCCAAGCATTTTAAGTTTGGCAATTTGCCGTCGTTCCTCATCTTCTGGAGACATATTTGATCCATGTAAATCAAATGCCTCTGTCGCTTTTGATCTCTTCTCAAATTCCTCCTTACATTTGTTAAGCAACATTGTTCGAAAAGTGCATGATGTCGTGTCATCTTCGTTAGATTCTTTTCGTTTGAGATTACACAAATGTTTGCAAACTTGTTTGCATAACTGAGCGTACATAGACGAGTATTTCGGCTCATCGAGTGCTTTATCGAATATAAGTAGTATAACACCCTTGAGTATATTTTGCGAGTCAAGTTGGATTTCCAACAAATCATTACTCAACTTTTTGAATTTTTCTGGTGTAAGTTTGTTGAGAATACCTCGAACCTACAACAAATAAATATAATCAAAAAAAAATTATTTTTGTCAAGTAAAATAAAGAATGATTTACATACCTTTCGATATACGAGATCATTACTAGATTCGGGTGAAATACCATCCTGTTGTCGGAGCGTGGACGGGGGTACCCAGGCTCGATTGGCTGCGGGGGGTCTTGCCCCCGATGCTGCACGAGCTAGTGGCCCCACTTGCCCCCTGCTCCCTTCTACGGGGCACTCCGTCTTGCTGCTGGCGGGTGGCAAGCGGCCTTGAATACCTCCTACAACAGCAATTACTACTTGCTCAAGACGTTTATTTAGTGTGGCTGGTGGCCACCGACGTCTCAAGCTCTGCTAACCACACTTCAGTCACCAGGGAGAGAGCGTAGTAGCAGAGCGGCCTAAACACTCTATAAACAGAAAAAAAGTAACAAAAATTAGTTTTATTTCTTCCCCAATCTTAACTTAATCTAAAAAACAAACATTCTATCACTTTCCAATCACACTCAACATTCAAAAATGACTAATTTTTACAGTCTCTTGTGTTAGTCGAAAATTTATAAAAACCTTAATGGAAAAGAACAAAATAATTATGTCTTAAATTTGAGTATCAATAAATTTTTTTTAAAGCACATATCATTTATAAAGTTTTGAAAAAGACCGCCATTTTGCGTCCATGTGTACATTGTATCATGTGAAAATTCCCGAAGCAAGCTTACCAATCCAAGATCGACGAAAGAAGATTCAGAGATAGATCTAGACCTAGATAGATCCTAGAGATCTGCAGAAACGCCTTGCTGGCAGATTCAAGTGGCGAGCACCCTATCAACCCTACACCCACGGTAGAAGTACGTCAAAACACTGTATATGTTATACTAGATATATTCAATTGACATAGCTGTAATAAGTAGGTTTCGAGTAAACTGCTTTAAACATTTGCGGTACACTCCCATTCATAAAAATTGAACCAGTTGAAACATTCTAAATGTTACTGTATTTAATATTATACATATATTCAGTAATATACGCTTACGGGTTCAATTTTTATGAACGGGAGTGTAAAAAACCACAATTTTCATTAGTATTCTACACATCTCTTGATATTACATGAAAAATATTATTTTTTAAAAAATATGTTTTTTTTTTTAATACTTCAAATAACAATAAAAAAATGAAAATATTTTGCAATAAATTTTCTCAGAATATTCGAAATCGTACCTTGTTTAAAACGTATAAATTATCTTAAATATTCTACGAAAAAGGTTAAAAGCTTTTCTCTGTATTTACCACAAATTTATCTTACACCAATCGTCTTTGTAGAATAAAATTAAATTTTCATAGCTATTCTTCGAAAACATTCAAATAAACAAACATTTATCAGAAATATTTCTTGGTAATTGAATCTCTAAAACAGTTCTTAGAATACATAGAATGTTCGAGATTAAATTCGAAGTATGTAATTATTTATGAATTTTATGTATATATATGTATATTGCATACATACACTGCGGTGGCAATGTGTGACACGCTGGCGTGGCGTTCATTATTCCGTTATGTAGGCGGGATTTGTCAATATAGAAACAACACGTGCTTCAGTCATGAACATATACTTCTGTTTCTGGTAACTCGTGTACGTACATACGTAAAATTACAGATGGACACAATGAAAAGTAGACGGACCCAATAAATAAAATGAGTGAAGAATTTATACAGACGATTCAAATATCTAATTTGTCCAGTTTTAATTGTTTTTTTATGGGTGTATTAGTTTTGGACGCTTACAAGCGCAAATTATTGGCTTATGAACGCTTACGTTACTCTTGAAATTGCCAAGTACGTGTAAGCGTCAGTTGGCATCAATATTCAATATGGCGGATGAAAACAGTTTAGCTGTTTTTCAAGCAATAGATGGTTTATTTGAGTGACTTCAAAAGTCCCTAAAATGAAACCAAACCCTCCTAAACTGGCAACTTGAAAAGTATGTCGGTAATGTAGGTTTTTTGTAACAAGATTTTGTATATTCTGTGGGACTTTTTGTTTATTCAGAAAAAAATGATTTAAAACATTCAAAAAATTAAAAAAAGTGACAGATAAATAAACAAACGCTTATACAGTGTTTGTTTTGTAAGTTTGTACGATTTGGCGCTCACGCTTGACGATTTTGCTACCTCAATAGAGAAAGTGACTGTGAGCGTGGTGTCTATCGTTGAACTCAACCTAAAAACAACGTTTGGTGACTCTGAAAGCGCCCAAAACGAATGCATCCTATACTTGTGACTACTGGATTTTTTTATTCAATTCATTAAAATGAGCCATTCTTTTGATTATTCTGCAGATTTGTTTTTTTAACCCTCTCGCCAGAATAGTGTAATTAAAAAGCAGACAATCTGGCTAGAAAATGGACATCGATACATAAAATATCAATTCAGAACATTCAAAATTCGTCATGTAGGAGCTACGTAGACTGAATGTGCGAAGTTATTGGAGAAATTTTAAAAGTCCTTCAAAAGTCTTGGTTTTTCAACGACTAGACACAACAACGTTTTAGATCGCAAAACGTTAAATTATCTTGACTAACTCAAATTACAACATACAAAACTAGTGAAAATAACAACTGAGTTAATTTCTTAAATATCCTGCATACAACATACACTGAGTTGTATTAACAATGCGTGAACTGTTTACTTTATTTTTTATGCACGCAGAGACGTGTAAAAATACCAAGTAGTGTATAAAGATGCTATATTCATGTATATTTTTGTAATCAAGAGTAATTACAGATGTTTAAGCTGAAATTGTGGCAAAACTATTCACATTATGAAATATAATTTCAAGTAAGAGTTGATTATATGGAGAAAAACAGACGTTTTATGTCTTCAAATTTTTTTCTATCTCTTACGATTTCAAAGATAGATATTTTCCCCTGATGGGGGAGGGGGGCACGTTCTGATTTTGCCAGAACTATTTATTTTACGAACACCAATATAAAAAATTATTTTCCGTGATCTATATTTTCAATCGTTGCAAAATTGGGACTAAACCTATAATAGCCTTATATATATAATATATATGGTAATAAAAAACAAAGAAATGGTTCATAACGAATATAAATAAATTCCTGGATCGAATGATTTAGTCCAACACAAATGATTATTGAAGAAAGTGAACATGTTAACATAAAACAGAAACAGGAAATTAATTTTAACTTATGAAATGAATAATATATTGTGACGTCAGTAATTCATATAATATGTTCTTTTTATTTAATTAAGATTTTCCATTTATTTTTTATTTCCTTGTATTTAATAATAATAATCTCTATAGAAAGATTGTTTCTTCTTGAAAGATTTCTTATGATTATGTAAAATTGTGGAACAAAGTTCCAAACAAAAATTGTTTATTTTTAAAAAAGGGACATTTTTTGTCTTTACATTTTTATTCTATCTCTTACGGTTTCAAAGATAGAAATTTTTACCCAAAAATGGTCCGATTTTGTCCATTTACAAACTTTACCTTACTTTTTATCTCTAGAACATACATACAAAATTTCAGCTTGCTATCTCGTATCGTTTTTGAGTTATCGTGTATACGGACGGACGGACGGACAGACACATTTGCGAAAATAGACTAATTAGGTCATTTTATGAACACCTATAACAAAATTGTTTTTCTGCGATCAATTAAAAATATTGTTCCGTTACAAAAACGGAACAAAACTTAATATACCCTGATATATACCGGGTATAAAAATAGATGATGATGAGATAACTGACTGACTTTATTAATATGTGTACTGACTGACTTCATACAGTACCAGACGGACAGCTAGTAATAAATAATATTTATCATTGATTTACTATAGGAAAAGCTGTCCAACACAGTCTGTATAAGTATATATAATGTAGATTAGACAGGGTATTAAAGTTTAAAGTACATGCCTCTAACCTAATGCAATGATATATTAAGTTTGCAAGAATGTTACAACTTTATCAGTAAATATTTTAAATTCAACTACCTAAAATAGTCAGTCAAGTACAATTGGCGTCAAAAGTTGATGTTATATTTTTAAATTTTATAGTTAATTTGTTCCTTATTCATTCGGTTTTCGAAAAAAAAAATTCTAATAAAAGTTGTTACTATATTTCTAATGAACAACTTTTATCCGAAGCATTATTTCGAAAACCGAATCAATAAGGCACAAATCAATTATAAAATACTAGCATTACCCGTCGCGGTTTCGCCCGAAAAAATTTTGTAACGCCCTTATAATCAAGTAACATAATATTTTCTCCCGTCAAGGACTCATAAATTGCGATTAATTTTTGAAATACATTTGTTGTATGCGCTGCCGCCTATTGGCAAAATTTTTGAAGTACTCATGTTGTGTATACTGCCATCTATAGGCAAATTTTTAAAATGTATTTGTTGTATGCATCGCTATCTATGCATAGCATATTTAACATATTTGTTTCATAATATGTTTTCCGACACCTCCAACAAATATCATTATATTTTAGCCAATGTATACTAAAACTTGACAAATTATATACTAAAACCTTCCTTAATAACCACTCTATCCATTGGTGAAAACAGCACGAAAATCGGTGCAGTAGTTTTTGAGTTTATCGCGAACAGACATACAGACGCGGCTGGGGGACTTTGTTTTATACTATATAAGGATAAGGATTACAAACTAACATCAACTTTTGACACCTATTGTGTAATTAATAAAATACCTGGGATACAATTTGCAAACCTTGAATCCATCTTGAAAAAAATAACTGTGATAAGATAAATTTGATTAAGTCTATTCAAGGAAATAAAAATTTATTTATGAAATAAATCCTGTTATCTTCTCTCATAAACGGTTAGGTCACCTACTGACCTAATTTCAATGTACTTTAAATTATATATTAAAATATATAATATTTTTAAAACTATATCTCTATTTCATTAAAATCATATAAAAATTGAAAGTATTTATTATCAGAATATTTTCGCATTCATATTTTGTAATTCTTGGAACTGGGCCATTATTATTAGAAAACCAACAGCGGTAGTAAAATAAACAATTGAAAAATTATATGCATCAAATTTTATTACCGAACTGGTGGATAGCTATTAAAATATTATGGTAAAAGTCTGTTTGTGACCTTTCATCACAACTATTAAACTATTTTAATTAAACGGTTCAATTAATTGACTCTAATCATTAAACTTTATCAGTCGATTCAGAATTATTATAATATTCAATTCATCATATCAAACCCATACAAATAGTTCGAAAGTTAAATCAAACAAGTGAAAATAACAACTTAGTTAATTGCTTAAATACCCGTTATATACTGAATTTAAAGGAACATTTTTTGTCTTTAAATTTTTCCCTTACGATTTCAACGATAGACAGTTTTGGTCATTTTGTCTAAACATGGTCCGATTTTGCCTATTCACGAACTTGACCTACTTTTTAGCTCTAGAACATACATACAAAATTTCAGCTCCCTATCTCTTTTCGTTTTTGAGTTATCGTGTTGATGAACGGACTGGCGAATAGTTATACAGATATGGACTAATTAGGTTATTTTATGAACACCTACACCAATAATTTTCTTCTGCGATCAATATTTTCAACCGTTACAAAGTCGGAACTAAACTTAATATACCTTGGTATAAATTATATACCGGGTATACAAAGATAGAAATCACTTTTTACGGATTATGCACAAAAATTTTGAGCTCGATATTTTGCCTTGTTTTAGAAACAAATCAATTGAGAATTTATTAAAATTTAAACAACGAAATTTAAGAGGGCATATTTATTCAAAAGTCCTTTAACGTCCCTCAGTAGAACGGGAAGTTCGGGTGACTTCCTCGGCATGTCATTAAACTTCTACCATAATAAACGAGTATTGACAGTCCCTTTTATATAGCTTTTGAACATTATAACGCTTCGAAGTATCAAGCGAATCGAAAAATAAAAATAGAAACAGGGGTCTCCATAGTTAGGGGACAAACCAACGACCCTTAATAATACTTGAATATTTCTAGATTCAAAATTGAGTTCAGAAAATTTACGAATAGAAGAATTATTTCAGAAGTGCACACAAAATGAAGTAAAAATATAGAATAACAGCTATTTATTTTCTAACATAATTTTAAAAATAATAAATGGCAGAAGTACACATTTCTTTGTTAATGGAGACAAAAAAAAAATAAAATAAATTATGTTTGAAACACAAGGTCACATGTCAAAATAAATGCAACTGACGTCAGTCGAAACAAAGTGCATGAATACGTATGGGACAAAAACACACATTGTGATCGTCGAGAGAATATTGTGTGAACATACAGTCGTACCCCCCATACAGCATTAGAACATTTAAAACACAAAGAAAAATTATACACAACGATATCTCTCTTCATATTAACGTCATCAAAATTTTGCTAAAATTAAATTATTTCAACAAATAAGTTGAATGTGATTAAAACTTATTTTTTCTTGTTCTGGAAATTACTATTCAAAATTTCCCCAGGATATGATTTTAAATATTTAATAAACTGATTAGTCATCAAAATTTATAAAACTGATTAAGAATTTAATTTTATTGTTTCGATCCCTGAAGGATTTTAAAACCCGCTAGTGTATATTTCAAAACCCTGACAATTATAGTTCTTTTATATAACCATTAAGAACATTGCCCCCGTCTGTAGTTTTATTAAGTATAGTGACGGAAAATTCCGAATATTAAAATTTGAATATCGGATGTCCATAAATTTTGAAAACACAACAAAAAAGAATTTTAATTGAAGATAAATAAATGCATTATCTCAAGTCCAATCAATTAAATACAATAAATTATGAATACCCAACTTGAATTAAACTTAACAAAACCTCAAGGCCATCGTATAATGATCTTTTCACAAT
The DNA here is from genome assembly GCA_963920215.1 of Nineta flava. NCBI lineage: Eukaryota > Metazoa > Arthropoda > Insecta > Neuroptera > Chrysopidae > Nineta > Nineta flava. The sequence goes on from OY986042.1 coordinate 104,948,075, forward strand.
ATTACTCATCAATTTTTTGAAACAAAATATTCACTAAGCAACCAAAAAAAAAATTTCACATATTAACATCTTCAAATTTCACATGAATGAAACATTCGTACAGGAATTAACAAGATATAACCACACAAACGAAAACAAAAGTTGATTGATGATCACATCAATAAAAATCACTTTCAATCATCACTAAAAAAAAAAGCTTCACTTTTTAATTACCTCAAAAACTTTTTAAAAAATCACCGGTATGTATATACCACAAATGCGGAGCAGGTCGCCGAAAAATTCGACCGTCCTCCGAGGTTTGATAAAATAAAACACAAAACACAATCCACCTAACAACTAAACTTGTCTGAAGAGAGGTCAAATTTGAAGGTAAATGAATGAAATTTTCTGTTTTCAAGCAGCTCTCAGGTCTGATTGTGTGCGATTATCAAAGATGACTATTAACAATTCTCGAGGCAACTGAGAACAATATAAACTATGTATGTGAAGTTTGAGAAATCAGCTGCGCAGTAACCAGTCACATTGGTATGTATTACGTCCACATACACACAGCTGACTACCGACGACGAGGTGTTGTCGACTTACCATCATACGTCTATCATATCTATACTTTTTCTCTTAGTCCCCCTTCTACACCTCTCTTGAACATACCGTGTGTTCACTACACTTTCAAGCGTCATTTTCTATGAATTACGTCATGTGTCAGTCATTAGAAATACCGATAATCAATTTTTTTTTCAAATTTATTATGTATAATAGTTATTTCTAATTTATTAGTCGATTACTACTAATATATTTTTATCAAGTTTCAGAAAACGATCAGAGTTTATAAAACGCAATTCTTAATTTATACGATTTGGAGCGAATTTTGTACACAATGGGCGTCAACAGTTATAGTTTTTAAAATTTTTATAATTGATTGGTGCCTTATTCATTCAGTTTTCGAATAAAAGTTTTTACTATATTTTTAATGGACAACTTTTATCGCAAGCATTTTTTGGAAAACCGAATCAATAAGACATAAATCTAAAAATTAAAAAAATAACATCAACTTTTGCAGCCAATTGTACACGCATGATGCCAGATAATGTATTAAAGCCACCAATAGTGGTAAAATTTTTACAGTTAATTTTTATTTAATTTTATTGGTACAATTTATTTGGTTTGCGAAAAAATATTTCTATCAAAATTTGTTTCATATAAGAATTGCTAACAACATTGTTCAAAAATCAAATAGATTCGGCATTAACCAACCGATTGTAAAAAATTAGAACAATGCATAAAAGTTTTGATACCAATAATTAAAACTTATGATGCATTTAAAAATGTTCAAATATATATTTTTTATACTCATTGCCACAAAAGTAGCGCTCTTATTTCAAAAACGGTTGTATGCCTTATTCATTCGGTTTAGCAATGCTCCGGATAAACATTGCTAATAACTTGTATATTACTCTTTTCCCAAAGATCGTATGAATCACAAAACATCCATAATTATGAAAAAAGGAACTATTTTTGTGACCCATAGTAAAAAGTTACTAAGCTTCAAATTCAAATGAATAAATTTCCCAATATTTATCGAAAATAATTTATTAAAATGATAGCCTCTATAAGAAGGTCATTGACACTCACTAAGTTGAAATAAATTTGATCAAAAAATTATCCTCAAAATAAAATTTGCGGTTTATATATATATTATCAATTATTATGAAGAAAATAATAATAAAATTGAACAAAAAACTGCTTGAAATTTTAGCTAGTGACTGGTTGACCTTGAAAATAGTTTCATTAAAATAAACCAGGTGTATACAGATACACATAAAGTACGAGAGGGAACCAACAACACTACATGCACGAGCGGTCATCGACTTTACAAAATCATTTCAATTTATACATAAATTTATTTAACCATGAAATAATTACAGGAAATCAGAATGTTTAAATACGGTTTTTTTTCCAATTTTCTCATTTAATCCTTACACTCCAATTTTACTGTGCATGATTGATCCATGAATTAAAAAAAAAACCACACAATGAATTTCAATGAATGCAATGTTCTTAAAAATTTCAGTAAATATTATTTTCGAAATATTTATAAAAGATTACTGAATATCATAAAATTTGTTAATGTTTTCTTAAATGTCGTTGATGAAATATATCACACAACTGCCATTGGTAATAGTTACATCAGTTTAGTCTTACTAATTATTACTACAGCCGAACTTGTATAAGTGAGAAACCTCTCTAAGCGTGACTAATTAATGTGAGATTAATTCTTATCCCGTCATTTTTACCGTCGAAAAATCCACTACACTGTAAAAAAACAAAATAGTGGATTCAACAACGCCAGGCTGATACTACCGCGAACACCATGTAGCCAGAATTAATACTGAAACTGAATTCTATAGACAGAGATAGTATAGAGATCAGTGATTAATTCAAGTTGCACTCCAAAGTGATAGGGAATTGGTTCATATTTCGGCAATTCTATGTGTAGTTTTTTTAAGATGCAAAAAATTATCTCATAAAAACAAATTACAGAAAATTGACATCAAGAAAAATGGCATGTATGTACCGTAATGATGTGTTCAACAGGTTTCAGTTATAACTTACCCGTTATCAAGAATAACTGATATTTATTTAAGTTAAAACAGAGCCATATATTCTGTTTAAGAAGTAATAAATATATAATATTTAAATAAAATATATTATTTCAATATGTGAACTTGTATCGTCAAGGTTGAATAATAGTTTGATTTAAATAAAACGGTGTACTGTATTTAACAAGATTTCATTCGTCTCTTTGAAACAACATGGAATCTTTTTATTACACACTCAAAATTTCCCAACTTTCTATAATAAAAATGTTTTACATCGTAATTTAATTTAAGTGATACAACGAACATAAAAAAACAAGTGAAAATAACAACTAACTGAGTTAATTGTTTAAATACCCGGTATATACTGAATTTACGAAAAAATAATTTCAAACAAAAGTTGTTTATTTTTAAAAGAGGAACATTTTTTGTTATTAAATTTTTGATCTATCTCTTACGGTTTCAAAGATTGACAGTTTTTTCTCTCATTTTGTCCAAACATGGTCCAATTTTGCTCATTCACCAACTTGGTCTTACTTTCTAGCGTTACAAAGTCGGAACTAATATACCCTTGTATATTTACATATACCGGGTATAATAAGTTATAATCATAATAATAATGCGGTTTAACCTCTGTTTTTGAGACACGACGGTCTATAACAGAGGCCACCCACACATCATTATTTTTCAACCTTTATTAATTTTTACTTTTACATTTTTATGATGTGAGTGGAGGATCAGGAATTCGTATGCAGAAAAGGAGTAGGTGTGCGGTTGCAGCCGACTTTGACTTTGGAACTATGCCGATATTCATCTGGAATTCGTGAAGGGAAACTGCAGAAAACCTTCACAAGCATAGCCGGTTACTTCTTTCTAGTCCATACGCCGACAGTTTAGTCAATCAACCGCCCCATTAATTTTTTTTTTTAATTGACAAACTGCCGGTATCGGGATTTGAACCCATAACCTCCCAGGTCCAAGTAGAAACAACGCATTAACAAGCGCGGCTACTTGGCTGGTTATAAGTTATTGCTTGGTATTAAGTTCTGAGAGTAGTTTCTGCAACGAATTATAACCTTTATTTTATTTTGGAGAGCAGAAAGAATATTTATACAACATGTTGATAATTTTTTGAATGAACATTTTAAATCTTGTTTTTGTCACAGATCTCACTCAGACTACAGACATAAATTTAAAATATATACACAGTTGGTCACATACGTCATCTGCTTGTATACATACCTTTTCAAATAACGTGTAGGTAGGGGAGACTAAGGTGTACGCCGTACGGTATTATTATAATAGATAACATGTGTGGTGATGCTATTCTTCGTAGGGGAAACTATAAAGGGGTTTTTTGATAATGAATTTGTTAAAGGGTATGTATTATCAACAACCAAAATTGATTTGTTTCAGGTATGTTTTTTATAACATGTATCACTTAGGTTTTGATATGCCAAAAAATTCCATGTTAAATTACAAGATACTTTAGCTGGTTCTTTCTTACTATATCTTACGTAACCTTAATGGAAATTAACATTAGTAACAAATAATAAGTTGATACTCGAATATCTTGAAAACGGTTCAAATTCGTCAAAAATCGTTTTGCGAAATTTCTATTTGGATATCAGAACTAAATAGCGAAACCACATTTCTTATGGGAAGCCACCCTTGGTGAAATTTGCTAGAATCGATATATGTTATTCCTTTTGAGCTCCTGATCAAAAGTTCTCATGGTCACACTGTCGATAGTTTTGTACATATTGGGGTTGGTAAATAGATTTTTCAGAATTATACCACTAAGAGTATGGAACTATGGCCCAATCAACGCGTCTTCGCTAGTTTTCTATTGGGGTTATTCGGGTCGCTAATTTCGAATCTGATATCGGAAGTAGTAGCCTTATTTTTCGAAAAAATAATGCGGATTGATAGAGCTACTCCAGTAGAAAACTAGCGAAGACGCGTTGAAGGGACTCCATACTCTTGAAAAAAATCCCAAAAAATCGATCAGGAGCTCTAAAGGAATAACATATCTATTCCAGCGAATTTCACCGAGTATGGCTTCCCATAAGAAATGTACGGGGTTCTTTACCTGTAAGATTAAGCAGAAAATATACCTATCTTTGTCTGAATAAATTGATTCTTTCAATATTACCCTGCATTTGATGTGATTTTAACTCTGTCAGATGGTACACAAAAATATGTGACCCCTAAAATATAAAGAATACATTGCACAACAAAAGAATTTCATTTATATGTTCGTATTGGAATCTCCCATGTATTCAACACACCTGCTGTCTTTAAATATTTCTTTTCAATTTAGAGTAATTTACTTGTAGGTAGGTCTTGAATGAGTATGTGAATTGAATTTTTAACAAACTGTACTTTATTTGTTATCACTTAAATAAAATAACCTTGGGATGAGGTTTTTGAATATTTAAATATTCTCAAATTTTGAGTAAAATATTATCTCAATACAGTACACTATAGCTAGAGGGTGCCGGATTACTGGAATGTTCGGATTACTGGATTGTATAGAGAAAAATTCATAACAAATAAAATAAAGCATTTTATTTTATTAGCGCAGCAGGGAGCGATGAAGGGGGCGCGGGTGGATGGTACCGGATTATTGGACGTGCCAAACTATTAAAGTGCCGGATTAGTGAGACTCTACTACCTAGCTACAGAGGAGGTGGGCGCAGACGGCTCGCCGGAGTCGAACGGACTCTCCATAAGCTGGGTGAGAGTAAGTAAAAAAGGTATGTTTTAAAATAAGATGGAACGATGTTTCAATACAGGTTGCCTACCGATTATTGCTCAATAATTTATTCAATCAATTTAGAATTAGTTTTATAAAATATTTATTGTTTAAAAAATATCTTTTACAATATGGAGAGATACACCAAAAAACATAATAATAATAACAACAATAATGATGATAGCAATAACAATAATTACAACAACAACAACAACTACATATATGTATTCCCACTTTATGTAAAATTTAACCATTTAGAAATTAGTAACAAATTACCAACCCCCCCTCCCAGCTTTATCATTGGCATCTTTATTGTATCCAGTGTCATTAAATTCCCATGACACTATACACACTACTAAGAAAAAATAATTAAATCAAGTAAATAATTGTTTATTAGTTCTCCGATATGAATAGTTTAGGCAAATTATTCGGAATTTCCTAAAATCTAATTCTAAAATCTAAACTAAAGCTAAATCATCAAAAAATTTACAAGCGGTAAATGTAAAAGATCAAAAGATTTATATTTTATAATTTATATAACATTTATATTTTATTCATACCCAAATATATTAAAAAGGTATATTTTATGCCCCAAATTACCAGCCCAAAATTCCAGAGTATGTATTCAATGTATTGTATGTATTGTATACTTTGAATAATAGTGACCATAAAAAATAGTTGGTATTATTATATTTTTTTCAGAAAATGTTCTAATTAAAAAAAATAATAATAGTTGGTAGGTACCCTATATTTACTCTATCTCTCCTCCTATCTCTCACTCAGAGCTGAGTGCAGTCAAGGTCTGCCCACCTATGAGCTAGAGGCAGCTGAGTGAAGTCAAACTTTGCCCACCTATGGATTAGCTAGTGAGTCTAGTCTACGTGCACTCCTACTGTATATAATATACAAATTTAATATTTTTTTTAAAATTATTTCAAATATTTTCGGTATCCCATATATTTAAAATATATGTTTAAAGTGTTCTATGACTGAAGCTAATTTCAAACTGCTCAGAAATCATACAGTTTCTTCAGACTTCAGTTTTGAAAAGTAAATCCCGAGTGAATTGAGCAAATATTCAACCAAATTTAATTAATTTTTCTGTATTGTGTAATTCTTCTTTATTATAAAAACAATGACTTGAATGTTTTTTTGCGAATCAGAAAATATTGCCAAACCGCAATTGCTAATCTAAAATAAATTTATTCAAAAAAATTTTCACATAATGTTTGATTAAAATTTTCTTTAAAATTGTAAGGTCATTTAAATTATTGATAAAATGAATACGTAATTATTTATATGTACTCGAATGTATGTGTGCAACACCAGGCAGACTGAGCGTGCTCGTCGCTCGTCGCGTCAGTGTGCGGTCGTTGCATGTACTCAATAAAATTCAATGTATGTTGCTAATAATTATAGTTTTTTTGTCGCTATATTTCTAAACAAAGGATTTTTTATTTTCTATAAAAATTTGTTTTAAATTTAAAACAAAATTCCAAAAACTCGACTACGACATAAAATGACCTAATTAGTCCACTTCTTCTGCAAAGTGGTCCGTCCGTAAACACGAAAAGAGATAGCTAGTTGAAATTTTTGTATGTGTGCTCAAAAGCTAAATAGTAAGATTCAGTTTATGAATCAGACCATGTTTGGGCAACACTTTGAAACCGTAGGAGATAGAGCAAATATGCTAAGACAAAAAATGTTAATTTTTTTTAAATAAACAACTTTTGTTATTCACTTTTAGCGAATTTCCTGAAAGGAATTAGAGCTATTGGTCCCGTACTGAAGTCAAAATTTCGCAAAAATTTCTTCAATGTCCATCGATCCTACCTAGTAGATGTCAAAAATCACCATCTGTAAAATTTGTATATATATATCTAATATTTATATATATAATAATATTAATATATATATTTATATATATAATAATTATATATATAATAATATTAATATATATATATATATATATATATATATATATATATATATATATATGTCTGTAATCGCTCTAGCGGTCACAATTTTATTCCGATAAATGAAACTTGTTATCTGAGTCGCTTTTGTTATTCAAAAGGTCAAGTTCGTTAATGGGTAAAATCGAACAAGGGGAAAGGGGGGTTTAGAGGAAGGGGGAAACACAAAATTTGACATATCTCCCTTAATATTCGAAAAATTTATAAGAAGTAAAGTTGTAGGTACTAAGTTTTACTGTAATTTTGTTTCTTATCATTTTTACTGTTACACTAATATTTACAAAAATATTGACGGTTTAAGATTAAAAATTAAATTCCTTAATATCTCTGTACAGATTAGAGTTGGAGCAAAAATGATAAGGTGGTGAATTGTAGAAAATTTGATTTTCTACAACTTTATTCCTTACACATTTTTCGATTGTTCTAATATTAAGAGAGATATTTTATATTTTGTGTTTTCTTCTTTCTTTATGCCCCCATTTCCCCTTGACGTATGTCATTTATTAATAAAATTGGCCTTGCAAATTCTAAAATTATGTACGACATTTCATTTTGATCAGACTAAAATTTCGACCCCTAGAAAGTGATTTACGTATTCTAAGGAAATTCGCTAAGTTGAAGCAGCTCCTGCGTAACGAATTTTTTTTACATAAATTCAGTTTATATCGGGTTTTTAAGCAATTAACTCAGTTAGCTGTTATTTTCACTTGTTTTTCATAAAATTTTTGTAACAACTTTTGTATGAAACTTTTTTTTTTCATATTTATTTTAGTTTGATATTTATTATAGTATGTTCGATGAACATTTAAAGAAATTTGTTCGAAATAAGGAATATGCATGAAAATTTTTTTTCACTTGAATTGAAGCATGTTTACTTGACAAATTTCAAGGTAAAATTACTTTTTAATAAACTTTAAAAATAAGCGAGATATGAATGATTGAAATTCCCGATTAGACAAAGAGGGTGATAGCCCTCTTGATATGTTATGTGACGTCATATTACACTTTCACCATTTAAAATACACGTAAAACTTCGTTTTTAGTATTTTTACAACAAAAAGACAGATAATAATCTTTAAAAGCTTATAGCTTCCTTGATATTTGTCGGATTTTAATTTCGTTTTTAAATATTATTACAGTATTAACAGTATTTTCATATTCTGAAAATAAATGTGAAAAAAAATTTTCATGCATATTCCCTATTATCTTGTCCTAAAAAAGTCATATCTAAAAATCTGATTATAATTATAAATTTGATAAGACCTACGGAATGACGATAAAATGTCATAAAATAGATATAACAGCTTAAAGTTTAAACAAAATGAAAGTTTGTACCTATAAATGGAAAAATAAAAATATTTTTCTTATCACGATAAGATACTTCTCTTATCAACAAAACTGTAACAGTGTTGCCAGAATCGTAACAACTTTTCTGTACATAATTTAATTAATATCTATATTATTTTCTTTTATGCATAATTAAAAAATATTTGATGTATTACTTCTATTTTCTTATTTTTTCTTCTGCATCGACTAATTTTTCGGCTACTGAAATCCCATCCCGCCACGGCTATTTTTAAGGCTACTGCAGAGACTCATATCGATGGATTGTCTAAAAATCTTTCTGGCAAGACTGAATCGCATTTGCAAAAACAATACGATTATAGGAGGTTTAATTATTTATCAGCCATTTAAAAATTTACTTTATCAGCAAATTTTTTTGTTTGTATAAAAAGAATCGTTTTTTTATCATTATCTATAAGAGAAAATTTTTATTTATAGTCAATATTTGTATGACTAAAATAATCATTTTAAACAAAATTTTACAACTCATTATTTGTACTTAATTAACAAATCGTTTAGGAAGGTCGTTTCATTGTCACAATATAAATAAGTTCATTCACATGTGAAAAAACTGCAAATGACTAGGCTTTTTTCAAACCAACCCGACAATCGTGTACACGATACCGGGTAGTACACGACACAAAGGTTTTAAAAGTAATGAGATGTTTCAAATTAGGCCGACGTCGTGTCGTAGAATAGCTGTTTAACCTACAGACGACAATCAGACAGCCGCTAAGTCTAGGACATAGGTGGGCAAACTTTGACTTCACACAGCTCTGAGTGAGAAGCAGGAAGAGAGATAGAGTAAATACAGGGTACCTATCAATTATTATTATTTTCATTTTTTAATTAAAACATTTTCTGAAAAACATATAATAATACCAACTCTTTTTTATGGTCGCTATTATACAAAGTATACAATACATTGAATACATACTCTGGAATTTTGGGCTAGTAATTTGGGGCATAAAATGTACCTTTTTAATATATTTGGGTATGAATAAAATATAAATGTTATATAAATTATAATATATAAATCTTTTGATCTTTTACATTTACCGCTTTACAATTGTAAACCGCTTGTAAATTTTTTGATGATTTAGCTTTAGTTTAGATTTTAGAATTAGATTTTTGGAAATTTCGAATAATTTGCCTTAACTATTCATATCGGAGAACTAATAAACAATTATTTACTTGATTTAAGTATTTTTTCTTAGTAGGAGGTATAGTGTCATGGGAATTGATGACATTGGATACAATAAAGATGCCAATGATAAAGCTGGGGGGGGGGGGTTAATTTGTTACAAATATCTAAATGGTTAAATTTTACATAAAGTGGGAATACATATAGTTGTTGTAATTATTGTTTATGCTATCAGTATTATTGTTATTATTATTATTATTATTATTATTATGTTTTTTGGTGTATCTCTCCATATTGTAAAAGATATTTCTTAAAAAATAAATATTTTATAAAACTATTTCTAAATTGATTGAATAAATTATTGGGCAATAATCGGTAGTCAACCTGTATTGAAAAATCGTTCCGTCTTGAAAACATACCTTTTTTACTTACTCTCACACAGCTTATGGAGAGCCGTTCGGCTCCGGAGTCGTTCGGCCTCCGCAACTCCCAGTGCGGAGGCCGACTGTCGTGTCTAGACTGACTTTAGCCGAGCCAGTGTACTAGAGGTTTGAACAAATGGAGTCGATCCGAAATGTTACAAAAAGTTTGTAGAGAAGTTTTTGTCTGATATCCAATTCTGTACAGTCGACTTTTGACACTTTTAGCCGTAATGTGGATAATTAAACAGTTATTAGAACTTATCCCCATAAAAAAGTTTGGTCATAACTTGTATAGAGAATTCAATTTCGAATAAAAAAACCTTTTCCAAGATATCGGCCAAATGGGGAGAACTCAGACTTCGAAAACTCAAATTTAGGCGCATACTGGGTGGCCTACACAACAAATAAATAAAACCTTCAGACAAACAGACAATGATAACTATCTATTCCATATAAGAGATAGATCGAGACAGACCATAGTTTATAACAAATTATGCTCAAAACTACTCGTCAGAAGACATTGTTTTTAATTTTAACATAATCCACGATAGCATAACTTCTCAATTTCAAGTGTTTTTTTTTTTTTTAAATTTTCTCTTGCAGTTATTAGTTCAACTGAATGATAAATGAGCTATTAACAGATTTTCCCGCCAGATCTACTACGTGTTAAATTCCAATTTTCGACAACTAATTCCAAAGAAGCTGAACGTTGATCTTTCTCTCTCAAAATATTAATTTATGTGTATTTAGATAGAGGCTGTTCTGGACGGGACACACTTCGACCATAATGTCCATTGTGATGCCTAAGGACGTGAGTGGAGGACAAGGAATTTTGTGTGTAGACTAGGAATTGGTAAGATGTGCGGCTGCAGCCGACTTTGATACGAACTATGCCGATACACATCTGGAGTTCGTGAAGGAAACTGCAGAAAACCTTCTCAAGCATAGCCGGTTACTTCGTTCTTGTCTATACGCCGACAGTTTAATCAATTAACCGCCCCTTTTTTTTCTTATTAATTGAAAAACTGCCGATGTCGGGATTCGAACCCATAACCTCCCAGTTCCAAGTACACACAACGTCTATACAAGCGCGGCTACTTGGGTGGTTATGTGTATTTACTATTGATTAATAACATTAAAAATTTAATGCGCATATAACCTTAAGCTATGAACTTTAATTCGAAAAAAAACAAACAATTTAATATTTTAAGATTTTCATAAATTACTAAAATGGCATAATTTGTTAAAAATATAAAGTCAACAACAGTTCAGACGAGTAAATTATCATAGAAAATTTCGATATTCAAGTTCAATGTCATCTACCCCCTTCGTCGCTGGTGGTAGTTACAGTTACCCATTACACTTCACTAACTAACTGATACACCAAGAGAGACCCCCCTAGATACACCATATTATATATGTATACCCCATAGCAGTGAACGTACTTTGAACTTGAAATGATCAATGGACGGGATGAGTGAGACGAAGCAGCAGGGACGTATTGGGTTGTGAATAAAAAAAAAAAAAAATGAATTTAGTCTAGACATTACATAGAGGTGAAATAAAGACACATTAAGTTTGACGAAACAGTAAACAAAGGAGATGGAATAGATTGTCTACGAGTATATATATCAAAAACACAGCATACATTTATATGTATCATATTATTCACTAAAATTGGTGAAAATTCTACGCAGTTAACATAGTCTCTCTCAAAAAACAGACATAATTATTATATGAGCAATAATGAAAGTTTGACAACCGATAATGAATGATTTGATCAATTTATTGGAATTATTCATAAATTTGTATCAACAAAATTATTTCGATTGTATCAAATAAACAAATTATATTCGTAATTATACTTCAATAGGGAATATGCATGAAAATTTTTTTTCACTTGAATTGAAGCATGTTTACTTGACAAATATCAAGGTAAAATTACTTTTTAAATGACTTTAAAAATAAGCGAGATATGAATGATTAAAATCCCCGATTAGACAAAGAGGGTGATAGCCCTCTTGATATGTTATGTGACGTCATATTACACTTTCACCATTTAAAATACACGTAAAACTCCGTTTTTAGTATTTTTGCAAGAAAGAGACAGATAATAATCTTTAAAAGCTTATAGCTTCCTTGATATTTGTCGGATTTTAATTTCGTTTTTAAATATTATTACAGTATTAACAGTATTTTCATATTCTGAAAATATATGTGAAAAAAAATTTGAAAAACACAAATGAAAATATAACAATTAACTGAGTAAATTGCTTAAATACCCAGTATATACTGAATATTTATGAAAAAAATTTTCTTGCAAAAGTTGTTTATTTTTTAAAAAGGGGCATTTTTTGTCTTTAAATTTTTTTTCTATCTCTTACGGTTTCACAGATAGGCACTTTTGTCCAGTTTTCCACAAACATGGTCCGATTTTGCCAAATTTGATCTTACTTTTTAGCTCCACACATACAAAATTTCAGCTCCCTATCTCTTTTCGTTTTTTAGTTATCGTGTTGACGGACGGACAGGTCTACTAATTAGGTCATTTTATGAACACCTATACCAAAAATTTTTTTTGCGATAAATATTTTCAACCATTGGAACAGTGATTCTCAACCTTTTTTTTGTCACGGCACATTTTTAACGATTTCAAAATTTGACGGCACGCTAAGAAAAAGATAAGTTTAAAAGTTGTTGACTTACCTATAACACACTGTGTAAAATAGTTTATGATAATAATTTTGAATGTAAAATAAAATAATATGTACTACAAAAACAACAGTACGTTTATTAAGGGATTCATTACAAGTTAATAATAAGAATACTTTTAATGACAAATTTGAGCTTGATATTTTTTGACAATTTCATTTATATTTGGTTGTAAAAATGACAATGCTTCTCTCATATCGTCTTTTATATTCAACAGTCTCGATCTTTTTTTTGTTTTTATGTTGGTTAATACTTTACTATATACATTTCTAAAATTTGGCGGCACACAAGTGCGGCGGCACAGTGGTTGAGAATCACTGCATTAGAAAAACGGAACTAAACTTAATATACCCTGGTATATATTCTATACCGGGTATAACAACTCAATTGTTAAGGTTATACGCGCATTACAACAAAATCAAGTTGTTAATGAGGTGAATTTTTAATATGTTATTAATCGATGGTAAAAACACATAAATTAATTTTTTGGGAGAAATCTGACGTCCAGTTTCTTAGGAATTAGTTTTCTAAAATTGAAATTTAACACGAGGTAGTAGGAGGTAGTAGATAGGGAATATCTGGGTAATCGAATATTCATCCTGAAATTGAACTTGAAAAACTTGAAGTTAAGTAATTAAACTTTTGTAAATTAATTAATATATAAAAATTTACTCATCAACCAGGTATCGAACCCTGGACTTATGGATATCTAGCCCAGAGTGCTTACCATTACACTACGGATGATTCTGTGTAATGAATCAATTCTTTCATATCATTGACAGTATTACTTTGTAGTCAAGCATTAGATAGAAAGATAGATTGTATAGGCTGTCCTGGACGGGCTACACATCGACCATAAGATCCATTGTGATGCCTAAGGATGTGAGTGGAGTGGAAGGAATTTTGTGTATAGACTAGGAATTGGTAGGATATGCGGCTGCAGCCGACTATGATAAGAACTATGCCGATATTCATCTGAAGTTCGTGAAGGAAACTGCAGAAATTCTACTCAAGCATAGCCGACATTTTTCCATACACTCCATACCTTCCATATAATATAGTAATAAATATAGCGTTTACGTCGTTGTTTAATTACAATATAAGCAGCAATAAGCAATAGGGAATATGCATGAAAATTTTTTTTCACTTGAATTGAAGCATGTTTACTTGACAAATATCAAGGTAAAATTACTTTTTAAATAACTTTAAAAATAAGCGAGATATGAATGATTGAAATTCCCGATTAGACAAAGAGGGTGATAGCCCTCTTGATATGTTATGTGACGTCATATTACACTTTCACCATTTAAAATACACGTAAAACTCCGTTTTAGTATTTTTGCAAGAAAGAGGCAGATAATAATCTTTAAAAGCTTATAGCTTCCTTGATATTTGTCGGATTTTAATTTCGTTTTTAAATATTATTACAGTATTAACAGTATTTTCATATTCTGAAAATAAATGTGAAAAAAAATTTTCATGCATATTCCCTATTTTGTGTGTGAACAGTTCGGACACTAGTTCCGTACATTTTTATACATTTGTGTCTGGATAGTTGGTCTAGACACCAAAAATCTGTATGAGTGTGAACAGTAAAGAAATTTATGTCTGACATTTGTGTCGTAGTCGAAACGAAGCATTACTACAAATAAATTAAAAAAACTAATATCTAATTCAACTATTATGCTTACCACCATCATTAAATTATAAAAATATCATTTATTACTTATCAGTAATAATAATTAATTAATTATAACAAAAACAATTATTTCAAATAACACAATGATTAAAATAACCATAAAATAATCGCGTAGACAAAGTTAATGTAAAGATATGTGGAGTTAGTAGTATGTTTGTTAGAAATCCGAGAACGATATATATAATATGTATGCAAACAATAATAAAGAAATGATTGGAATAAATTGTAATTCTTTGTACTTTTTCAAATATGACGGACGATGTTTTCAATTGTCATATCAAGTTCATATCTATTTAAAAACACAGTGTTTGTTATATTTTAAACGATGACAATCTTTCAAGTTTGTGACAATTATAATATTGATTATGAATTATTGTTTTATAAATCATTCATAAGTTTTATATTTCTTTAAAGAACTTCATTCGTAAATACAGTTTTCTTAAGAATTTCATGAAATTTAAATATAAGCTCAGAGTGCTTTATTTAATACTAGCATTACCCGTCGCGGCTTCGCCCGTTAAAATTTTGTAACGCTCTTATAACCAAGCAAAATAATATTTTCTACACCACTTATATACACCACTCTTGCCATCTATTGTAAGTTTAATGAACTAATGTGTAGGAATATAGTTTCACTGCCATCTATCAATGAAAAACAAAAGCTATTATTATACTATACCTTCCTCATGAATAATTTTTATAATATTTAAGGACCAATGTATAGAAAAACTTGACAATTTATATACTAAAGAACCTTCCTCGAAAACCACTCTATCCATTGGTGATAACAGCATGAAAATCGGTGCAGTAGTTTTTGAGTAAATCGCGAACAGGCAGACAGACGCGGCTGGGGGACTTTATTTTATACTATGTAAGGATTTTAAAATAATTCGTCACGTAGAAGTTGTAGAAGTATTATCCCCTCTGCATGCACACGGGGGCAATAATGGCGGCTAGATGTGGTGGCCAGTGAAATAGACGGACAATAGGCTTACACACGAGGACAGTTATGGCTTTAATTAGTTGCCAGTTTTGTGTGGGCGTTGTGAGTTCAACATTGTCAGAAGATGCGTAAGAACATGGAGGAGGTTGGTGAGGAGTACAAAGAATGCGAGTCTTGAGCTCTACTGGCAGTCAGTACCCTTCAAAAAACACGTCCCATAGTTGCTGCCGTTAGGACGCGGGATTCCGTTATTGGCGCTCTAGCGTCTATTAAACTCAAACTTGCTTGAATTTGGTGGCCGCCAATAGCTGATGTTGAACCAGATGGGGATAGTAGAGGGAAAATTAATAGCAGCCATGAATGGCTAGTACTACTGGTCGCCACTATTGTACCCTTGTGCAAGGGGCTTAAGCTAATTTTCTTAGATAGGAATCAATAATTATTGACTATCAAATCAAGTTACCATAGAGATATTGCAAATTTTTCTGTAAATATTAGAATTACAGAAAATATAGAGTTCAAAAATGAATCGTTGAAATTAAGTAAGCTTTGTTCGGTCTTTCCAAAGACATATTTGTTTACATATTATTTCGTTTCTTGTAATTATTAAATGGTATCAGTAGTGATTGCAACATTATTATTATTAATTATAAATAAATGTCTGACCTCAATTTTAGTATTATATATATTATCATATTTAATTCCTTGTTATGTGACTTGACTGACTCATATAATCATCATATGGTATTTGAACAAAATATATTATGACTTGCGTGTCTTTATCATATTAAAGTTCAATTTCTTGTACCTGTGTTTATTGCCAATATTGTCAGACATTCATGAAAAATCAATAGATAATTCAGGTAATTTCTAAAAACCAGTTAATTGCATTTTCAGTACAATTACAAGAGACACTCCCGTGTTGCCGAAAATAATTGACTTTAGCTAGTGAGACCATTTTAATTAAGCCTCTGACTACAGTTTAATTATACATATTGATTGATTTATTTATATTGGGGTCTAAAACTATTGCATTTCGACCTTAAGGTCCATTGTGCTCCCTCTTCTATTTTAGTCCGACGAGATTCGCTACTCCCATATGTTGACAATAGCCAGCAGCTTGCTTATCAGGTCTTCCTTAAGGTTCATATATTAGGGGTGAGATGCACCGAATATCCTGTATCTGCTGTAACCCAGAGGTTCACAGTCAAAGATAAATTGGCTGGATGTTTCCTCCTCCTCGCCACACAATCTGCACACAATGGACCTGTTATGGAGTCACATTGTGTGTAGATGTTTCCGCATGGGATATTGTCCGGTAATGAATCCGGCAACCCTTCGCAGTTGCATCTTGTTCAGCTTCAGTGCATCGAAAGATAGCCTCTTTGTTGCAGTCTGAAGCAGTACCTTCCCAAGCTCTTGCCGCGGTACTTTTTCCCAGTGAAGGGCATTCCGACTCCCTTCTTTGTTAAGGTAACTACTTTTTAGTTTCCTTCGAAACCACTGTGACCCGGCACCCAGATAACTTTAACATTGTTCCGTTTTGCCAGTTTCAGAAGTTCCTCCAGACAATCCTTGAGGGGTTATATACATATAGATCAGGATCTCAAATCTCGTCTCGTGATTATTCCTATCATGTGATCATCAAGTTATGCATTGATGATCGCATCAGTACTAACAACTTTTATTCGAAACATTTTCCCAAAAAATCGAATAAAAAACGCACAAATCAATTATAAAATTTCGAAAAATGAGCGTTACTTTTGTGGTCTATAGTAGTCATCAACATTAAAACACTATGAATGTTATACATTAGATGTTTAATTAGCATGGCTGTGGTAAGTTTATTATACTACATTTTATACTTATTTGCTTCGACTGTCACGAGTGAACTACCTTAAGAGAAATAATTTTAATATCAAAAGATAACTACGATAATATCATAAAAAAACTACACACATCTTGTTAATAGCTAATATTTATATAATCGTCGAGACATGAAAAATACGTCTAGATGAATTCAACGTAAATATTTGAACAAACCTACCCCCCCCCCCCCCCCCACATTGGCTGAATAAAAAATTCTTCATAGTTTAATAGATGAACTATAGTTTTTTTTTTTTAATTTTTCACAAGCTTTTTGAAGTATAAAAAATTTATATTTTTGCTAAAGGTTTGTTTAGACTACGACACTAGATACCGTACACTCAGTGTATACACCGAGTGTCTATGTGTGCATACGAATGTCTCTAGTTGTGTCATTTATTGCGACACTATAATTAGTGTTGAAGCAGCGTCGAATCCTACGCCTTTCATCCCATCCACTTTTCTCGATTCCGCTTACTTTTCGAGATAATTGTGACAGGGTTAATTAAAATGACTCACCCAGTATACAGAGGGTTAATTTTTGTACACAGATCCCTAAAATAAAACGTCTGAATTGAATAATATGAAAACAAGTTTATAACAAAAGTTGTGTCTTTTTAAAAAAGGAACATTTTTGTTCTATCTTTTATGGTTATGGTTAGATGGACAGTTTTGCCCATTTTGCCCAAACATGGTCGGATTTTGCCCATTCACGAACTTGACCTTACTTTTTTGCTCTAGAACACACATACAAAAGTTCTGCTCGTTATCTCTTTTCGTTTTTGAATGATCGTGTCCAGGGTCAGACGGATATGCGATCAGTATTTTCAAGAGTTACAAAGTCAGAACTAAACTTAATATACCCTGGTATATTTACATATACCGGGTATAAAAATATTATGTCATACGTCTATCCAGACTGAATTATTTAATGTGTTTTTTCAATCGTACAATGAGATTGTACGCGATAACGATAATGGAATAATGAAAGATATATCTAGTAAATTCAATTGCCGCCATCTTTAACTCATTCACCGTTCAATATACTATATTGCAAGTTATATATACTATCCAGAGACGAACGAAGAGATATGTTCTAGATGTCAGTCAATTCTATTTAGTTCATTGTTCACGGGTCATGTCCTAGTTTAAACTTTCATTCGGGCGTTGTATATAAAATAGGTCTTAACATACATTATAAGAGGTTTGTTCCATTTTACATTTAAACGTTTTCTAGTCAATTCAATATTTACAAGTTGTTTCTCTTCTTCAAGGTTTCTTTCTTCATGATTTATGAAAAATGAATTTCCAGATAAAATTTAAAGGGCGTATTTTGCAAGCAATATTATTATTTTTTTTGTTTTGTTAATTCTTGGAAATTTAGTACATTTATTAGCGAATTTCTTCCAAAGGAAATGAAGTTATCGTTTTTGTACTTGGAATTTCGTAAAAATTTCTTCAAATGTCCATCGATCCTACCTACTACATGTCAAAAATCACTATCGTTAAAATTTTTATATATGTATATATATCAACATATATATATATATATATATATATATATATATATATATATATGTACACATAAGTTTATGTTTCTGTGGACTCTCTAGTGGTCACAGTTTTATTCCGATTGGAATGAAATTTGGTATTTGAGTAGCTTTTGGTATTCAAAAGGTCAAGTTCGTTAATGGGTAGTTTTGGTTGTTCTTTTAAAGTACAACAAATTTTGAACTAGTATTGTCAAAGGTATAGATCTCTTTCTGCTTAAGGATTTCGTAGATATGGAAGGCATAAACTAAAATGTGGAATTTTCATTCCCTATCAAGGAAAATCGAACAAAAGTTCCCGCTTATAAACATACGCACAACTTTTGCTCAAAACATTTTCACGAAAACCGAACAATCAATGTTTGTTTGAAAATATTCCTAAAGGAATGAAACAATATTGCTACAATATTATACCTTAGGATATTGTTGATACTAAAAAGTGGAATTGTGCAAATTAATTTTGTTTTTACCCCCCAGAAGTAAAAAAATTTTCCCAGAAATAGGGTAATGGTTTTCGAATGTATATTTCTTTGACAGGCTCTGTAGCCTAAACGGCTTGATGGATTTAAACATATGAGGTGTCATCAGATTCGTCTTAATTATAAAAGTGACAAGGGCATAATATTTAAACATGGCATCTGCAAATCAAAATAGAGAGCAGAAAATGTGTGTGTATCTGTCCGAATTGTTTATAGAAAACTATAGGAGATAGCGAAATAATGATATGGAAAAGACCCTACGTAAATTTTCCTCATGACTATCAGAAGTTGAAAATTTCAAACCGTTCCAAATTTATAGCCGTTTTCTGATTGTTCCAAAGTTATAGCCGATCCAGATCTCTACTCTAAGTTTATAGTTTCTATAGAAATACCTGCATTAATAAAATCTCCCAGTTTGGCAATACTGCTGAGAAGTTAGTAAGTATGTCCTGAGAGAAACACGCTACTGAACTTACTTTGCTTAGGACATAATTGTTCCAAACATGACCATTAATTTCCGTTCAACTGAAAAAGTCTTGCGTAAATGAATATCAGTTACAATCTGTTTATTCCATACAATAGAAATTTAATTGCTTACTGAATGATAAGCAATGTAGCATGAACTTCGAAAAACAAATACATAGAAATATCTAGAACAAGTATTGATAAAAAAAATATCTCAATTGAATTGAAAAACAATAAATACGACACAGTTTAGAAATATTGACGTACTTCTCTACAAACTCTCATGTACTCGAGTTAACTTATGCTCGTCACTAGAGTACGATGCGATGCGAAGCAAAGCAGTAAGGGGTAGGGTAGTATATTGGATAGTGGGTTTAAAGAGAAGACTAGATCGGGTGTGTATTTGGTGTATTGTGTGACGTAGGTCTGTTATAGAATGCCTATTACTCGATACTATATACGCCTACGCCCCATATCATTACTACCACCACCGACCATCTCGTCATCGAATCGGGTATACGTTTTGTTATTGCTTTTTGAGTTCACAGGCATTCCCGTAACATAGAACAAACACACTATGTTGTACACAGCTGTGTCCTGATTTTCGTGACCTAATATTTGAAAATGCGCATACAATTCATGCGTCGATTCATCTTTCTATCTGTCGTATATACACAAATTTCATTCAAACTTGTGTTCCCACATTTTTTGTTTTTAGGTCATATAAAAATTATTAAGTTCGTTGTATATTTTTCCTTTCAATTTAAGATTAGTTAGAAAATATATTTTCGAAGTATTAAATTGTAGTATGCGTTATTTTTACAAGGTGACCACACAAAAAAATAATTTTAAAATTCCTGATTTTCCAGGAAAAGTTTACTTTTCTCTGATTTAAGAATTTTATTCGTATCATTAAGATAGGAATATGCATGAAAATTTTTTTCACATTTATTTTCACAATATGAAAATACTGTTAATACTGTAATAATATTTAAAAACGAAATTAAAATCCGACAAATATCCAGGAAGCTTTAAGCTTTTAAAGATTATTATCTGTCTCTTTCTTGCAAAAATACTAAAAACGGAGTTGTACGTGTATTTTAAATGGTGAAAGTGTAATATGACGTCACATAACATATCAAGAGAGCTATCACCTTCTTTGTCTAATCGGGAATGTCAATCATTCATATCTCGCTTATTTTTAAAGTTATTTAAAAAGAAATTTTACCTTGATATTTGTCAAGTGAACATGCTTCGATTCAAGTGAAAAAAAATTTTCATGCATATTCCCTATTATAGTTTTGATTATACTTTAAATTCTTCATAATTAAATCCGATATAAAATTCATAAAATTTAAAAAGACTTGTTTTCAACTATGCTTATTTGAATAATTTAATATTTATTTCATTTATTTTTTGTTGAAATACATTTCGAAATTTCCTGATATTTTTCGGTTGAAGAAAATTCCCTGATAATTCTCGGTTTTTCGATTTGTGTCGAGTATAACGCTATATTAAAATTATTTCCGAAGTTTTCGAACTCGAAAACAAAGATAAATGATATTCGTAAAATCTGATATACAGTAGAACATACTTCCAGTATCCGGAACGCTTTAAAGAAAAAAAGGGCGTATTCAAGTGCAGTAGCGAGCATTGGGAAACCTTTCAGGGTTGATTATTTGCGATAAGACACAAATTTTGCCGAGACAATCAACAGTTTGTCTTCATTCTTCATTAGTATACACAAATTTAGATTTATTTTTTTAAAGAAATGACATTTTTCTAATTTATCCACTTATTCGGAAATTTGATTATCCGGATCGCGTTTGATCCCAATTAATCCGGATAATTAGAGTTCTACTATACTATTTAAATTATCTGTGGTATAAAATCAACATCCTTAAATTTTACTTAAAGTTTTCTGATTGAAAATTTCAAAAATCGTCACAAAAAAATGGAAGAGATCGTTTTTATTCAAACTATAACTTTATTCAATTTTTTTAATGACAATATTTACGATAAATTTCAAGTTTTTCGAAATATTTGATAAAAAAAAGGGATTATTATCTAACCATCCCTCTAATGTACAAATAGCGTCTAAATTCGAACTTTCATTTCAAAATTTTACAATTGATTTGTACCTTATTTATAAGGTTTCCGAAAAAAATGCTTCGGATAAAAGTTGTTCATTATAACTATACTAACAACTTTTATTCAACACATTTTTCCGAAATCCGAATAAAATAAAGCACAAATCAATTGTAAAAAATTTTGAAATGAAATATTTTCGAATTTAGACGCTATTTGTACAGTTTCACATTGAGCGAATCGCTGAGATGCCACTTTCTAAGATTTTGGGGAGTAATGAATATGTGTGCCAAGATGATAGCCTCCCCAACACATTTTTTAAAGGAAAATGAACACTTCGTTAGTGAGAATTTACCGCCTGTCTTAAAATGAATATCGTTAACTTCGCACAATTTACTATTCAATATTGTTTGGATTAGTTCTCAAGAATACAGAAATCGTTCCATAAATGTATCTGGGACATCTTTTGACTGAAATGAATGGTGCTAGAAATTGATTTTTATCCACAATTTCTAAATAATATTTTCTCAAAATCTACATAATGCTTTTTTCCACACAAAAACTGAAAATTTCGTTAAAAAAAAAATCTATATAATATTCCTCACCTCTGAAAAATTGTATTATTACAAACAAAACTTCTATTTTTCGTGACAATTATTGTCATTGAATCTCACAGTATCATGTCAATATTTTATACAAAAACAGCTACAGTCGTCACGCATTGATAAACACTACCAAGATATCAACAAAGTGAGGGTGGTTTTATTTATAACATGTCTATAAACGATCCTTCCCTAAACAAATATATCTGACTACATACAAAAAAAAATTCACAATGGTGATAAATATCTTTTAATTCATAATATTGTGTATAGCTCGTTCCCTCTTTCATACTGAACTAACAAATATCAACCCCTCAGTTTTATATGCCCGCACTGAAGTAGGTGTGTGTGTGTACATAATATGCATACATGTATTCGTCAGCTCTCCAATACGGTGTGTCGGTCATTGACCTGTTATAACACAGCCCCTTCAACTATAGCAGCATCGTCCGGGTCGATCTTGCAAATATGTTGCTACTCCCTTATGTTAAAAGAAGATTACTACTAACCGTTGCTGCATGAATTTCTCTCTCAAATGTTTGTTCTATACACGATGCGAATGTATAGCTCGATATATTTAGCGGCGCGTTATATACTCAAACTGCAGTTTCCACGCATTCATTTAAATGTATAAACAGAGCTGAGAATGCAATTTGAAAACTATTTTGCAGATTTAAATACATAACATTCCATTTTTGAATTCCTTTAAAAACAATGTTCATCAAATTTTTCATCTGCTCCGTTACAATTCGAGAATACCCCGATCGCCTCCGCTACCATGAGGGATAGATGTTTATAGAGTCTGCAGTGACTGATAAGCCCCCAACTAGGAGGTTGATCTCTTGCCGGTTATTACCAGGTTGACCTTGAGGCATTATTCCCAGATATCATTTATTTAAATTGTCTGCAATGTCTCTTTCCATTTCCTGTTCATAGACATCCACCCAGTCGTTAAGGGCAGAGATATTCGTCGACCGTTTCGCTACCCTCAACTTCCTTGCCTGGTTATCCACCGTCTTGCATCTGGAAGTCTAAGATTAGAAGTGACCAGTTGTTAGGGCAGAAGTAGTCGATCTTCTAGTTATTCCTGGGTATGGTTCTGGTCCCTTGCACTGGAGTGCAGGCAAGATCGTCGACCGTTTCGTAATCGACTACACAGTGCCCTGGACCCATATCAAGGATACCGTTTTTGAACTTGCCAGATTCTCCGCCGTCTTGCGGACGATAGAGACACTGGAAGTCCAAGATTAGATGAAACTTACACGAACGTTCTATTCTCATAATTGCCAGAAATGATCCATCGTAAGTCCAGAAATTGATAGATAAGAAATTTATCTTAATGATCCCAACAAAATTTTACTCTCAAAACATTCATGATAAAAGTTAAGTAGTAAAAAATATAATGTTAAGATTCTTATTCGTTCTAAAATGATTGGAATTTGATAATTTAAGGGTATGTTAATGACTATGTGAATATTTTTAAATGAATATATACACACATCACGCAATGTAACATACACTTCAAACGTTTCTATAGTGATGATTGACTTCCTCTGTCATCTTGATGATGATGGTATCACACAAACACAACATTATAAAAAATTAAGTTGGTAAAATTGCTGTTAAGGTAGTTGTCTTGATACAATACTGTCAAAAAGTTGTGGAGCGTATGCGTTTAGAAACTGACTGTACCGGTAGACACGTTATAGGGACTACAGACGTATGTTTTATGAATTTTTAGAATTAGTCAAAATTTTTTAATTTTTTTTTACAAGCTGTATAAAATATTAATATTTGTTTTTGTCGTTTCAGTTGCTATTTTAAAAGAATACGCTTTATAAGTTTTTTAAATATAATAAACATTAATATTTTATACAGCTTGTAAACAAAAAATTAAAAAATTTGGACTAAATAATTCTAAAAATTCATAAAAATTTCATTAATATTGGTAGATTCCCTTTTAATATAAATTTGAAATACATCCCCGCTTCGATGTGATCCGGCCAACTGGTACTTAGTTCTGCCAAAGTACAGTTGGTTGACCTGATAATGGCACTAAAAACCGAACAGCTATTGTCATCTAGTGGTCAGCATACACACTAAAAATTTTAAGTGACACAAAAATCGTACTTATATCGTGCTTCTATGTATACTGTATTCTTTGACGTAACTCAAATATTTTCAATTGATATGCAGCTGACACGAAAAATGACAGCATTGTTTTGTGTATTCTAATGGATGTATCGTAAAGTGTACTTAAATACAAAGACATTGCACTAGGTGCAATCGTCACGTAACACAGTATTGCGCCGCCTGGCTCATTTGAATTTTCGATTTTGCCACTCTTAAGTACCCCTTTGAGCTAAAAGCTGATTTTTTGTCATAAATTCCAGAGGTTTTATCTTGAGAGCAAAATAGATCTTGAATCATGAGAAATTTTTTTCGATATTTGTTTATGAGAATCCATTAAACAACAGTTGGTCTATATATTGTTATCTCATTGATTTCTTACAATTTTTATTATTTTAGAAAGTTTTTCCTTAAATAAATAAAAAAAAACATTACAATTAATTAATTAACGTATTGTGATTATTAATTTATTTAATTAGTGCTCTAGGTAATTTATTTTAAACATAAGAAATATTATTTATTACATATCCGCAGTTTTATTAGTTATTTTAATGCTGATTCAACAACGTTGTTTGAAATAAAATTTGTGAAACAAAAATGAAAAATGTATATTTCTACAAACGGGTCAAGTCCATTACGATTTAAGAAAAATAAAGTAGAAGTTACGTCGAGTAAGCGAATTTTCTTAGAATGAAATAATCTATAATTACTTTACAGGAGAGTTTGGGGATGTTCGAAATATTATTTAAGAATTTGGGTAAGCTTCATTTATTAATATTGTTTTTCAGCCTTGAAAACGGCCTTTGTTGCGTTTTTCAAAGATTAAATTGTTTATAACTCGAAAATGGTCAAGTTTACGAAAAATGGCGAGATTTTTTTTTTAAAATGACCAAAAATAATGCATTCTTTCATATCAAACGCTTTATATGAAAAAAAATACACATTTAGGATGGGAATCGAATCCACGATCTCTGGCATTCTAGACCAACGCTCTGCTACCTGAGATGTTATGGTAATGGAATGGAATTTTGTTCACGGTGTTATTTAAATAAGAAAGAGTTTTTATTTTGAAGGTATTTATGGTAAAATGGCGCCAATATCGGCTACATATACAACACATAGATATATTCACTATTCATATATACAAATTAATGTAATTTTGAAATAAAAAATACTTTTAAACTTTTATATTTCGAAAACAAAAAGGTAAAACGTGAGTGTTTTTTTTTTAATTTATTTAATAAATATTTATCTTTACTATCTCTACTATCTTTCTGTCGAACAGATAATAGTTGGGCGGGCATGAAATTTTACATGCTTCTAATGAGAGAGAATGATTACTTTGCTATTATCTCGTGTTCTAAACGGTCAAAAATTCTGAAACTTCGGGATTTATTAGAAAACGTAATTTAAGCTTGTGAAAAAAAAATTAACAAAATCTGTCGAAAAGTGATTTTGTGCTGGAACATCCTTAATAATGGATTTTAGAAGAATCTAATATATGGAATGTAGTTTTTAAATATATGCACATTATAATCTGTTTCGATACATGTATTCCTGAACATGACATAAACGTTTATAAAGGCTTGTATACACACGGTAAATTTTGGTTTAAAGAAACTTAAAACACACTGCATTAATATTATCGACCATCAAATCGGTTTTGTAATAGAGATGTAGTTATATGAGACCATGCAAACTAACGACTATCACATTCTACATTCTCGGGAAAATACTGTTTCGGAATGCATCCAAGAAGCTGTATGTCTATGCACTCAACTTGAACAGGATACAACTTCGAAAGGTTACCGGATTCATCACCGGATATAATCACCTACGAAAGCATCTACACACAATAGGACTCCACAATGGATCCATTGTGCGGCGAGGAGGAAGAATTATTGAACCATATCATCTCTAACTGCGAATCTCTCAATAGGGAATATGCATGAAAATTTTTTTTCACTTGAATTGAAGCATGTTTACTTGACAAATATCAAGGTAAAATTACTTTTTAAATAACTTTAAAAATAAGCGAGATATGAATGATTGAAATTCCCGATTAGACAAAGAGGGTGATAGCCCTCTTGATATGTTATGTGACGTCATATTACACTTTCACCATTTAAAATACACGTAAAACTCCGTTTTTAGTATTTTTGCAAGAAAGAGACAGATAATAATCTTTAAAAGCTTATAGCTTCCTTGATATTTGTCGGATTTTAATTTTGTTTTTAAATATTATTACAGTATTAACAGTATTTTCATATTCTGAAAATAAATGTGAAAAAAAATTTTCATGCATATTCCCTATTACAGCTGATACAGTATAGTCGGTGCATTTTACCCCTAATATCTGAAGTATAAGGGGGAACACTATGAGCCATAAAGAAGAAGTGCAATACTATTCATACTTCAATCAATCTATCTACCTATCTATACTCCCGACATAGCTAATTACCGACCGATAAAGTTTACACTCTGTAGGTATCATAAACAGAAACCAGCCAAGTAGCCGCGCTTGTAAAGGCGTTGTGTGTACTTGGAATCCCGACATCGGCAGTTTGTCAATTATTTAAAAAAAAGAGGGAACGGTTAATTGACTAAACTGTCGGCGAATGAACAAGGCGAAGTAACCTGCTATGCTCGTGAAGGTTTTCTGCAGTTTCCTTCACGAACTCCAGATGAGTATCGGCATAGTTCCTATCATAGTCGGCTGTAGCCGCACATCCTACCGATTCCTAGTCTACACACAAAATTCCTTGTCCTCCACTCACATCCTTAGGCATCACAATGGACCTTATGGTCGAAGTGTGTCCCGTCCAGATCATCCTCTAAAATCTAGCATAAACAGAATATTAAAATGACCTCTTTACTGTAATTATAGTTTTGGAGGCCATCAAGATACATTCGGAGATCTCAGTTAACATGCTTCTAATTTTATTCGATAGTTTTGTTTCGGATAAATTTGTCTTTAATATCTCCACGACAATTGACTTCAAATTCAAGATATCGAACTCTTCGTATTTCAAGATGTCGAATTGATTCTAAAGATGTTAAAATAATGAAGGAATAAAGTATTTACAAATACTACGATTTTATTAGCCAAACACAGCCATGTAGCCGTGCTTGTTAAGGCGCTCTACTTGGATTGGAAGGTTGCGAATTCAAATTCCGGCGGTGACAGTTTGTCAATTATAATGAATGGGGCGAATAATTGACTAAACTGTCGGCGTATGTATAAGAACAAAGTAACCGGCTATGCTTGTGAAGGTTTTCTGCATCTAAGAAACAAAAGTATAACCCCATCATTGTTATTATTATTTGCCTGGAAAGTACGTGTTTTCATACCTTTAGAGTACTCGCATGAAAAGTGATTCATTTGTGCAGTTCAATTACTTTATATATATATATATATATATATATATATATATATATATATATATATATATATATATATATATATGTATGTATATATATATATATATATATATATTCGATATAAGTCACAATCACGACTGTATATGGTAATCTGTAATACACACAATAGCACCATACCATGTAATATATCTCTCCCCCAATCCGATTGTATTTCAACAAGCCCCAAGAAGAAAGATGTTGATTTTGAACTTCTTGTTTAACCACAGATGTAAAGACAATTATTTTATACGTGAAAGACCTTGAGATTCATGTTTATATTTATTACCTTGGGAGATTGACTTACGGAATACCGACCCCATAATAATATGTGTTTCAACGAATTTAAACGATCTGTTTCGTGTTTTATCGTCTCTTGCTTATTCAGTTTTAACTTCTTGTTAGTGAACAAAAATACTGAAATATTTTTTGTATGGAAAATCGATCAAACTATTGGGTCACAGAGCTAACCAACTTTTAAATCTAACATGTGGAATTTTAAATACATCCATATTGTTTTCTTGCATTTAAGATTGTTCCGAGCAGTAATGCAAAAGTATACAAGGAAGTATTCGGCGACCTGTCTGTATGACTGCACTTAAATGGAGAATCGCTGAACAGATTTCTTTTAATTTTCATTAATGAATAGACTAATTAATGAATGTGCGGTTATTACCGTTTTTTCGGATACTTTCGATTCTTGTAGGTAATCCTTCGGGTAATATGAAAATGCGGGAAAAACAGGATAGCGGACAGAAAACAGGATAACAATTTCAGCTCGTAATCTCGTTTTTAAGTTGTAGTGTTAACAAACGGACGGGTCTACTTAGGTCATTTCATGAACACACATACCAAATTTTTTTTTTCTACTATCAATATTTTCAGGATTAAACTTATAATACTCATATATATTATATGTACACTCCCGTTCAAAAAATATGAACAGACCTGAATCGAATCAGTCTCTCACAATTTTGATTATTCTTGTAGTAAATGTTTTTGTTTACATAAATAAAAAATATAAAACTTCCGTTTCTTTTTTTCACATTTAAAAAATATACTACTTATCTTTGTTTTCAAATAAATAATATACAGAGAGTTACAAGAGTGAGGAGTTTTATGAAATGTAGGAAAATTAACATTTCAGGTCTGTTCATTTTATTTTCTGAACGGGAGTGTACACTCTCGGTCATAAAAATTGAACCGGTTGATACATTCTAAGTGTTACTGTATTTACATATATTTAGTAATATATGCGCTTAGAATGTGACTTACTGGTTCAATTTTTATGGACGGGTGTGTATATAGGCTATAATATTATACGTTTACATTTTTAGCTTCGATTGTAATTTTCAATGGAGATCTATTTACCAAAATTTAAAAAAAATATCAGAGAATCCAAGGTAAAACAATGAAATAATTGCAAATATTGCACTTCCTATGAATCTAATTATATGAGACTTGAAAGAATAATTAATTCATTACAAAAATGTAATGACTTCAAAATTCAAAACAGCTATCAAATAATAAAATAAGTAAAAACAGAAAATTAAGAAATGTATTTCCTGTAGGAACTCATAAATTATAAACTGTAAATGAATAAAAATAAATTCAATGGCGTTAGAGAAAATACAGCATACCAACACAATAAATGTTTATTTTAAAATGAAAATAAATGAATATGTATTTTTAAGAAACAATAAACAATCTTCAATCAAAATCTTTTTTTTTTTTAAAGTTGTAGGTACCACGTGAATTTTAAACAGCATGTACGAACTAGAACTACTAAAGCCTCGATTACATTGAGCGAGTTTTCAAACTCACTAGCCAACTAGGTAATTGTAATCTATGTGCAAGTAAAGTTGAAGAAAGCCTGGCTACTTTACTCGCTGGCGTGTGGGATTATTAGCTTGTAAACTAGCCGTGCGTCATCATAATAATAATAATAATTAGAAAAACGGGTATCGCAAGTGGGACCCTAGCCGAGGACCCTAGACGAGGTCCTCTGTGCCCTCCTTGAGAACAACCTGTCACCCGAAGGCGAGAAGTCTCCGGGTAAAAGGAAAGGCCCACAACTTCTCCACCGGGATTACTCCCAAGATCGATGGATCCAAGGTTTTGGACCCAAACATTTAATACCTGACACCCTACAGGTTTCTGCAGGTGCAAATAACATGTATGAAGGTCTCATCGTCCTCCAAACAGGCCCTACAAGTGGAATCATCAGAGATCCCCAAGTTATGTAGGGGATCATTCGAGCACAGTCGAATGGTCTAGCTG
Organism: Nineta flava; assembly: GCA_963920215.1. Lineage (NCBI taxonomy): Eukaryota > Metazoa > Arthropoda > Insecta > Neuroptera > Chrysopidae > Nineta > Nineta flava. The sequence continues at coordinate 104,978,547 of OY986042.1, forward strand.
TGCTTATGCACAACTTGGCCTGTCGTATGCCGTGCGCAAAGTGCCAGTAATCGAGATGAGCTTGTTTCAGCCACCTCTTGATTCGTTAAATTACGGAGCATCTTGCTATGGGAATGATAGGCTCAGGTGAAAGGGGCGTTTGAGATGACCCATCTCGTGCCAACGAGTCCGCTACTGCGTTCCCTTTAACACCAGAGTGACCCGGCACCCAGATCAGCCTGACTATGTTGTTCAGTGCCAGGCGATTCACCTCCTCGAAGCAGTGAACTAGCTGCAAGTACAGTAGGTGGTTCCTGATTTCATTGTCTACAATGTGAAATTCTACAAGATAATTAACGTTCCACTTCATTTTAACACGCAGAAATGTTCAGGAAATGAAAGAAAAACCACCAACGTAATCACAACACGTGGTTTACTCGCTAGCTAGTTGAGTGGAATGTTTTGTATGTCATCATCACTATCCCACTAGCCGACTCACCCCGCTTCTAAACTCATCAACTAGCAGCTTGTAAACTAGCTCAATGTAATCGAGACTTTACTAACGGCGGAGATGTGTGATGGGTACAACTATTATTCTAAATTTAAAACAATTTTTTAATTGTTTCTGTTAAATGTGTATAATAAATGTAAAACATATTTTAAATGACTGAGGCACATGCTCAGAAAACATGATTCAATACATATACAAAACACGTGACACTGTTAGGGGAGGAGGGTTGTTAAAAATGTCTTGATTTGTCACGTTACCAGGGTGAGTTTGCGTCATATGACAAACTTATATAGAAAATTCTTGAAAATATATTTGGTATATGAAAATATATATTATACATGTATGTCGTTAAAAATACATTTTCTATCTTTTGTTCGAGAAGAAAGAAAGATATAGAATATCTTTTATTCGGAGAATTGAATTTATCAATTTACCTATAAAATACAAATTGGTTCAACAGTATTTCTATTTATGGATGAAACCACTTTTCGACAGATTTTGCTCATTTTTTTTTCACAGGGTAAAAATAACGTTTTCTAATAAATCCCGAAGATTCAGAATTTTTAACCGTTTAGAACGCGAGATAGTTAAGAGCAAAGTAATCATTATCTCCTACTCTCTCTCTCTCGTGTAAATAAATGTTAAAAAAATATTTTTAAGTATTTATTTACAATTCATAAAAAAAAAATTAAAAGTTTTGAAAAAAAAAAAATTCTACACATACATGAATAATAAAAAACCTATTTACGTCAATTTGCAAAGTCATTAGCCCACCATGTGAAACACATATATAACACAACAGACCAGAGAGTTTGGCCAATGAACTTGGCCCCCAAAAAACACATACATTAAGACAAGAATATACGTATACACCACTTACATCACCGATCTCATACCATATGAAAGACAAGAATAGTAAATTGGTATTTCTAAACACTATTATAAGTTTATCTTTATCCATGAAGTGGAAAAGTTTTTTGTTTGTGTATTAAATTTCCCCTACCACTATTTTAACCGAAATATTTATTATTTGCTTTCTGAATAAAATAAATTCTAAAACTTTTAATATTTTATATCATTTTGTAGGAGCTACGAAGACTAGGCGTCTAAATAATAATATATATAACTTATTTTGTCTTGAAATTCTCTTAAAACAAGTGTGTGTATGCACGTAATAAGTTATACTTCTTTTAAAATAATTTATAATAATCTGAAATAAGGTCAACACTACTATTAAGACACAAAAGTTTAATAAAATGATATAATAGTGAAAAACTATAATAAAAAAATTTTATATTGTATCTAAAATCAAAGATTCTACATTTTATCATGGTAGAACAGAACCAGCATTACTTATTCCATTAAAATTGGAGTTTGAAAGACTGGCATTAAATCCATTATTTACATTAGAATCAGAGTTAGTGAAATTTATCAAGACCAGGCCAGATTTGTCAACATATACATTTAATATACAAAGTTTACGAGCCCATAAAAATTATGTTATTGATAATGTGGCTCGAAATTCTAATATTCTTCTTTTATCAGAAACATGGAGTATTAATGATGAAGACATTCCTGTACCTAATTTCAACCGTATAGTCAAATTGAAATGTTCTAATGTAAGAGCTGGTGGTGTAGTTATTTAACAAAATAATAACGATTATTGTCCATTGAAGAGTGGGGGAGAGGTCACATTGCCTATGTGATAGACAGACTTATCTGTTTCCCTTAAGTATGTAATGTATGCATATGTACATTTTGTCTATATACTGTATGATACAAATTTATAACTGAATGTCTCCCAAACACTGTGCAATAGAGCATGATAGATACATGCTGAAAATACACTCTGATCGGATTCTCAAAACGCGCCAAAAGAAGTATAACTTCAAAAAAAATCTACGTGTATGAGGGTACAGAAAACAGCTAGTTAATTTAAAATGTATAAAATCCAAAATATTCATTTTATTTGATAAATACTATTCTTATATTATGATGGTAAACAACATAGGACACTCACTCACACACAATAATTTAGGGAGGGAGGGACGAGCAACTAGGTTCAATTCACAAGAGGATGATGTGGATAGACCAACCAACTCTTAGCAGCTCAATGAACTATGCAGCAATTTATGGAGAAAAAAAAAGAAACAAAAACTAAATAACAATAATAATAGATTGAAATAATAATACAACTTTTGTTATTTCAAGTTTATTTAACTCTCGTGTAATTCATCAACATGATTTTAATTAATTTTGATTATAATTAATTATACCACGCAAGACCCAAACATTAAATTTAATAAGGTGCGTGTAATTTAGTAGACACGGTTCAATGCAACAAAATCAATTCAAAGGTCCCATATAAAATAAGTTCGGTAAAAATAACAACTAATTGGTTTAATTGCTGATATACCCTGTATATACTTAGTTCATTATCAATGCGTGAACTGTTTAATTTCAAATTTTTGTTCGGCATACCGACACGTATATTTATTTATAAACTGCTTCACTTTGCGTTGTTATAACTAAACAATGAGACGGTTAATAATTATCTTTTTATTTAAATATGCAGAACAAATCCAATAATTTATAGCTATTTTTTTAAACGATTCTTAAGTGCCATTTTTTTTTTAAATAAAAAACTGGTAAAAATTTCAAATTTTAAGTGTGAGTGTATAATAATACCCTTAATAAGTGTGCAAAAAATTTGGAACATTCTATAATTATGTCCATTAGCACAACTACCTTAAAAAAAACAGCTGAATTGAGAACCATCCTCCTTTTTGAAGTCGGGTTAAAAATAAAATCTCTTTTATTTCCTATGTTGAAAAATATAATTCTGGCAACTTTGTTTTAACTTGAAAGACATCATTATAAGTAAGCATGGAATAACATAATTTATAATGGTAGTAAAACTATGTCATTGTCCGATGATGTTAAGAAGTGTACAATATAAAGTATATTAGTTTTTAGTTCAGTGCTAGGAAGTCATAATACAGAGAATATCATCGTGTACTAATTACCTTGACTTTTTTTAAAAATATGTTTTTTTCTATAATTAACAAAGTATCTTTTAAATCGGATTTATCAGTTTTTAAAGGTTACACAGTTTAGAAATAATATACAGCGTGTTTCTAAATATATGTGAAAAACTTGATAAAATTATTCCCCGAGAATTTCAAGAAAATATATATGACAAATCAATCAAAATAATAAATTCCTGTAGAAATTACTATATTTCCAAAATTCGGTATAATTTTTGGAATACCCGGCCGTAAGATACATCAAGAGTTTATGTAGTTATTTGTAGAGGCCATCAATCCAAACTTAGTAAATAGATTGAATAAGAGTGGTAAATTTTTTTATTTCTGAAGTCAATAGTTTTGGGAAGATATTCGGGTTTTAAAATTGCAATACATTATATCACGTATAACGCACTTGAGCAGCCAAGTAGCCGAGCTTGGGGACTGGAAATTGGTTTATCTCTCAAACGACGGAAGATAAAGGATTCAAAACTTTTTTGATTATTGTTCAAATAAAATGTAGATTTCATTTTTTTCAAATGTAGAAAAAAAAACTTTTATTGTTTGTAAGAGAAAATGAGTAAAAACAAACAGAAAAATTGTTACATAACGTCGTGAATGGTATGAATTAAAAAAAAATATATACAAAAGAATTCCACGAAACTGTGAAAAACTTCTAAAACTAGTAGGAAAAAAAAAAGCATTCATTAAAAACGATAGCAGAGTAAATATTTGTTGAAGTCAAGTTGTTTAAATAATAAAAATTATTATATTTCCCAGTACACATAAAAATAATTGCATGTGCCTTTTGACCTAATTTAACTGTTTTAATACAGTGATTCTAAAACAATATAAATATCAGAATATATTTAATAAAAAAAATATCCCTAAAAATACGGTAAAGAAGTTGTTGGTTGGCATTACTGTCTTAACCTTTAACTGGTGACGTCGAGTCTATCTCACAGGCCACGCGGATGTAACGAATGAAATAATAAATAGATGGAGAAGAAAATATTACACAAGTACAGTAGAACCTTGTAAAACAGAAACTATCTATAACTCGAAAACAAATCTCGTTCCCTTCTTTTTAAGCCCCAAAACCTCCATTACTCGAGCCCTTTTAGAGGTTGAGATATCAATATTTCCCTACAAGGTATTTCAGTATGTATCTCAAAGAAATCAGTGTTTGGTGGAAAATCGTGTAGCATAAAATCTAAACGTCTACAAGCCAAACGTATAACAAGTGAAAATAACAACTGAGTTAATTGCTTAAATACACTGTATATACACTCTCGTTCATAAAAATTGAACTAGTAAGTCACATTCTAAACGTATATATTACTAAATATATGTATAATATTGCATACAGTGACACTTCGAATGCTTCAAATGGTTCAATTTTTATGAACGGGAGTGTACACTGTTCAAGGATATTGTTTTTTGCTTATTTTTTTCGATAAAACGCATCGATTCCGAGATGTAAAATTCAGCGATAACTTGTCAGGCCCACAAAGTTTGCAAGGACTCTCCAAATTTATAGGATATGGTACACAGGTTCTATAGTCTATTTTGACTTATAATGAAAGAATTGGCGATTATTTTTTCGATATATTAAGCAGTTTCCGAGATATTTGAATTTTTAGGTGTTTTTATTTTGTGAAAAAATTACGCCCCTAACTGTATATTGTATTGAAAATAGTCAATTTTAAATATCATTTACTATCCTGCTCCATTGCTGTATCCAAAACTCATAACATACCCAAACAAAATTAATGTCCACTGAAGTGAGGTCACACTGCCTATGTGACAGACAGACTTATGTTTGGTCTGCTTCGCTGAAGGATCCAATGTATGTATATATAAACATTTTGTCTGTATACTGTATGATTAGATTTGTTACTGAATGTTTCCCAAATACTAGACAATAAATTACGATAGAAATCAGTGTTGTATCGATCGAACGAGCCCTGGTGGATTTTTACAAGGTGTAAAAATCTACCTAAGTAATCCTTCGTAAGTCGAAACCTCTATAACTCGAATTTTTTATTTCTCACTTAAAGTTCGGATTTACCGAGGTTCTACTGTTTTATAATTGACAACTTAAGAAACCATTTGTAAATTCAATCAAAAATTATAAATAAATAGCTTATACAGAATTTAGCATAACATGATCGCAGCAACACCACAAAGTTACTTACTTTGTGCCTAGTTAAGTTATTATTTTTGACACTGACCTACTTTTATTGATATATTACACGACAACGACAATACCTCTTATTACAAAACAATTGCATTTACTGGGGGGATTACTTTTCTCTATGGAGAACAAACAATTTTAATACAATATTAAATTTAAAAAGAAACACACCTGTGTACATCTTTCCTTGATGATGGTTTTTATTTGAGTCAAAGTAAGGTTTCGAATGTGGCGAAAATAAATATTTAAGGCGCATCCACATACACCGACAAAACCGGAATCGATAACAAACAAGATATATTTTCACAAACAACGGCAAAACCGAAGCTAATCAACTAATTGATTGTGGTGTTTGAAAATAGTTTACTTTTGACGAGCTCTACAAATGTTAGCACAACGGACACTCCCGTTCATAAAAATTGAACCAGTTGAAACATTCTAAGCGTTATTGTATGTAATATTATACTCTTTATAAACGGGAGTGTACTTAAATGATTTACTCATTTTCATCGTAAAGAAATAATGGAAAAAAATCGAAATAAGAGAAAATTAATTTCATTTCTGCAAATAAAATTAATTTTCTACAACTTTACTTATATTAAGAGAGATATTCCAAGTTTTGCGCCCTCTGCTTTCTCCTTGACCGATTTCAACCATTAACGAATTTAGCTTTTTAAATATCTAAAGCACGTTGTATATCAAATTTCAGTACGATTTGGGATTAACCACACTTGGTCTGGCATTTTTACTGACCTGGCTTCCGGCACCAATAAAGCAGCCGGTGGCGAATTTGATAAATCGGATGCTGATTCTCTGGATTAGTAGCGGTAGCATAGTGGAGGAGAGACCGAAGCTTGACAAATAGGTCTTTCTAGGCTTTTTTACCGATCCCTAAGAAACCCACTCATCCTCTTATATCCTTTACCACACCTGGTTCGTTTCCTCTAGTTCTGTGTACGTTATCGAACCTACCCATCTCTTTTGCGAATGACAGGACAGAGCTACATTTTAGTTGTTTTACCTCAGATATCCCTTTTTGGTTGAGCCGAAGGCTAGGTACCTCATTCTGGCTCTGTATGGACATTCTGTCAGAAGGTGGAAGGGCGTATCATGAGCCCTGTTACAGCCCAGGCAGATCGCATTGACATCCATCATCCATGAGGGATAGATATCGTTTAAGACTGCAGGACCCGGTAAGCACCCCAACCAGAATATGTAAATTCAAGTAGCTTGAAAATAGAACATAACGTAGTACACATGGCCACAAAAGTGGCGTTCTTTTTACAAAGTTTTATAATTGATTTGTGCCTTATTCATTCGGTTTTTGAAAAAATGCTTTGGATAAAAATTCTTCATTATAAATATACTAACAACTTATATTTGAAACATTTCCCCAAAAACCGACTGAATAAGGTACAAATCAACTATTAAGTTTTGAAAAAAGAACGCTACTTTTGTGAACCTTAGTACATATATATTTAAAAAAACAGGTAAAAATATTCAATGAAATGGAAATAATTATACATGAGAATTCGTGCAAAAAGTAGAACATACACAAATTGAATTCAGGCACTCAGGCGCCAAATGCATCAATCAACATCTCATTTACTATACCACTACTAAACAATATTGATTATAAATTGGGGTCATTATTCTACACAGTATACAGGTATTCAATCGTATCGACAATATTATTACCACTTTGTAGTGGACACAAAGATTGACTGCTAAATAGTTACAGGTGTTTTTAAATCAAACTTTTCTACCAATTATGTACAGTCGATTGCAAAAGCGACGTTCTTTTTTCAAAATTTCATGATTTTTTTCAGAGTCGATTCGATTTTCGAAAAAATGTTTTGAGCAATTTGTTGTTAGTATTTATATGACGAACAACTTGTATTCAAAACTGTTTTTCGAAAGCAAATGGATTCGGGCACAAATCGGCTGCAAAAATTTTAAAAACGAATGCCTCTAGCAATTGATAGCACATTCCGTTTTATATTCATTTTAAATGAATTTCCAAAAAATATTACATTTAAATACAGTTCGATAACTTCGATATTAACAATATAAAGACCCAATTATTTAAAAAAAATACTAAACCACATTTTGTACCACAAAATTGCCAACAAAATAGAAACTATGTAGCCACGTTCACAAAACAATTTCATAGTTATTAGTCCGCCTTAGAAGTAAATTTAACCAGGCTAAAGGCACATTGTCCATAAATCTATGTTAAATAGATTTCAAGCGAATGATTTGTACCCAATAGTATTTCATATTTTCTGAAATTAACTATGAAATTATAAAATGAGAATTGTGATGAAAATTTATGAAAAGTTGAAACACAAAATGCCGGAAATATTAGTTACATTAGCAACATGTTTGAATAAATTAAGGTCGATATCTTATATGACTAAAGCAGCTCAAGGCTCGTAGTAAGGTTATAATAAATTTTAATAAAAATGCATTCGTTCATAAGCAGGGTTGTCTTCAGAACCTATACGAAGAATATTGAAAATGATGATGCGCCATACTGCGTCATGGGCGTCAACTGAAAAATTTACAACATGCAAAATTTTCACCATAATTAAGTACATTATGGCACTTAAATCACTTAAATATTTACATGACGCATAGGTAAGTATATTTTTAACATGCTTTTATTATTACAAAAATTGAAATAGAACAATTTTTGCTACATGTAAAAATCAGACACTGGAAACACAAGAGTGTTAATATTTGATGATTTCTATGTAAATACTAACACAAGAGACTTCACAAATAATAAGTCACTTACCAGATTTAATCACAAAACACAAAATAAATACACAAATAATTTATTAATATATATAACTAGATTAATTTTAAATATATTTATTAGGAAAGTCACTTACGGGGCCGCTTGTTGTTTGAGAAGGCTTTCGCAAACTTTCGTTGACGTTCGGAAATTTACGCCGTATAAAACACTACTACTTGAAATGATTCGATATTTAAAATATATAAATTTTCTCAATAATATTTTATTAAAAAAATTTTTTTTATTATATTATAGAATGTTTTATTTATATATATTCACAATAAAAATACACTGTACAATTCTAATGTTGCCGATTTGGACACTTTATAAAATTATTCAGGATATCCGCCCGCCATTTTTAATATGTCATAGATTTATAATACCAACTGTTTAAATGCACAACTAAATTTACTTAATACAAATTTATTCGAGCAAACAGTAAATAGTAATCAAGATTATCGATGTACTTTAAAATTCAAATTATTGGATAAAACTTTGATCATTTACACATTAAATATCTATTGATTAACCCTATACCGGTTAACAGTCTGTATATAAGAAAGAGGGGTACCGCATACGGGTCCCTAGCACCTAGACCAAGGGGTCCTCTGTGCCCAACAGTCTGTATATAATACTTTCTAAAATAAACTTAAAAATAATCTTAATTTGTCACCATGTAAATTAATTAATGTACCTAAAACCATCTGGAAAATAGTACATGTAATGCTTGAATTTTATAAATTAATAATACATTCGGATTTCCAAGAGCCGGAGACATTAAGAAGATATTTTTTTCTATTTTATTATTTTTGCCTCTACAAATAAAATTCCTGTTTACTCCTTTTGTCCAAATTTTCTGCTATAAATGGATCTCTGGAAAGTTAAATTAATTAAACTTATAAACTTGAATTGCTACTATGACAATTAGAAGTTTATATCAAATTCTGAACTTATTATTCTTGGGTAATGGTGCTAAGAGACATCATATTACATAATCATAGGAAGATCAATAAAAATGTGACGAACTATGACAAAGGTGGACTTAAAGCTAAACAAATTTTCGTATTTAACGTGAGATATTTTATGGACAGCGATTGAAGTACGATTATATAAAAATTACATAGTCTGTAACATTGAATTCCATAATTTCATTTTTTCATATACAACACAAACAAATCTGAAAAATAAATATAATATTAATTACTGCTCGAACATGCCTATTGTCATTCAAAATAAACGCGCGATTTTTTATAATTGAGTATCATTTAATTTTACATATACTTGAATAAGTATAATTCTTATAAATAAAACTGAGTTAATTATTCTACTCGCCTTACCTTTTTATTAACTTTATTAATTGGAATAAAAAATAAATTGAATTGAAAATAGTATGTATTAAAAAATTAAAGAGAAAAAAATTTGGAACAATCCAATATATTAATAAAATAATTCCACAAGAGCAGTGGGGGATATGTTATTTGTAAATATCCCACACTCGTGTCACGAATTCACGATGTTATTATTATGATTATGATGAAACAAGCCGGTCGCTTGGCGGTGTTTGCAATAGCGGCATAGCTTTCTTGAATACGATCGTCGACTTATGATTGAATAGCTCATAACTGTTTGTTCACTCCAATGTTGTACTGTTATTAAGTGAAAGTATATTATTATAAAATTATAAAAAGTGAAGCTTATTGTTTCTTATAAATATTATATAATTTTTATAATAATTAATTGTTTAAAAAAATTGTTGTAGCAAAAAAGGACTGATTAAAAAAAAAAAAAATACAAAAATGGTTTTGACACAATTTGAATTAAAATCATGGTCAAATAATGATGATACCTCGAGTATGGATACAAACTTTTTATATAATTCAACAACAGAATGTTTAAACCAACAAAGAGATACAAATCCACATTTATTTGGCGTTAGTTCATCAAACGGATATTACGGGTATCAACCCGTTACAACGAGTATGAAACAGGAAAATTTAATTATTAATGATTGTGATATGTCTAGTATGCATTGTGATAACATTGTGCAGGAAAACAACATGACTGGTGGTGCTAGTGATATGCAGTCAAAAAGTAATAATCAGCAAATTTTAACATATTTGGGACATGAAATGCAATCAGAGATACAACAACGGCCTGCTGTAGTTAATTCGTCACAAAGAAAACGGAGATTTGACACAAATTACGAATTGAAGCAATGTTCTAAGAAATTGCGCCAAGAAGGTATATTTAGTTTTATATGTATGTAGCGTCTATTTTAAGATATGATGACCTCTATATTTTTTAAATGTTGTAATATAAATTTTCCAGTATTTTTATTTATTTATTTTGTTTATTATTTTAAATATCCCACGTTTTATTTTGAAATTTAGGGAATTTTTTTATAGTTTTTTTTGTAACAGATTTTAACTTTTATTATTTTTTAAACTGCACATCTTAAAAATTTAATTAGTCCTAAATGTCATTCACTTTTTTCGCGCCTTTTTCGAGTAAGCAATGATCATAATTTATCCAAAAGGACATATTTGAATCTAAAAATTCCAGATGGAACTTTTTTCGGTAAAATTGCACATTAGGAGCTTTTGCCAATTTCAGAGATAAAAAAATTATCGAAAAGGCGTATATTTGGGCTTCTGGGTCAATAAAAACGGGGGGTGGGTAGAGCGACATTTTCAATTTATGAAAAACTGCAAAAAAATGTCGATATTATATTATTTTTACATTATCATATTATGGGCGATGACTTATCCAACCGAGCACTACAATCTTTTGACTGTTTGCGTGTTTTTGCCCCCCCCCCCCCCCACAAAAGGCGTTCTATATATTTCAGATATGGCAAAAACTATAGTACTCAATCGGAATAGTTACCTTAATTGAATTTTAATAGTTTTTGCTACAATATCCTATAAAAATATATAAATAGCCTATGTCATTCGGGAATAGTGCAGCTTTTTATCAAAGCTACATATATTACATTCCTCTTGTTATTTATAAAAAAACTTGTCGTCCGAAGCGTGATGGATTCGAAAATTTTATTCAAGGGACCAATCATGTTTAAAGAGTCATTCATTGAAAAGAAATTAATAGCAAAATATAATTTTTAATAAGATATTTGTATTTTGATATTTAGTATGAAATATATTACAGAATCAATGCGTGGATCGCAATATTCTTATGGTTCAACGCAGATTCATTGCCCACTTGTTACCCCCGACAAACGAGATGGATCTCGCTGCTTAATGGGCCATTATATATAAAGTAGTGGGCTTTACTTCAGTCAGCGAAAATTTGTTAATAAAAATGTAAGATTTATTTTTCTCAATGCTCAGTTGTTTATGCAATAATCAAATTGTTTTCGCTGACTTTTAAAAGCTCTCTACATTACCATTTTTGTGGTATATTTGTTAATTAACATATATTTTTCATTTCAGCTTATAAATTCTTATAGATTATCTTGGAATTTACGAATTGTTATGTTGTGAGTTTTAATTGTTGGAAAAATTTGATTATTGCTTCATCTTTTTTCAAGTTTGTTTAAACACGGTTAAAAAAATGTTCGTTTTTTTTACAGAATGTAATCTTCAGAAAAAATATGTACTTACGGAAGATGATATACTTGTGGAGGATGAATTATTATTGTATAATACACATGGATGCAGTTCATATCATTGGATAAGAGCGTCCTCGGGGGACTTCATTAATACTTAGTTTTATTATTTACTAATTAATTATACATATCTTAATAATATGTAATCGAATTATTTTTAATAAAAAGGATTATTTCATTTATTTTTGTTTGAATTCCAACGCATCCATCCATCGTTTTAATATGATTCTAAACTTTTACTATCAATAGATTCTGTAGATACCTGGAATTTTGGGCTTTGTAAGTAATTTTACACCATACTAGCTTATACACGCGGCTTTGATCACGTTTATTGTTACATCTCCGGCTTCCGGCATCGTAGCGAGATAAAATACATACCAGTTATCTAATGTCTAATCATAAACTTTTTATTAAAATCCGTCCAGTAGTTTTTGCGTGAGGCTCGAACAAACAAAGAAAAAACAGATATTTACAATTTTATACTAGTAGATATGTAATTTTCACTAGTTGGATAGTTTTTTTAAATTGGCTGAATTTATGATACATTATCCAAAATATGTGTTTAAAGATGTTCATGCACGATGCTTAATAGTAGATAAAAAATTTTTTTTTTAGTGAATTGAATAGCTCAATTCAGTAGTTATCCTCCCTCAAAAATTTAAAACCTGTCATCGATCATTTCAAAAAGCAATTTTCGATTAAAAATCAAATTTTAAACACAACGTCTTATGGAGAACATAATTTTTTTGTACTTGAAATTATAATAACTATATTATTAAAGTAGCCACCATAATAAATAATATTTATATTCTTTGAAATATGCAGTTATTATAAATCGTTGTAAGATTATTGATATACTTTACAACTTTTTTTAAATGCTAAATAAATTTTATTAAAGATAGTACTCATTTGACTTAAGCGTAACAAATGAACGTCCTTAAGTTGTTTCAAACACGACAATGACTGATGATTTTCAACGCTGATGTACACCGAACAACCCCACACGGGTAATAAAATCATACAACAGTTAATGTGATATATTTAAATTTATTAATCATTTTTTAAATATATAGACAATAATTAATGAGCACTATATAAATAATGAAAAATATGGATAATTTTGAACTTAGATAAAAAAGAAAAATAAAATTTCTCACAAATATCAGCGCAATTATTGAGATACTAACTATTGACATTATTGAAAAATAATAATAAAAAAATTAATGTCAATAATTGATATTTGGAAATAATCCAAGAGACGATAGATAGTCTGAAACCCAACATTAACTGTGTTACAATGGCCAGAAAGTTTTAAATCTAATCAAGGGCCAGTTACTACTACAACAGCAAAAAATAAGTACTGTGCTTGATCAGATCTAAAATCAAAACAACTACTAATTCAAAACTAGTGCTTGGATCATAACCACTGAACTCCATCCGTATAGAGATGGAGGTCAGTGATCATAAATGATTTTCGAATAACACATAATAATTTTAAGGTAACATACAGAGTAAAAACTATTGAATCACTTATTGATCTAAGCTTGTCCTGATTAAATACCCTTTTATCAAAGGACCCCGCACATTTCTTATGGGCAGCCGCCTTCAGTGAAATTAGCTGGAATCGATGTTATTCCTTTTGACCTCCTGATCAAATGTTCTCATGGTCACACGGTCGGAAAATGGACAGGAAAGTTATCCTCCCTCTATTTTATTTAATGGACAGGAAAGTCTATTTTTTGGAATTTTTTCACTAAGAGTATAGAACTATGATCCAGTCAACGCATCTTCGTTAGTTTTTTACTGAGGTTTTTTGGGTTTCGCTGATTTCGAACCTGAAGTCGAAAGTAGCATTTGACAGGTGACAGCTGCCAATAGACAAAGGAGTTTTTTTGAGTAGTGTATTTCAAATCCGATGTCAGAAATGGCAGTTGGCGGTTGCCGAATGCCGACCATGTGGCCATGAGAACTTTTGATCAGAAGCTCAAAAAGAATAACATATATCGATTCAAGCGACTTTCATCGAGGGCCGCTTCCCATATGAAATGTGCGGGATTCTTTAAAATTTAAATGTATTTCTTTTACATTTCAAAAAAACCGGCTAAAGTTTACACAGACTATAAAGAATTATTGTTTAAATTTACTCCTAGTTAACACCGTCGCTTACGTAGTAAATTTGCGCAAGACCAAAATATTATTTTACATAGCAGTTAATACATTAAAATACTGAAAATTCTCCTTTTAAGATGTAATTTAAACTATCAAGTGTTTCTTTGTACTATGGGCTACAAAAGTAGCCGCTCATTTTACAAAATTTCTTTTGTTGTTTTGTACTTTATTCATTCGGTTTTTGGGGAAATGTTTCGAATAAACGTTGTTAATATATTTATAACGAACTTTTATCCGAATCATTTTTACGAAATTCGAATGAATAAGACAAAAATGAGCCCAACTTTTGTGGTTATGTGTACCAAGACAATAAAAATTATTAACTCCTACGTAACTTTTTTTTTAAAGCTTCAGTTCCCATTTTACTTACATCTATGTGAATTAGGAACATATTTTTTATCTAAATATTGGGGACTAAAGGTACGTTTTCCTCGGTGCGACTATCGCGATGATCGTTCAACGATTGTTGTTGAACGATAAAACATTGAACGATAATCGCGTGTTTTCATTCGCCGTCACATCGTTCTTGAGGAAGATTGTGTTTTAAATTTGAGTAAACGTAAAAGATTCATACCTTAGATTATGTCTTTTGATTGAGGAGATGAAGACAAAATACTTCTCCAAACGTATGGGATAAAAACAGCCAAATAAACGCCGCTGTTTGAGCTCAAAAATCAAGAGAGTCTGTATTAAAAATTGATCGCTATCCATCTGAGTCAGTGACAACAGTTCTCCGAATTTTTCTGTCTTTCAAAAATCTGGTTTTCCACCTCTATTGGCAATCTCAATTAATATATGTTGTCCTTAACACTTTGGGCCTTATAGGACGTCACTTCCTCTAGAAGAATTTCATCATCCGCGTCGGAAAACGAAGGAGCCATGATGTACAACAAAACACAACTCACAAAAAAAAAACATTAACGACTGACGATTATATTCACCCTTGTCCTGAACGACTATTCAAGACGTACAAAAAATACATAAAAATAGTCAACGTTTATCGCAATATTCGGGCCGAGAAAAACGTATCTTAAAGGTTTGAGTATAGTTTTTATCGTCTCGTCACATTATATAAATTTTAGCCGAATACTTTATCAAGATATTGCTTAGACAATTCATCGACCTTTCACTATTTTTTTTATCGTATGATCTCAAATTCACTATGACTTATTTGAATGTTTGATAATGTAGGATTTCAGGAATCATCGTTACATCCAGAATATTATTTCGATACAACTATCAAAAATATCTATTGATTTAAGTACTCCATAAAACATAAATAATTATAACTAATATACAGTAAAATCGTCTTTTATTAAACATTCAATCACATGTTGGATCACCTCCCGGTGGTTTATCTGAAAATTAAACGATCATTTAGAACATTTTAGGGGCAAATTTCATTTTCTTAATCTATATACGAGGTGTGTTCAAAAAGTAAGATGACTTTATATTTTTATCAAAAACTTTTTATTTATTCATCAATATTCATGTTGTCCCCTTCAAAGTAATCCCCCTCAGATATAATACACTTGTGCCAACGCTTTTTCCAATCCTTGAAGCACTTTTTGGTATAGCCTTGAGCTCTTCCAGCGATGCAGTTTTTTTCTCCTCAATCGTTGCAAATCTCCGTCCTTTCATGGGTCTCTTAAATTTTTGAAACAGGAAAAAGTCGCAGGGGGCTAAATCCGGTGAATTTGGTGGTTGAGGCATGATTGTGGTGTTGTTTTTGGCCAAAAAATCACCGACAAGCAACGATGAGTGAGCAGATGCATTATCGTGATCAAAAGCCATGAATTGTTTTTCCACAATTCCACAATATATATATATAAATTTTTACGTTAATAAATTCAAATGTCTTTCTAGAAAAAATTCTTTAAAAATAGTTTTTTTTCGGTCTCCTGACTGCGTATAACCTCTTAACTTTAATAATATCTTTTGCAACTTCACTTAGCTAGGTTTGACTGCTAAGTAATAAATTATTCCACATACCTGTGCTGACGATTAAATTTTCTGTCGAAGCAGCATTATTTGGAGCTGAGCAATCTAATCCAGAATCAAAAGTGATCCATTCTAGATCAGCCTAAAATAAATTATAAAAAATATTATAGCGCGTTTCTTGAAAATAAAAAATAATTACTTAATTTATAATTTGTATGGGCATGTATGACCGTAGTAAAAATATATTTTATATAAAAAACTACATTTTTACATAATTCATCTTTTATGCTTTCCTTTCTTTGACATTTCACGTAACACAAAATGCCTTTATCCATTGGACACTTTACGAAGCTTCATCCGTTATGACACAATCCGTCGAAATAAGATGGGCTACTCACGAAACGCCTAAGCGTAACTTTCCATGTCTACACAATACGCCGATGTTTTACGAAATGTCCGGGATCATCACGACATAAATATGTAATATTACATATAGTACCACTTAGATTGTTTCAACTGGTCCACTTTGTTTATTTTTTACTGTACATGTCGGTTCTGAAATGTAAAAGGTAATGTGGCAACGAGGAGGCACTTTGCCCCAGACTGTAATGCAAATGACCACCTCCGGTGGATAAGAAAATGTGTTCCGTATGGAAAATCCAAAATACAAACCTCAGTATTGCCACCGCCCGTATCTTCAGAACTAACATCTTCTGATTTGATCAACGCAATTCCATCATCTGGATTCAATAAACCACCAACAGCACCTTCTTCTTCTTCATTGTCATGTGATTGATCTGCTTCAGCCAAATCGCCATTATGCAATATCGATGGTTGACAATCATTTTGAATGGCATCTTGTTGTGGATGAACATGTTGTCCATCATTATAATCTTGTTTTGACGATGCTGCTCCATTTTGATTGTTACTATTACTACATTGATGTTGATGATGTTGATGATGATGATGGTGATCAGAACTATCTGCATCTTGACTTTCACTAGGACTTCCTTGTTCTGGATACGAATGTGATGATTGTTCTGTTACTGTACTTTCATTTGATATTAATTCACCGTTTGTCGTTGTGGTACAATCATGTGATGTTATTAAACTGCTATTATCACTTGCGTATAAATAATATAATTCACCAACAACGATATCTGTTATCACCGATAAGATTTCTTCCGTTGCATTTCGTAATCTTAAACAAATAATAATAATACTAACATTAGTTTTCGAATACTTTTCCTAAGTTGTTATCAAGCTAATTTCCTAAGCTAGAAGCCACCAATAGTAAACTTTTAACAACGTTCATGTGCTACGCTAGAGTCAAATAGGTATTATCTTTAATAAAATTTATTTCGGATTTTAAAAAAGTTGTGTGTATATTTTTTTACTGTGCGCTGTCGTCAGTTTTCAAAATATGGTGGCAAAAACAAACCTAACACAACAGTTTTAATTTTATTAAATAATTAATTCAAGCGTTTGTCAACACCATTTTTTTAATGCAATTATATAAACTGCATATTTCAAAGAATATTTATAAATATTATTTATTATGGTGACTACTTTAATAATATAGTTATTATAATTATAGTACGTACAAGCAAATTATGTTCTCCATAAGATGCTATATTAAAAGTTTGATTTTGAATCGATAATTACTCTTTGAAATGATCGTCAACAGGTTTTAAATTTTTGAGGGAGGATAACTACTGAATTGAGCTATTTAATTCATTAAAAAACTTTTTTTTAATCTACTATCAAGCTTCCTTCATACATGAACGTCCTTAACACATCTTAATTTGAGTATTTTCAGTGACCGGATTCATTATTAATATATTTTTAATCTTATTAACCCATGAAATATATTTACGTCTCACGTGTTATTTCATTTCGATAATCATTCTAGTTTCGAGAAAAATCTATTCATAAGGCTATAATTTATTTATTTTTGCACCGAATATCTTGAATTCCTTTGTACTACTCGCCGCACAGTCTGCACATAATGGATCCATTGTGAAGTCCTATTGTGTGCAGATGCTTTCACAGGGGATAATGTTCGGTGATGAATCCGGTAACCTTTCGATGTTGTATTCTGTTCAGGTTGAGTGCATCGAGATTCAGCTTCTTGGACGCATTTCGAAACAATATTTTCCCGAGTTTATATTGGGGTATATGTTCCCAGTGATCACGGTGTTTAAACGTACATCCGTATTTTGTGATATGGAAATTCGTGTTTTCCTTATTTTTTTATAAGTTATTTGTTAAACTAGCACAACAGTTTTTCATTAACACAAAAAGAAAAACTTACCTACATCCATGAAATTTGACTAAAGCTCGTTCTAGATACGAATTTAATTGTGATTGGCAATAATCAAAATAGTATTTAGATTTTTCAGTATTCTCATTTAAAAATGGTAATGTTGGAATTAATTGTAAAGCTAATGTTCTAATTGTTTCAGTCATTAAATCTGAGCAAATGTTTTCACCATTAACATGGAAAAATGGTACTAAATTATATATAACAGCATGAACTTCTAATTCAAATTTTTCATCTCCACGAATCTAAAAAAAAAAAACAAGAGACAAAAGTAAATATGAATATATTTATAAAAATTTTTAGCATAAGATGTCATTGTATAAAATTGGGTATATGCACATTTGTATTTTATTTGAAAATTTGATTAGTTTATGTACAAGGTCTTATCTTATTGCAATGTTAAAATTATTATTATACAATGTTTGCCGTATTTAATTATCATTAGCATCATTCATCTCAGCTATAAAACTGAAAATCATTTCTATATAAAATGATTTAAAATACAAACTATGTCATTTTGCAGAGTCAAAAACGAACGATCAAAAATTATGTACACAAATTATCTCGAACTATGGTTGACATAAAATATTAGAAGACAAATACGTAATAACTGTTAAATATTCATTTGACGCTTCGATCTTATTTTCAATTGTGAATAGCGATACAAAATTATGACTAAATTTTGAAAATTATCTTCTGATCTATTATAAAATGAACAATTAAAAGGATGTCGTTCATGCACTACGCTAGAGTCAAATGAGTACTATCTTTAATAAAATTTATTTAGGATTTTAAAAAGGTTGTAAAGTATATCAATAATCTTACAACGATTTATAACCTTTTTTTATTTGTCCTAAATATTTTAAAAGTATTGTAAAATATCAATAAATATAAATTAGAAATTGATTTGCCTTGATTTGACAGATCTGACAATAAACTATGCTTTGTTATGACGTTCACAGTGTATACGTGTATATGTATGTGTATATTTTGTTACTGTGCGCTGTCGCCATTTTTCAAAATATGGTGGCAAAAACAAACTTAACAAAACAGTTTTAATTTTATCAAATAATTAATTCAAACGTTCGTCAACACCATTTTTTTAATGCAAATATATAAACTGTATATTTCGAAGAATATTTATAAACATTATTTATTATGATGTCTACTTTAATAATATAGTTATTATAATTTTAAGTAAAAAAAATTATGTCCTCCATAAGACGCTGTGTTTAAAGTTTGATTTTTAATCGATAATTACTCTTTGTAATGATCGTCAACAGGTTTTAAATTTTTGAGGGAGGATAACTAGATAATTGAACTATTCAATTCACTAAAAAAAAATTTTTATCTACTATCATGCCTTTATGTATGAACGTCCTTAAAAAATATGAGTGTAAACGTATTATTTTGAAATCCTCCTGTTGCGATAACATCATCGTAAACAATACAACTATCAATTTCAAAGTGATACTTACATTATTAATATCATCCTGTCCTGCAGCTGTTGAATTTTGTAATGTTATAACATTCTCTTTAACAAATTCTTCATTATTATGGTCTGAATTTTGAGAGTTATCTTTCTTTACTGACGGAGAATTGTTCTAAAACGTGAAAAGTGCAGAAAAATAATGGATTTTAGTCAATGAAAAAATTACCAAATTTATTAATTTATGATTGTAAACCCGTCACTCGGATTAAACATAGTAGGGATAACAAAAATTACATTGCTGTTCATACGATGAAATTTACTTGAAAGTTTTCAAGCGCATGTTTTTTAACAGCTATAATTCCCTTCTTGTTTAATTTAATATTCTTTTCTTTGTCAACAACGTCAGTCACATGATCAGAGTATACCAATCACAAGAAAGGGAATGTCGTACAACTAAAAAACTTAATACTGTGCTTGCTCAGTAAAACAATCGATTGAAAACTTGCATCAAAGCTTTCACTTGTAAAATCGCCCCCCCCCCCTAAGTGATGAGTCGGTTGCAGGTTACGATTTAAATTTGGCAATATTTTTTTAACGATTTTAATTTGACAATTACTTACTTGTCGATTAGCTCCTTGTCCATTAACAGGTAAATTTGCTAAAGAATCAGTAACTACACCCTGAATGGATTGTAATGTGCGATGACGTAATCCATCAGAACTAATTAGTTGCAAATCACGGAATAATTGTATAAGAAAATGTGGTCGATTCTCATTTGCAGATATTAACGAAGCAACTTCTTTATATACATTGTCACGAAGAAAATCAAATAATTTTGGCCTAAAATCAAATTATTTTTTAGTCAATGAAAGCAAGTAAATACACAATGATTTAAAAAGGCTTCGCCCGCAAAACTTTTGTAAAGCTCTTATAACTGAGTAACATAATATTTCTCCCCGTCAAGGGGTATACAAATGTATTGCACTTCGACCTTATGACCCATTGTGCTCCCCCTTCTACTACAGTCTGACGAGATTCGTTTCTCCCATATTTTGACAATAGTCAGGAGCTTGCTTATCGGGTTTTCGTGAAGACTCATATATTCCGGGTGAGATGCACCGAATACCTTGTATCTGCTGTAACCGAGAGATTCGCAGTAAAAGATTATGTGGCTGGATGTTTCCTTCTCCTCGCCGCACATTCTGCACATAATGGATCTGTTATGGAGTCCTATTGTGTGCAAATGCTTTCGTAGCTGATAATTCCCGGTGGTTATTAGCTCCCTAACCATTATTCAAAATATAATTTTCAATTTTGTTAATAACAATAAACTTGAATTGTGAATTAAATTTTAATTAAACCTAGACATGAATTCAAAATTTCAAAGCTTGACTCGACAATGTAAAGAGCTAGGACGAATAATATACATTAATACCCACCGCTACTAGTATAAATAATGAATACCTACTTGGATCGATCATTTCTTAGATCATTGTTTGAATTTTCTCTCCATTCATTTGGATCATAAATATTACGTCGTTGTGTACTTTCATGTTTAGTTGCTTTGTCACCAGAATTCGATGAACATGACGGTTGTTCACTGTTAATAGGCTCATTAAATAACTGTTCTAAATTTGATGGTGAATCACTACTATTGTCTGGATTACTTAAATTCTGTTGTATAATATTTAATAAATGTGTATGCATTGTATGTGCTGCTGCTGCTGCCGATGAAGATGACGCCTGGCCATCTAATGAATAATTCTGTTGCGCTGATTGATGATTATTTGAATGTATTTGATTGTTATTACCCCCGCCGCCATTGTATGTATCATGGCACTGATTCACATTGATTGAGACATCTGTATGTTGACGTTTCTTTTGTCTTTTGATTACTAAACCATCTTGAGTTGATGACAATGTTGCATTGTTTGTATTTGATTTTGGTAGACTTATATGATGATTTACTGTTTCTATTGGGGCAATAATACCATTTGTACGAAACATATTATGAGAGCGATCGATTAACGGGGATGGACTATGTGATGAACCCTCATTACTTTTTGATGTTGTTGTCGATAATAAATTTTGACGTGAATAACTATAAAATATTTAAAAAATATATATATTTAATTCCTCAAATATAATGTACTATCGACTTCTAAAGTGACGTTCCCTTTTCAAAATTATTCAGTCGAATTTTTATAACGAATTAAATTGATTGTCCACAAATCAACTTGATTGAAAAAAGAACGCCAGTTTTGGAGTCGATGGTACATGGATATTGATTCAAAATGAAAAAAGCGCATGGATAAAGATACGAATTCGTTTTTATAACTTCCTAGACACGATTTGGCGAATTTTAGCAATACTAGAAAACACGCCTGGGCTGTTAAAAAAATAACCGGATGCCTATTCTTTTTGGGCAAGCCTCTTGATCATTTTATAGTCGTTATATTTAACATGAGGTAATGACGTGAATCGCAGTGATTCGTATCTTAAAGAAATTTATGTAGATGCACGAAATCGTATCCATTATCCACGGCAAAAAAACAACTTGATATGAATAGGAAAAAATTAGTTAAATTTAAAAAAAAAACGGATCATTCGATTCATATTATAATGGAACTATCATTAAAGAGTTGATTCTAATTTCAGTTTTGTAGTGTTTTATTACTTTCAGGGTGTATTTGTTTTGAGCGCTTGCACGCTTTCATCGCCCACTTTTTTAAGCACAATTTATTGGCGTTCGTGTTGGCTTAAGAACGCTTACTCTACTCTTAGAAATGCTGTTCGTTTTGGGATTATAAGTATGTGTAAGCGTCAGTTGCCATCAATATTCAATATGGCGGATGAAAACAGTTTAGCTGATTTTCAAACAATAGAATATTTGTTTGAGTGATTTCAAAATTCCCTAAAATCAAAACAAAATCCTCTAAACTGACAATTTGATAAAGTATGTCGATAATGTAGGTTTTTTTCTAATAAGATTTTGTATGTTATGTGGATTTTTGTTTATTCAGGAAAAAAAAAAATTTAAAACTTTCAAAAAATTAAAAAGTGCAATGGAATACACTAAAACAACGCCGATGCACATGACAGATAAAGAAACAAATGCTTATACAGTATTCGTTTTGGAAGTTTGTACGATTTGACGCTCGTGCTTTTGCTTACACAGCGTCAATATGAACACTAAACACAACGCTTGGCGGCGCTGGAAGCGTGTAAGTACCCAAAACGAATACACCCTCAGTAATATGCATAGTTCGAATCAAGGAGTGGCTACGACAAGCCCATCTCGATTACTGGGACTTTGAACAGGGTATGCGACAGGCCAAGCTGTGCATAACCACAGCAAGGCCATTCGACTGTACTCGGTTGAAACTCACTAAAACACAGTTGAGAAGGGTGGTGGGATTCTTGATAGGACACTGTCGATTGAACTACCACCTTCCTAACTTGGGAATATCTGATGATCCCACTTGTAGGGCCTGTATGGAGGACGATGAAACCTCCATACATGTCATTTGCACCTGCAGTAACCTGCAGGGTGTCAAGCATAGAATATTTGGGTTCGAAACCCTGGATCCATCAATCCTGGGAGCAATTCCGACGGAGAAGCTGTGGGCTTTCTGTGCGGCGTCTGGCCTCAACAGAATCCTATAGCTCCATCTGTTTAAAATAGCAGCTCTTACCCGAAGACGTCTCGCCTTCGGCTGACAGGTTCCCTTGGTCTAGGTACTAAGGACCCAGTTGCAGTACCCCTCATATGTATTATTATTATTATATGCATAGTTAATTGTTCCTAATGTTGATATGTTTCAAAGTATACAAAATAGGTATTCAGATAATTTATGTCCAATCTATTTGGATTTTGGTAAAATATTTTAAAACAGAATTATTTATATGGATAAAAGAAATCATTTTTATTATTTTCAAAACAAAATTTTACAGCAAGGAAAGGGATGAATAATAGGTACATGCAAAGTTTTAATTAAAAATTTTATAAGCAAACGACAGACAGACATCTTTTCGCCTCTTCTTTTGTAGAAAACAAGGCTGATCAAAAATTAGTACACAGACATGACAATACTTTTAAGTATTGATTTTAAAAAAAATATCAGGGTCATTAGTAATTTTCACACATTTTTTCCAACAAAAATCATAACTCACCAAAATTTTGTTTCAAATGCAGTTTTAGAAAATCGAAATAATGGATAAGGAATTTAGGAAAAATGGAAAGAAATGATGAATCACGATATTAGAGGAGAATATATTTTTGTTTTACTAATTTACTATAAAATTTAACTGCAATTTAAACAGAGAAATTATATTAAAAAAATAATTAAATATGGTTTTCATTAACAACTGACCTTCGGAAATTATCCCAATAATTATTAGCACGATTTCCAGGTGCCACTTGATTATTTAACGCTTGTGCACCATTCCAATTTACTTGTGGCTGAGATTGTTGTGGAATATTTTGTACACATTGTGGTCTCTGATTATCGAATTGCAATGGTGGTATTAAATTATTTGCTTGTGTTACCGTTTGAGCTGTATTTGTCATATTTGGACTTAAACTAGCAGCACTATGAACTACTGTTTGAGAGGAGCTATTCGCATAGTTAAAATTTGATGATAGATTTTGCTGAGAGATGGTATTGTTATTCTGTTGTGGTTGCAAACAATTTTGATGGGTAAAATTATTTAAGGTATTTGTATTTTGTGGTGGATTATTGTAATTGGAAAATGTTGGTATCAAATTTTCACTGTTTCCCGAATGAGGTCCTATAATTGTTGAACCAGAACTATTAGGGTACAGTTTATGTTGATTCATTCGTGATGATGAATTTTGTGTTTGTGTATTAATGCCATTCAATAGCAGTGGTTCACGTGATCCCATATTGTTTTCCTGTAACTGATGTAATGATAATATATTAGTGGCCGAGCAGTCTAAGGCGTTATGTCTGCGCAGTATGCCTACTTGGAAACTGGGAGGTTATGGGTTCGAACCCCGACATCGGCAGTTTGTCAATTATTAAGAAAAAAAAGGGGACGGTTAATTGACTAAACTGTCGGCGTATGGACAAAAACGAAGTAATCGGCTATGCTTGAGAAAGTTTTCTGCAGTTTTCTTCACGAACTCCAGATGAATATTGGCATAGTTCCTATCATAGTCGGCTGCAGCCGCATATCCTACCAATTCCTAGTCTATACACAAAAATTCCTTCCACTCCACTCACATCCTTAGGCATCACAATGGACCTTATGGTCGAAGTGTAGCCTGTCCAGGGCAGCCTCTATTGTGATGCCTAAAGATATGAGAATGTAAGTGGAGTGGAAGGAATTCTTGTGTATAGACTAGGAATTGGTAGAATGTTGGGCTGCAGCCGACTATGATACGAACTATGCCGATATTCATCTGGAGTTCGTGAAGAAAACTGCAGAAAACCTTCACAAGCATATCCGGTTACTTCGTTCTTGTCCATACGCCGACAGTTTAGTCAATTAAACACCCCCTTTTTTTTCTTAATAATTGACAAACTGCCGATGTCGGGATTCGAACTCATAGCGTCCCAGTTCCGACATAATGCGTTAGACCGCTCAGCTACTTGGACGGTACCATACAATATACTAGTATTAAATTGGCCTTAACATTTCGCCTGTTATTAAAAAAAATATATATATATTACGTACTGTCACAATCATATTACGGAGCATAGACAATTCTTTCTGCTGCATCCATAACATTTGATAACAATGATTAATTGTTGTTAAGAGCATTGATTGAAAATGTAATTGATTTGTTGCAACCAAATTTTGTATGTCAGCACTGTTGTTGAACATTGGTTGCATACCAATTGGACCAACTACCGGTTGTTGTTGATTGATTGTCGCACGTACAGGTACAAATGATGATGCCGACGAATTTATAATTGGTATTGGAGCATACGATGGTGGATATATATTTGTATCATTTTGTGTACTTGAAGCCGGTGATTGTGAGGATTGACCACCTTGTTGATCACCAATTATCGATTGGCATAAATTTGATGTCAGTTCTAATTGTTGTTGTAACTGATAAACAGATAAATTAAATTTGATTTTAGTTTTTAGAAATCAAAGAATTATGCATAAGATTGAAATGTTTTATGACTTCAATTTCAACTCAAAGTTAACTACTTTATCGCTTCTGGGAGCGGTTGGGCCTCAATCTACACTTCTGGGAAAATTTTCTTTCAATGTTCGATCGTTTTTTGTTTTTTTTTTGTTTAAAACTCTACACGATTGACTCCAATGAGACTTCTGCAAAATGCGGCTCTTGCTATGACCATATCATTGGAAACTTATGAGAAAAAATCACGACTATGTTCGATCAGTTCACTTTTATGTAGCCAGTTTGTAAACTAGTGTCTATTTTATATCAATAGTTGGTATGATGGTCTTTCGGTTATATTATACCAATAGAAGTGTCTAGCGTTTACATAATTTGACATTTAAGTAATATGTCTGAACATTGATAACATTCTTTGACATAAAATGCTTGATACGAAACATCATACACATCTAGGATGTGGATCGAACCCACAACCTCTGGCATGCTAGACCTTATTCCTTACTCTTTTTTCATTCAACTCCATTTTCAAAACTTATTGTCTAGCCTCACTGTTTAAAATACTATAAAAATGTTACCTGTAGAGCTTTTTTCTGCCACCATTCACGTGATCCTTGAGGTGGTTGTGCTTGCATACAATTCGATGTCGATGAAGAAGTCGGTAAACCACCATCTGAATAGATTGTATTCATACCACTTCCAACAATAACATCTGGATGCTGTTGAATGCCACCTCCAACAGCAATGTTTGGATAAAACCATGGTGAATTCCACACACTTTGTTGTTTTGGTGATGTAGTCGATGATATTTTACTTGGTGCAACTGTACCACTACCACCTTCATGGCGTGAATGTAACGAATTTGTTGAAGTTGGTTTTGTCCAAATGGGGGTCATTGGTGGTGGCATATGCTCAATGGAACTACAAATTGACATGTTTGCAATATCATGGCTTGTAATATTTAATGGTAGATTGTGTCCTGGTTCGTGATGTCCATGAGACTTTTTAATGTTATTTAAATGTTGGTGATGGCCAATGCTACCAGTTTGTGATGGCTTACGCCAAATAGTGTTGGTTAATGGTGGTTCTGGTGTACTGCATGCTGACATATCAGTAATTTCATGATTTGATAACAATGGCGACGTTGCTGATGCTTTGGAACGTTTCTTTTTATTTGTTTGTACACCAGAATTTGATAACATCGACGATGTAGATGGTAGTACGGAATGATTATTTAATTGATGATTGTTGTTGTTGTTGTTGCTATTCGCCTGGTATCGAACCTTTGTTGGTTCATTATTTCCACCAACTTCTTCATCTTCATCACTAAATGTGAAGAGAACATATACAAACTTGAAAACTTAAAAGTAACATATGTGCCTGTTAATTCTTGTATCAATAAATTTGCAGACAGTATATTTGAAAATTGATTTCGTATTAGTATTTACAAAGACTTAAAGGGGGACTTTTGACCATGACCAAGGTCATCCAAGTCGTAAACTCACCTACGTTATATTTTTTATCTACTAAATAAAATATATATAGGGTTTACAAAAAGTCTGGAAACGGTCGAATAACTCGAAAAAAACTATCCAATGATACCAAAGTAATCATACCCTTGGGTGGGACGCGGGTCAACTTTGAAATCTTCAATGGAAACCCCAATTTTTTAGTATTGATTCAGATTCTCCATACAAAAATAAGTTAGTTTTATTCGAAACATTTTTTTCGGGCTTTTAGGGAGGATTTATTATTCCTTTAAAATTTTTGCAAGATAATAATGAAAAAGCAACGTGTGCAAGTGTGTTTGTATTTTTTTACTGTGCGCTGTCGCCAGGTTTTACATTTTTGAGGGAGGACTAAAAAGAAAAGTGTATCTATTATCAAGCCTCATGCATGAATGTCTTTAACTCTCTAGAAAGGGAACAAAAATCTGCATAAAATATTTTTGGATAATGACAAACCTTGAATAATCAGTTTGATTGACAATTGCAGTTCGGCCCAGAAAACCATCATCTTGTACCACAAAACGTGATATATCAGATTTATCAATTGACGCAACACTACAAACATCTTGATTAATAGTGGACGTACAATCTAAAAAAAATATATTCAATTGAAAACAAAAATCATTAAAAAACACATCCATAGACGCTTTAATATTAATAACCTTGGTCTTTTCGCATTAGTTCTTCCAATTCACGTTTTTTTGCTTGTAGTTCAGCCTTTAATATCATTTGTTGTCGTTGAAAAGGACCAATTGTCGTTGAAATGGCTGGTGCAGTCTTATTAATTTTCTTATCAAATCGACCCCCACCACGAGCTAAATCTTCCTACAAGCATATTTTTATGTGTACAAAATAAGAAAAATTTCAAATTCAAAATGGTAATACCTCTTCGTCAAGTGAATCACGATTTTCAATAGGAAAGTCAATTGGATGATAAACATTTCGATTTCGTGATCGATGATCACTGTCGTATTTCGTTACATTACAATTCGAACCACTAGCTGTAACGTTCGTCGGTTCAGAGGGCTGTAGCTGTTGATTCATTGCTGCATTTGAGTTTAATTCGTTTTCAGTACGCACGACATTGTCTAACATCGCTATGGGGGAAAAATATTATTATTAAAAATTTTTACGAAAAATACATAATTATTTTAGTATCAAGCGAATTTTAATTTAACTGCATGGTCGTGTAAGAAGGTCTAGTGATCACCCAGGTAAATATAACATTGTTCCGTTTTGCCAGTTCCAGCAGTTCCTCCAGACAATACTTGACTACCCCTGAGGTGACCTCAGTTTCAGACAAGGCTTTTAGAGCAGTTTCACTGTGCGAGAGAATACATACGTTCTGGTTTATGTAGCTTCTACGTAAATTCTCACAGACGCAAGCCAGTATGGGGTGACTTCTGCTTGAAAGACTGTGGAATATTTTCCCAAGTTGAGACTACTTTTGTTTGCTTTGGGTCTTTCACCGTACATTCCCGCCCCGGCCGCTTCTTCAGTTTTGGTTGGATCCGTCTGTATACCAGACGATTCCTTTCTTGAGATAGGGTGGTTCTCCTTCCGTCCACATACCCCTATCACAGACTACAGTGAAAGGTTTTGAAAAGGAGTATATTTTGGGAAGTATATCTGTGCCCATTTTAAAACCGGGGTCTGAGATGATTGATGTTCCCACGATCCTAGCATGTCCAACCTGATTTTTTTAATCCAGTTATTATTGCAAGATAGTCTATAGGCGCTGGATCTCGCTTTAGCTATTATTACAATGTTTAGCGGAGTCAGCCCTAGTATGATTTCCATGGTAGCTGTGGGTGTTGTACTGCTCATGGATCCAGTAATGCACAAACAGGCCAGTCTTTGGATCCTGGATAGCTTTGAATCTTAAGTAAGTGCAACAAACGAAATAATTAAGAAAGTCTTAAATATTTTGTTTTCATATTATTTTGTGCTGTAATCAAACAATGAGTCTATAAGCAACAGTGATCATAAGATAACATGACAGGAGCAAATCGCCCAGTGACAACGCTCCAAAAACATCAACTATTTAATGACTTTCCAGTCTTTTTTTTTGATAAGTTTTACTAAACCCCTGGATTTCTTCATGTACGTACTTATGGCATATTCAGATAATGGTGAGCTTTCTCGTTTTTTGTAAACCAAGAAGCATTGGTGGAGTCTTAAATATAAGTATTACTTAGTAAAAAGACACACCTAAATAAAAATCCGGTAAGAATGGGACATAAATAAAACTGCACTAACCTTGAAATGTAGCAAGTTGTGAACGCATACTAGCAATACTTGTCTCTTGTATTGGCGGTCCACATGCTAAATTCTGTAGATCATTGACGAGTTTCTCAACTAATTCTTTTTTATGATGTAAATCACGTAATTTTTCATGTAGTGCATGATGATCAGCTGTTAAATGTTCATCACGTTCATTCAACAAACGATTTAATTCTTCTCGTTCTTCAGTTCGTTGTTGCAATTTTGCGATTCGATCACGTAATATTTTTATATTTTCAAATTGTTGATATACATCAAAATGATTTTGTTCACTATTTAATGTGCGTAATTTTTGTAAACGGTCTTTTAATTGATTCACGGTTACGTCCAATGCGCCTGCATTCTACAAAATGATAATTAAAACAAAAAAAATGTAACAACTGACTGAGTTAATTGTTTAGATACCCTATATATGTATACTGAGTTCATTAAAAGCGCGTGGACCATTCTGATTCTAATCACTCATAGGTGCATTAAAAATATACTTGTATTGCATACATTAAAGGCTCACATACACGATCAAGCAATTTGTGCAAGAACCTATTTTCTC
This sequence comes from Nineta flava, assembly GCA_963920215.1. Taxonomy (NCBI): domain Eukaryota; kingdom Metazoa; phylum Arthropoda; class Insecta; order Neuroptera; family Chrysopidae; genus Nineta; species Nineta flava. The sequence continues at coordinate 105,009,009 of OY986042.1, forward strand.
AAACAATTTAATGGTATATATATGCCATGGATTGAGTTGTCGCACAACGGTTTGATAAAAACAGTTCAGGATCGATGTTTATTGCGTAAAATTTCCGCGCTTGACATGCGGTTTGAACGTTAATATCAGTGTTTGACCAAAGAACCAATAATATTCACGGAACAATATTCCGTCTGTGAAGAATATTATATACATATTTATATACATATTTTCTCTAGAATACACTCAAGTAGTTTCATCTCGTTATCCCTTTTTTGAGTTAACGTGCTGACGGACAGACAGATAGACTGACGGGTATCCGGAAATGGAGGAATTAGAGGATAGTTATTTTGATTAATAAAAAATATACTCTACTTGTTTAGTCTAGATAGACTGATAGATTGTAGAGGCTGCCCTGGACGGGCTACACATTTCGACCATAAGGTCCATTGTGATGCCTAAGGATGTGAGTGGAGTGGAAGGAATTTTTTGTGTATAAACTAGGAATTGGTAGGATATACGGCTGCAGCCAACTATGATAGGAACTATGCCGATATTCATCTGGAGTTCATGAAGGAATCTGCAGAAAACCTTCTCAAGCATAGCCGGTTACTTCGTTCTTGTCCATACGCCGACAGTTTAGTCAATTAACCGCCCCTTTTTTTTTCTTAATAATTGACAAACTGCCTATGTCGGGATTCGAACCCATAACCTTCCAGTTTCCAAGTAAGCATACTGCGCAGACATAACGCCTTAGACCGCTTGGACTGATTGTTTAGTCTAAGTTTTTTAACATTAACACAAAATAAAAGTCTACTCATATCCATTGTTTCATAGTATTTACTTGTGCTTCCACCACTTAGTTGGTGGCGCTAGTGTATGTACTCTAAATTAAACTCAGTTCATATATGGAAACGAAAAAGCAGATACCTTAGAAAAGAAGGTAGTTGGAATACCTTTCATAGGCCCAGAACCTATTTTAGGAATTCCAAATACAGCATGTAAACAAGTGATCAAAGTGTGGATGAGTGATCACGGTTCACTGGGAAAATATACCGCAACAAAGACTCGGGAAAATACTGTTTCGAAATACATCCAAGAGGCTGTCTCTCGATGCACTCAACTTGAACAGGATACAACTTCGTAAGTATCTACACACAATAGGACTCCACAATGAATCCATTATGTGTAGACTGTACGGCGAGGAGAAGGAAACATTCAGCCACATCTTCTCTAACTTCGAATCTCCCGATTACAGCAGACACAAGATATTTGGTGCATCTCACCCCGAATATATTAACCTTTAGGAAAACCTGATAAGCAAGCTCCTGGCTATTGCCAAGATATGGGAGAAGCGTATTTCGTCAGACTGAAGTAAAAGGGGGAGCACAATAGGTCATAAGGTCGAAGTGATAAGAATATTATCTTGATTTGCACATTTAATGCACAATTACCTCATTTGTAACTGGTGTAATATCATGACTACTTCCAGCTGAAACAGATCCACCTTGACTATGATCATTTCTATGATCATCATTCGTATTATTCTTAAAACTTTCAAACAATGATTTTAAATCTGATTGACATTCATTTAATTCACTAACACGTTTCATTGTATCTTGATCGATATTTTCATGATTATTCGTTGTAAATTGTAAATTACTCATCATTTCATCACACAATGTATTCAAATGTTGAGTATTATCATTTTGTTGTTGTTGTTGTTGTTGCTGTTGTTGTTGTTGTTGTTGCTGATTATTACCACTCTTCTGTGATGAATTTTTAAATTGTTTCTTATTCTTACGATCGACTTTTGAACGATCATTGCACATATTTTGATTGACTGTTTGTTGTGGTAATAATTTTGTGCTTAGTGTATTATAAGATGATGATTGACTTGTTTGACTCAATGATGGTGATGCTCGTCCGATCTCTTGAAACTAAATAATATGGTATTCAATTAATTAGCTTTTATTATATATACAGAAAATGATACACAAAAATATATTTTTTTAATTAAAACAAAATATTAATCAATCAACATGCAACTTTTCCAAAAACATTAGTTTAAGATACTTCAGTCGTAAACTCATTTTTCTTAAGGATGTACGAGCACTGAAGCTTCAAAAAGATTAAGGCTTGATTTTTTATTCACATGGGAGCTGGTAGGCAAACATGCTATGCTCATGAGCTTGTCAGTGCACCAGCACTATTACAGGAGCTGTCACAATGAGGAGCAAGAGAAGACAATGATCTACCTTCTCTGCCACTGTCCAGCTCTTTTTAGGAGAAGACTGACACACTAGAGTCACCCATTCTAAGACTATCTCTCCGAACTAAAATCGGTCGACGTCAAATCTCTTTTGCTGTTAACAGCTTCAAATGGTTTAAGGAATAGTGGCTTCTTGTGAGATGTTCCCCTTTCCAGGAAAGGGGAACATCACAATGGGCCTTATGGTCTAAGTGAGTTTTACCCGAAGAGCCACTGCAACCTAACCTAACTAGTTTATTATTTACCCACCAGAGAGTGATTTCCAATGTAGAAATTAAAAAAAATCTTGCTATCCTAGAAGTTTCTAGAAGACTAGTTCGACTATATAAAGTTTTTTTCGATGTTTTACTAAAATATAAACAAAAAAATATACCCACCAAATAATTATTGATATCAGATGTACTAGGGTAACTTTGATTATCTTGATTAGAAATTCGATTAATTACAATATTCATTACATTTGCAAAACGTCTCATTAACTTCGAAGTGTTTCTTACGAAAGAATCATCATACGATGCCTAATTCGTTTAGTTTTATTAGTAATTAGTACTGGAAATACCAATCTGTGTTATTTATGTAAATCCCTTACACTATTTATTGGAATATAATTTCAAGGTGTCCCAATTTCTACTACTAATGGACCAATGAATAGGCTTATAAACGATTACGATCCGTTAGTTTAATATCTAACAATAAGTCTATAAAACTTTGAGCTAGTTATCGTAGATAGTTTGTCAGCAGACAAACAAAACTATATAATTAGGACATGAGATGAATTTTTGAGAAATAATTAAGGACGTTCATACATCAGGCTTGATAGTAGATAAAGAAAATTTTTTAGTGAATAAATTGCTCAATTATGTAGTTATCCTCACTCAAAAATTAAAAATCAAACTTTTAACACTTAAAATTATAAAAACTATATTATTAAAGTAGGCACCATAATAAATAATGTTTATAAATATTCTTTGAAACGTTTGAATTATTTAATAAAATTAAAACCGTTTTGTTAGGTTTGTTTTTAGCACCATATTTTGAAAGCTGGCGACCGCGCACAGTAAAAAAATATACACATACACACAAATATACAACATAATGTATTGTCAGATCTGTCAAATCAAGTCAAATCAATCTTTAATTTACATTTACTGATATTTTACAATAAATACTTTTAAAATATTTAGGACAAATAAAAAAAGGTTATAAATCATTGTAAGATTATTGATATATTTTACAACTTTTTTAAAATCTTAAATAAATTTTATTAAAGATAGTACTCATTTGACTCTAGTGTAGTGCATGAACGTCCTTGAAGTGTAAGGGTTTAACAAAACAAACATTAGAAGCACATCATATCAAAACACATAATTAAAATATCACCTCTTCTCTGTTCAAATTATTACTGTTATTTTCTGTAATTTCTAAATCATCATTAAGATTATTTAGTTGCCTTAAAAGTTTTGCTTCAGAATCTTTTAAATCATTTGTTAAACGTAACATATCAACATCTTCGTCTGTAATAATCTAGTTTTCAAAAGAGAATATGACGATAAATAAATTACAAAATATAAATTTCTTCTAATCGGGAAAAAATTTGGTTTACCAAAACCAAAATAAATTTGAAAGTATTTTATTTTAAGTTCATAGAACTTACATACATGAAAATGTAATACCGCTATCTTCCACAGTCAAACCTGGATGAGCTAGAAAACTGTACAAGTGAGAGTAATTGCCAGGTGCCGTCATTTTAACTCTCGAAAACATCTACAAGTGAGAAACAGAAACCTCTATATGAGAGAGTCGTTTTTCACGTATGGACCTCTATAATTGAGACTGAGTATTTACATATCTATCACTGTTTCCTGTATTTTTTTATACCTATGTAAGTGAGAAAAGCCGATCCTGCACCTCTATACCTGAGAAACTTGGTTAGTGAAGAACCTCCATAAATGAAAAAAAGATTCTGGTCCTTTAAATTCTCGCTCATCCAAGTTTGACTGTATTTTGCCCTTTGTGTGAAATACACAGGCATGTAACGACTTTTACAATAATGGCAAGAACGCGTGCCTTATTTAAGAAAATTACAGCCTAATATAGTCGATTAGTGTCAACAAGCATTTTTCTAGAACAATCCACGGTCCCTATATAAGCAGCGACATTCGCCAGTTAAAAATAAGTTTAAAATTACCACTTGTTCGATTACCAGTCAGTTATATATTAACATTGTTATATTGTGTTATAAAGAGAAATAGACTCAGTAATTGTGAAATTAAATTAAATTCAAAATTATTATTTTTATCAAATCAAATAAAAACCAGGTTTGAGTAAAAATCATAAAGTTTTTGTTTTAATTTAATTTTGTTCTTTAAGTGCGTGTTGTTTTTATTTTTAATTGACATAAATTTAGTAAACTATAACTAATATTTTGTGTGTGTCGATTATCGGAATCTGTTGTAGGTTCTACAGAGCTCCTTTATAAGTTAAGAGAGCTAAAATACCGCGACAATCTACACCTAGAAAAAGTTGTTGTTGCGTAATCCATTTAAGATACACATATCTTATTAAGCTTTTGACGCATTCCATACGATGTAAAGTTTCTATTAACTTTACTATAATAGTTTTAAATAAAAAAAAATGCTCTTACCTGATTTTCATCCCCAACAGATTGCATTAAACTGGAAGTAACTTTTAAATATTCACGGATCTGATGTAATTTCTGTTCCAGCATTTGTCGATCATGACTTTGTGACACAATATTATTACTTTTCGCAGTATTATTCGTCTGTGATGATGAACTCATATTTGTGGGTTCATTTTGATTGGTTTGTCCATCATTTTGTGATGATACTGAATTAAATACAACACATGAACGATCGGCCGATCGACGATATGGAGTTGTTTCACGTGTACGTGATGATGTACCCGGTGTTGTAGGCATTACAATTGCCGTATTAGCTAAAATAAATTTTTTATACAATTAACAATTTAAAATTAATTAAATGAAAACTACGTTTTATTTACCAGCCATATTTGACGGTGAATTTGAATGAAAATTATTATGAAAAGCTTCGTCCTCTTGTTGTGACAATCCTAATGAACGTGGTTGAGGACGAACAGGAACAAATCTGTTATTATCGTGAGAGGCTGTCGTATCTAAATTATAATCAAATTATTAGTAAAGTTTTCTTTGTATTTTTTATATTATCTCCTATTCGAAGCACTTTTTCGAAAACCGAATGATAAGTCACAAATCACTAAAAAAGTTTTGAAAAATGATTGCTACTTTTGTCTGATAAAATTAAATTTCTTGACTAAAATTCAGTGGTTTTGAAAAAAAAAATGATAAGAATCAGATAAAATACACCTGAGATATACCAAAAAGATGGATTTTTGGATTTTGATGAATCAATTTTTTGACTATCAGAACTAAATTTTAGGATATTCGTCTTAGGTGTTAAAAAAATATGAATGTAAACATACTAAAATGATATAATGAAATTGGAATGCTATCAATAGAAAAAAACTAATTATAAGGAAATTAAAAAAAAAAAAAATAATTGATTAATCTTTACCTAAATCACCAAAAATGTCAAAAAATGATGAATAATTATTTGAATTTGATTGTGAAACAGGAGCAGCACTTCTTTCACTTATGTTTCCGCCACTATTTTCAGATTCAATACGCCAATCGTAATTCTAAATAAATGATTACAACAGTTATTATACAAACTAAAATATATTAGGTATTGCTTGTTAAAAAAATGTATTGCTTGTATCGAACATTACGAACGCATGTAAGTAGTGTATGCTTCTGTTTATTTTTAGATATTTCTATTTTTAGACATTGTAATTTGGAATCCTCTCTCATCAGATGTTAGTTCAAGAGTAATTGTAGTTTCGCGGAAATTTTACATTAAGGATGTACGAGCACTGAAGCTTCAAAAAGATTAATGCTTGATTTTTTGTTTACATGTAGTTGAAAGTGCATATAAATCAATTATAAAAGTTTCAAGGGGGGTTAATGGGGTCTTGAACTAATTATTTAATGTTAAAGTTCGAGTTTTAATGCATTGCTATTATGGAGAAACCCACATTTTCACACATATTTTGATAATTTTCACTTGGAATAAAATAAGACGAATAAAAAAAAAACTACGCAATAGAAAATAGAAATATTAATAAAGAGATTGATCCAATAAAATTCCGATATGACGGACCTAAAAAAATATATTTAAGAAAACAACTGCTCGTACTAGTGCTCGTACATCTTTAATTTTAATCTACTTGTACATTGTAATTTTAATATGTTTGAAAAATAATTCGTCACCACTTTCTTCACTTTTAAATTAGTATATACAGAATGTCTCAGATTTTAATCCGGAAAATTGAATAGGCTATAGATCTCCCAAGAATAAGAAGAAAAGTTCATATGAATTTGTATGTTTTCAATCTTCATTTTCGAGATACAGGTTGTTAAAGTTAATTAAAAAAACTTTTTTGTTTTCAAATGTCTCAAAAACTACTTGGCCGATGTCGATTACACTTGGCACGTTTTTAGTAATAAAGGGCTTAATTTGATCTAATTAGATTTAATTTACTTATTCTAGGGGCGGCGCTGAGGCATCCTAACTAGATATTTTAAAGAAAAATTTGAGTACGACTCTGCTATAACCCTAAAAATATATAGACATCCTGTATAATATAATAAATCAAATTTTCCTGAATAACTCCTTTTCTATACATTTTAAAGAAAAATGTGAAAAACAAAATTAATGTACACTACCGTTCATAAAAATTGAACCACTAGTAAGTCACATTCTAAGCGTATATATTACTAAATATATGCATATTACATACAATAACACTTAGAATGTTCATCCAATCATTGTTATTAAGTTGATAGCAGCGACCAAGCGACAAATTTGTAATTTAGTACAGGACTAAAAAAATAGATTGTAATAAAAAATCGCCTTATGCGTAGCGAAGATCATGCTGTACTATGTAATATAACTAGACCGCCTAACCGCCGCGATACATAACTTTTGGTGTGGTTCAATCTTAAACAAAACATACAGCTTGTTTTATGGAAGCTTTATCATAAAAATCAAAATATTTTGAAATTTCAACACACAAACAAAAACCAATTACAATAACTTACTAGCTAAAATAATTTGAGATGTCTAACAAAAGGTAATCATATTGAAATATGCCAAAATATGAACTTACATCCATTGAGCCAGCAGAATTCATTTGCATATCACGTCGTGTAGGTGCAACCATTTCTCGAGGAACTGGATTATTACGGGTTTTTGATTTTGGAACAGTACCTGTTCCACTTTTTGATGATGGTACGTTTGCTCCAGGAGCCATTTCAATTTAAGAACACATTCTTGTAATAAATAAATAGATTTGTTATAAAAACAAAATTGTACTTCAATAAAAAAAAAACTTTGAATGAAAAATTAATAAATAGAACGTAATTGATTACTTACTACAATAAAATTAATTAAAAATTTAAAAAAAAATGGATTAAAATCAACTTAATTGTATAATGATGTATAATAAAATATTTATTTTAAAAAATATTCTTGTATTTTTATTTTGTTGAAATGTCAGGTTTGCTCAATTTTTAAACATGTCTGCTATTTCAATATGAAGTTGCTATCATTAATTAAATTTCATTTAATCTACAGTTTATTTTTTTAAAAATTTAAAATTTTTAATTCAAATAAAAATTATTCCTTAAATTTAATAATTTATTTTGTAATTATTTCGAATTATTCTGTAAGATATATAATATTTAGATTATTATAATTCAAACTTAGCGCTTATTTAATTAGTTACAAAATCTATCACCAGAGTAGATTTATATTTGTCCAAAGACCCGTACCAAAAGACATTATTCATATGATGAAGGTCAGTGCAGCAAGTACAGTTAATTTTTTATAACTTTTTTGGAAATAAACTAAACTTTATTAATAAAAATTGAGAAAAATAATTAATAGTTTGTACCAAAAAGAAGTTTTGCAAAATTTGTGCCTAAAAGTGTCTTTTTAAATTATAATTTTTCTAAGAAAATACGGAACCATTGAGTATGGTGTTTTGTGATTGATCGTTCTAGTTTGTGTTTTGACAGTGGCCAGTGACATACACTACAGAAATTTTTGACGATTGTAAATTTTTGGTGTTTATTTAAGTTAACAGTTTAATAAAAATCAACAAAAATGGGTCGTGCCGAGGTAGGATCTATAAAATATATTGCAAACAAAATGAAAGCAAAAGGTTTGCAAAAATTACGATGGTATTGTCAAATGTGTCAAAAACAATGCCGTGACGAAAATGGATTTAAATGTCACACTTTATCCGAATCGCATCAGAGACAACTGTTATTATTTGCTGATAATTCTCGGAAATATATGGATGATTTCTCAAAAGAATTTGCCACTGGATATTTGGAATTATTAAAACGTCAGTTTGGCACAAAACGTGTTCCTGCTAATCGAGTTTATCAAGAATATATTGCAGACCGTAACCATTTACATATGAACGCAACTCGATGGGTAACACTTACAGGATTTGTGAAATGGTTAGGTCGTGAGGGAAAATGTGTCGTTGATGAAACGGAAAAAGGTTGGTTCATTACATACATAGACCGTGATCCAGAAACAATTGCCGCTCAAGAGAAGTTACAGCGCAAAGAGAAAATGGAAAAAGATGATCAAGAACGGGAATTAGCATTTTTAGAAAAACAAATTAGACGTGGCAAAAAATTAGCAAAAGAAAATCATAAGGATGAAGTAATTGAAAAACCTGATATTCCTGAAGAAATACCTGAGGATCGTGAAAGAGTGAAAATTAGTTTATCAACAGTCAAACCAAAAATTGAAACGATATTAGCAATAGAATCAACAAGTAAAAGAAAAAATTTTGATGAAAATGAACGAACAGACGAACAAGTCCAGAAAGAACGGAAGAAAGTGAAGATTGAAAATCAAAAGAAGACAGCGTTAGATGAAATTATAGCAAGCGAAGAACGTGCAAAAGAGAAGAAAAATCGTAAAGATTATTGGTTAGCACATAATATTGTAGTGAAAGTCGTTACAAAGTCTTTAGGTGATACTTATTATAAGAAAAAGGGGTATATTAAGGAAGTGATAGATAAATATTCGGCAGTGGTCTGTATGTTAGATACACGACATAAAATCAAATTAGATCAAGCGCATTTAGAAACAGTATTACCTGCAATTGGTAAACTAGTTGTAGTTGTAAATGGTGCATACAGAGGATCAAGAGCAATATTGTTAAAAGTACATGAACAGGATTTTTGTGCAACGATCGAAATTGAATCAGGACCTTTGAAAGGACGTAAAGTGAATAATGTACAATATGAAGACATTTCTAAATTGTATACTGAATAATTTTAATTTTGTACAGTAATTTTAAGTTTGTAAATATAATTTATGTAAAGTAATACCTAGTTGTTTTTGAGCCTTAATTCTATTTTGTTCGTAACAATTCTAAACTTAATCAGTCATATTCGGGGCTGGGTAAAAGTAATCTAAAAAAAATAGTCTCTGATCGAAAGGCAATCTATACAAAAGTTGTAATTAGAATTAATATAGACGAGCTTCTTCATAATGACCTTAAAATGAATGAATGTAATCTTCAGGATAAGTTTCGATCTTGACAGTTGACCATTGTTAAAATCGAAACATATCCTGAAGAATAAAGTGGAGTCGCAAAACAAATTGTGGTTGAAAATTATTATTTTTCAATTCCATCATAAATTGAAGGCAATTTAAATTACAAACTTGTTTCTTATATAAAGGATCCCGCATATTTCTTATGGGAAACCATCCAAGGTGAAATTCGTTGGAATCGATATATGCTATCCCTTTTGAGTTCCTGATCAAAAGTTATCATGGTTACACGATCGAAAATGGACAGTTTTTCAGATATGGGGGTTGGATTTTTTCACTAAGGGTATGGAGCTATTCAACGCGTATTCGCTAGTTTGCTACTGAGTCGCAGATGTCGAAAGTAACATTTGGCAGTTGACAACTACCAATAGCACTGTCAACTAGCTTTATTTAGCTGAACAGAAGTACCAGCATATAGAAAAGGGTTTTTTTGGTTGCTGATTTCAAATTCGGTGTCAAAAGTGGCAATTGACGGTTTTCAACTGACAATATCCTTAACAACACGCCTCATTTTCAGAAAAATATTTATCAGAATATGTACAAGGAGGTTTTCTGGATTGCTGATTTCGCAACGACCCAAACAACTCCTCTGTATACTTTCTGATTTAAAAACTATAGCAGGTTGATGGTGCCATTGCCATTTTAATATCAGTGACCCAGAAAACCCTCTTATATATATTCTGGTAAATATTTTTCACACAACTACATTCATTCATATCTAATTTTTTAATTTAAAATGAGAATTTTGTTTGCGTAAAATTTTGCTTAATTGTATACGAACATTCTTCATTTCAGGTTTATTAGCTAAATTTATATTTTCCATAGAATCGAACTCATGACTATATAATTCAACACCGATAACACGATCCCAAATCGGTAAAAAATTAGTATTATTAAATGGTACCCATTCTGTATAACGGTAATCGTGATTGACCATGGTATAACCCATGTATTTTATATCTTTTAAATTCGGTTCATCACTATTTGGTTTGAATGATGGATACTCAGTAGGTCTTGGATACTGACTAAAAGCAAATTTTGTGGCTATACTTTCTTCGTTTGATATTAATTTTACTAAACTTTCACCGTCTGTACATAAATCTTGAGATTCTACACCACATTTCGGGATACTTGGTGATAGTTTTGCTAAATCAACAAGCGTTGGAAAAATATCTACTAATTCTACATGAGTTTTTATTATTTGTGGTTTTCTATCAGGTACTCTTAGTATAAAAGGAACTCTTGTTGCTACATCGAAATTACTAAATTTAGACCATTCACCATGTTCACCTAAGGACCAGCCTACAAATAAATTATTAAATTTAAAAAAAAAACACCACTATTGCAAGTGATAGTATTTAGGATCTCTCTCAAACGTATGAAAATTGACTCTTAGTTAAATCTTCTGAATTTTAGTTATAATCGGCACGAATGGTGTTTATTTAAGTTAACAGTTTAATAAAAATCAACAAAAATGGGTCGTGCCGAGGTAGGATCTATAAAATATATTGCAAACAAAATGAAAGCAAAAGGTTTGCAAAAATTACGATGGTATTGTCAAATGTGTCAAAAACAATGCCGTGACGAAAATGGATTTAAATGTCACACTTTATCCGAATCGCATCAGAGACAACTGTTATTATTTGCTGATAATTCTCGGAAATATATGGATGATTTCTCAAAAGAATTTGCCACTGGATATTTGGAATTATTAAAACGTCAGTTTGGCACAAAACGTGTTCCTGCTAATCGAGTTTATCAAGAATATATTGCAGACCGTAACCATTTACATATGAACGCAACTCGATGGGTAACACTTACAGGATTTGTGAAATGGTTAGGTCGTGAGGGAAAATGTGTCGTTGATGAAACGGAAAAAGGTTGGTTCATTACATACATAGACCGTGATCCAGAAACAATTGCCGCTCAAGAGAAGTTACAGCGCAAAGAGAAAATGGAAAAAGATGATCAAGAACGGGAATTAGCATTTTTAGAAAAACAAATTAGACGTGGCAAAAAATTAGCAAAAGAAAATCATAAGGATGAAGTAATTGAAAAACCTGATATTCCTGAAGAAATACCTGAGGATCGTGAAAGAGTGAAAATTAGTTTATCAACAGTCAAACCAAAAATTGAAACGATATTAGCAATAGAATCAACAAGTAAAAGAAAAAATTTTGATGAAAATGAACGAACAGACGAACAAGTCCAGAAAGAACGGAAGAAAGTGAAGATTGAAAATCAAAAGAAGACAGCGTTAGATGAAATTATAGCAAGCGAAGAACGTGCAAAAGAGAAGAAAAATCGTAAAGATTATTGGTTAGCACATAATATTGTAGTGAAAGTCGTTACAAAGTCTTTAGGTGATACTTATTATAAGAAAAAGGGGTATATTAAGGAAGTGATAGATAAATATTCGGCAGTGGTCTGTATGTTAGATACACGACATAAAATCAAATTAGATCAAGCGCATTTAGAAACAGTATTACCTGCAATTGGTAAACTAGTTGTAGTTGTAAATGGTGCATACAGAGGATCAAGAGCAATATTGTTAAAAGTACATGAACAGGATTTTTGTGCAACGATCGAAATTGAATCAGGACCTTTGAAAGGACGTAAAGTGAATAATGTACAATATGAAGACATTTCTAAATTGTATACTGAATAATTTTAATTTTGTACAGTAATTTTAAGTTTGTAAATATAATTTATGTAAAGTAATACCTAGTTGTTTTTGAGCCTTAATTCTATTTTGTTCGTAACAATTCTAAACTTAATCAGTCATATTCGGGGCTGGGTAAAAGTAATCTAAAAAAAATAGTCTCTGATCGAAAGGCAATCTATACAAAAGTTGTAATTAGAATTAATATAGACGAGCTTCTTCATAATGACCTTAAAATGAATGAATGTAATCTTCAGGATAAGTTTCGATCTTGACAGTTGACCATTGTTAAAATCGAAACATATCCTGAAGAATAAAGTGGAGTCGCAAAACAAATTGTGGTTGAAAATTATTATTTTTCAATTCCATCATAAATTGAAGGCAATTTAAATTACAAACTTGTTTCTTATATAAAGGATCCCGCATATTTCTTATGGGAAACCATCCAAGGTGAAATTCGTTGGAATCGATATATGCTATCCCTTTTGAGTTCCTGATCAAAAGTTATCATGGTTACACGATCGAAAATGGACAGTTTTTCAGATATGGGGGTTGGATTTTTTCACTAAGGGTATGGAGCTATTCAACGCGTATTCGCTAGTTTGCTACTGAGTCGCAGATGTCGAAAGTAACATTTGGCAGTTGACAACTACCAATAGCACTGTCAACTAGCTTTATTTAGCTGAACAGAAGTACCAGCATATAGAAAAGGGTTTTTTTGGTTGCTGATTTCAAATTCGGTGTCAAAAGTGGCAATTGACGGTTTTCAACTGACAATATCCTTAACAACACGCCTCATTTTCAGAAAAATATTTATCAGAATATGTACAAGGAGGTTTTCTGGATTGCTGATTTCGCAACGACCCAAACAACTCCTCTGTATACTTTCTGATTTAAAAACTATAGCAGGTTGATGGTGCCATTGCCATTTTAATATCAGTGACCCAGAAAACCCTCTTATATATATTCTGGTAAATATTTTTCACACAACTACATTCATTCATATCTAATTTTTTAATTTAAAATGAGAATTTTGTTTGCGTAAAATTTTGCTTAATTGTATACGAACATTCTTCATTTCAGGTTTATTAGGTAAATTTATATTTTCCATAGAATCGAACTCATGACTATATAATTCAACACCGATAACACGATCCCAAATCGGTAAAAAATTAGTATTATTAAATGGTACCCATTCTGTATAACGGTAATCGTGATTGACCATGGTATAACCCATGTATTTTATATCTTTTAAATTCGGTTCATCACTATTTGGTTTGAATGATGGATACTCAGTAGGTCTTGGATACTGACTAAAAGCAAATTTTGTGGCTATACTTTCTTCGTTTGATATTAATTTTACTAAACTTTCACCGTCTGTACATAAATCTTGAGATTCTACACCACATTTCGGGATACTTGGTGATAGTTTTGCTAAATCAACAAGCGTTGGAAAAATATCTACTAATTCTACATGAGTTTTTATTATTTGTGGTTTTCTATCAGGTACTCTTAGTATAAAAGGAACTCTTGTTGCTACATCGAAATTACTAAATTTAGACCATTCACCATGTTCACCTAAGGACCAGCCTACAAATAAATTATTAAATTTAAAAAAAAAACACCACTATTGCAAGTGATAGTATTTAGGATCTCTCTCAAACGTATGAAAATTGACTCTTAGTTAAATCTTCTGAATTTTAGTTATAATCGGCACGAATGTTGGCTATGTTTAGTTTATTAGCCACGAAATTGCAGAGTTAATACGAGCATAAGAATAAAATAAAACATATTCACGCATACCTTTTAAATGATAGACGCATATAACTTCATCATGTCTGTATACAGATGAGTTAAGAACCGGAGATAAGTCTGCAGTGGAAGTGGATCGATCTAGAATAGAGCAATCGACTCCTCTTGGTCCGTATGCAGGAATGCCTGAACACATACATAAAAATAATTTCTGGTAGTTAGAAACCTCTCTATCACTATGTGTTGTTTGGTTACCCTGAACTCACCCCTTATGAGAATAGTTTTGGGAATTATTCTTCGTGATTGCTAGGCTCGATAATATCCTATAATTACAAAGACCTTTAATAGAACCTGCACTACAGCAGAGCATCTTTATTTCCAAAGAAGAAATAGAAGCCCTACACAAATTTAGGTGCTCCTATGCAAATGTAGGAACGCGGTTGCAGCTTCCCTCCAATTAATTAATAAAAATAACAATAATTATTATAAGCCCAAATGCAGAAGATTTTATTTAGAGGCGATTTTTTAAATAAATTTAGGGGATCCTTGAAATTTATACCCACCATGGTCCCCTATTAAAACAACAATTGTATCGTCATTAACTTCGTCCAATAGTTCACCAATTAAGTTATCTACATACGTTATAGCAGCGTTATAACTTTGTACAATCTTTTTAGTCCATTCCATGGGCATTTTCCCGTAGGGAAATTCGATGTTTAAGTCTGCAATATCATCACGTTTTTTAACATCCGACCATGGATTCCAGGCGACAGAGGGTAAACCATATGGTTTATTTGTATTGTAGTTAATAGTTATGTTTTCAATGGGATGGAAATCTAAACGAAATACAATTTTCTAAATTAAAAATATTTTTGTAAATGCAAGTTTGCTTTAAATATTGAATTATATTCGCCATACAGATAACTCGAGAGAATTTTGCGAGTTTTGACTTCTTTTCTTCAAGATATTGTACGGAAAATTTCAGAAAATATCATCAATATTGATATAGTCAGTGTTTGAGAGTTACCCGTTACTTAAAACGACGTTACCGTTACACATTTTAGGCAACGGTAACACGTTAAAATTTTGAAAAAGTAACGGTAAAGATGGTTATGCGTTTCGTTACGTCACTTTTTAGCCGAGCGGTCTAAGGCGTTATGTCTACTTGGAACTGGGAGGTTATGGGTTCGAATCTCGACATCGGCAGTTTGTTAATTATTAAGAAAAAAAGGCGGTTAATTGACTAAACTGTCGGCGTATGGACAACTTTATTATGAGAAACAAAATTTGTGTACGAACCTAGATACTTCTTAGGATATTTCAAAGGTATATGTGGTTTATGAAACCCAACTCCTAAAAAGTACGGATTTATACTATTCTCCTGCTGTCTTAGAAATTTTTTAGCTTCTTCTAAAGATTGTAAATCGGGTAATGTTTGCTCTGGTTGAAATTCCACATGAACTGGGCATACTAAATTTTTTCGATGCCCAAATTTATCTGGACATACAGGAGCATTCATATATTGCTGTGATGATGGATGAAATGGTTTCTGTGACCAACTGTATGGATAATCATCGGTCCAATTCGAACAACTGCCATTATGAAACACTTTACCAATTGAATATGTAACATAACCATTAGCTTTGAAGTATTGTGGAAGTGTTGTAAAATTCCCTACGCTTTCTCTCCAATAACTATCAAAGTCATATAAATGGAGGGTATCAGGACGTCTACTTGTTAAAAATGAATTTCGACTTGGGCCACACAAAGCTTGCTGTAATTTAAATTTGATTAATATAATGATTATCAAAACTGTCACAGATCCATGGGTATGGAATAAAAATTCAATTATCCCCCATATTTTGAATCATAAACACGTATTTCGACTACAAAATATGAATTAGCCAATTTCCAAAAAAATTGATGTATCTCGCGTATTCATGATTCAGGCCAATCATCAAGTAATATACGGTCTAGTTTTTAACATGAATACATTCTATAAATCAGAGTTATGAAAATTGATTATCATAGTTACACATCCAGTCTTCAGATTACAGGCAGTTCTCCTCGTTTGATATTTTACTAATCTGCAGAACAAAGCAAGTGATGTCAATTATAAAAGGTTCTACTCATCAGTCCTCGATATCGAATGAAAGAGTATCAAGAAACTGAAGAGCAAAGATTTGTTATAATTTACAGATGTATTTATGTCAAAAACTAGCAGCAGTGTCCGATACTCCACCATATTTTTCTATAATTATTAAAACAAGTAATGATTCTGGAATTTATTATATTCTAATAATTTATTATATTTTAATAATCTTATTGGATAAATATTTAGATCATTAAACCGCAATGCTTAAATCTCATTAATTACTAATGTTTAATTGATTATTAATAGGTAACTATAAAATTTTCAGTTAAGGATGTTTGGATGATACAATCAGAGGCAAAAGTACTGAAAATTAGAAATACGTGAATATCTGCGTTTTTTAGCATGATAAATAGTGTCAATGCTAAAAGAAATATATACAATTTAAAATAAAATAGGAAATTTTACCAGTTGTTGAATTAACAGTGAATGTACCATTAATTTAAATCAACAAAAACATCTATCCGCTTTCTATACCATATAAGTGACAAGGACATTTTTTTAAAATTTCTATTTATAATTTTTTTCTCAACAACCGTTTAGTAAATGTTAATAAAATTGTGCAAAGTTGTTTCTATAGAGTTCAAGTTATCTAATTTGAAAATTTGGGACGCTTCGTAGCTTTTTTTAATGGTAATTGAAATGAATTTAATCTATTCAGTGAATAAATCTGCATCACATGTTGTAATAACTTTTAAAAAGCTTAGTAAAGCGTTTTGAAATTTTCATAGTATAGCTTTAGCATTAAGTGAGGAACATACTACTCAATTTTCGTCCCTTTTGAAATATTTTCGATGTACCTCCCAAACATCCTTAATTAGATCTATTATCTTTTTTATAAAACAAAAGACATAATTAGTCTAAACGTCTGATTAGTTTAGTAAACAAAACAAAAATTGGTATTGTTACTTAAAAGTTTTTGAAAAAGTTTAATATAAACCTGTGCATAAGCGTGCGTAAATAATATAGAATTATTAGCAAATCTATCGATATTAGGTGTGTACGCATTTGGATCACCATAAACACCTAAAGCTGGTCTTAAATCATCAACAACAATAAATAAAACATTTGGTAAAGTTTTATATTCAGCTTTACATGATAGTAAAATAAAATTACAGAAAATGATGAATAATTTTCCTGACATTTGCATTTATAATGACAACACAACAAAGATTGACGTTTCAGTTGTGTCAAAATCAGCTGATGTTTTGAGACTCTACTGATTAGACGAAGACAATAAACATACGAAAAGCTAATTATACAGCTAAATTTAATGTAAGTATAAATAATATTATAATTAGTAAAAAAATTATATCATATTGAAAATTTTCATTAAAAATATTTGTGTACACATATTTATATGCTGGTTTAGTTTGGTATAGTTTATATGCTGGTTTGTGTACACATATTTATATGCTGAGAGTAGAATGGATAATCGAGTAATTGTATTGTGACGTCATTGTAGAATATCAGCTGTCATTGTAAAGAAAATGACGCAGTAGTGCTAATATTGATGCTTTTATTGAAATTTTAACTAGAAAATTAGTAAGTTTTTATAAAAATATTATTTCAATTGTTTATATTTATCAAAGAGATTCATTCTAATAATATTTCAATATTGAACAGTGTTCGATATATGTTTAAAATTGTTTGTTTTGAATTCAATCCTTTGTCCTTGTTAATAATAGGTGGTTTTTATAAACTTAAATATTGAATATATGTTCATTTGAATACTTGTTATAATTATTATACATTAAATGTCATAATATTGGCATTTATTCAATTCTTTGAAACTATTTTGTTTGAAAATTTGTTTTAATTTTTATTTATCAGCTATCTCTATTAATAAACTTTCATTACTGTTTTGTTTACGTAATTTTTAATTAAATGGTAATTACAGTTACATTTTATTATGTAAGGTGTTAAATTTTTTTGTATGTGTAAAATTAGATTAATTACGTATTTCTTTTAGTTTTTATGATGTTTTGTTTTTAAACAAAAAAATGTTAATTAATTTCTCTATTTCCGTATCCGTTTGTAAATTATTTATAAACAATGGAATTTTTGAGATATTTTTTTTGTTTGTTTGTAAACATTGTTTAGCTCCTCCCACACATATAATTCTGTTTTTGAATTTGATACTTGTTTTCACATTTGCACGAATATTTTTGTATATTGCGATTAATTTTTTTTTATTAGAATTGCGATTCATTGAAATTGATTATTATCAAAGATTTTTTGTCGGCACATGTATTTTTAGTTAAAAAATTCAATATTTTATAATAATTATAAACATAAAAATGATTAAGTATTTTAAATTAAATTAATTGTTATTTGATAAATTAATTGAATTAAATATTTGGTTAATTTGCATGGAATTATTTAGATATTTGTATGAATTTTATCGAGTTTTCATTTATGGCAGTCTATAAACATACTTTGGTCTTACATCGTATACTAATCTTATTCCAAACAAATTTAAATGAATGGCTAAAATCGATTTTAATTGCAAAATATTTTGTTTATTGCAAAAAGGTATTTGGTGGGGATAAACGATACACGTGGTAAATGGTTACTAAAATTTCAACTTATTACCTAATTTTGTAAGGATAAGAGCAGTGTAGTAAGATAATTGGTGTGGGAAACACGTTGTCGACAAAATTGGCTAAATTTTTTATAAATTAATCAAAATATAAGTATCTAACTTCGTTTAAAATTTCAAAATTATTTACCGTTTAGTTTTGATAAAAATCGCGTTCAAACATGTCCGATTAATATTACAGGTATTTACAAAAGTAGTAATTTCACCACACTTTTAATTTTTAAAAACGTGTCGAGCGATTTGGCTAAAAAACTAGGACAATGTAAAATAATTTTATATTGATATTTTGAAAAATTATTGGCGGTTTAATTATTGTAATAGATTATCGCAAAGATTAACATTTTTATATAATCCAAGCGAACAAGTATTCGAAGTACATTCAAGTAAAACAAGTTTTGTCTACAATCTCAGCCTATTCATATAATTGATGTGTGTTTTGAGCTGAAACTTTTTAACACGATTTCTTTAAGACAACTACCTTTTTAGAGATAGATTGATTAATTTACCTAAAAAAATTTCAAAATTAATTAACATTTTGCGAAAAAAATCAAACGTTTTAGCAACTACCGTGATCGTATTACGCCAAGTGAAATTTTAATTGATAACAATATTTTTTTTTACTTCCAGAACAAATTAGTGTAGTATTGTAGCGAATATAGAGGAAAAAAATACGGTACATCAGCGTTGAAAATAACAATGTCAGCGGATTCACCCGCAAGAACAGGACAAGGAGTTGGAGTACGTACTGGTTATGTAGGCTCGGTGACGGGTACATCTTCACCATTATGTGTGACGCCACAACCCGTCACCGATAAATCGTTCATTGACAGTGTTACTGGTTTTATAAATGAAGTGGTGCCTACATCGTATGCGACAACAACTACAGAACCCAAAGAGCAAGTGCAATGGGCTCGCTTTGAGTATGCTGATGTCAATTGTTCAACGTTATCTGGTTCACACGAATCAGATTCATCTGTTGCCCCACCTTTATTACTGGTATTGGGTTATACGAGTGGATGTCAAGTTAGTATTCACAGTTTCATTTCAGAGCTATTCATTTCAATTTTTGAAACTTTTGCCAAAAAATTAAATAAAAAAAGTAGTTTGGACTGTCTACATAATCTATTTGCGCCGTTTTTTCATCTCTTCTCGACGCTGCCGTAGCTCTCGCACGCGTTCAGCTGAACTTTTTAGGTTCGTTGGATTCCTTTCGACGCAAGTTTTCCTCTACGATTATTGTCACTAACCAATCTGCTACCCGTGAAAAATTGAACTTCCAAAAACTCGTATCTATCTGTGGACTTTTAAGTGATAGTTTATCGAGGTGGTAAACTCAAGTACTTTTAAACTAATATCTTCTCTGGCTTATTTGTGAATCGTGAGAATCGATATTGATAGTTTAATTTTTCAGGTGTGGTCAATACCAGCAAGTGGTGAGGCCACTGAAGTGCTTTCATGGCGACAAGGTAATGTTCGTGTTTTACGAATTTTACCAACACCAGATAGTTCTAATAACTTAGAAGATCTATTTAGCCATAAAAGACCTTTGATGGCATTGTGTGATACAATTGCACCTGGACCCCATTTTTGTTCGCTGGGATTTATTTCATTACGAGATGGTGATCTGGTAAGTGCTTTAAAAGTTGTTATATTTATTTCAGTATTTGCCTAGAAATGGGACTTCATCCGCATCCATTGCAGTGGTTTAAGACTCACTTTTTGACAATCATAATTATTTCATAGCAAAACTTTTTGACTGTAATTTGATTGCAGGTGAAAAGCATACAATTTAAGAGTCCTATTATAGATGTACAAAGTAATAAGTTGTCTGTGATTGTTACATTCTCTGAACGCATTGCGATATTTGATGCATGTACATTAGAGGATCGTATGACTGTTACCACATGTTATCAGAGTCCAGGTCTATGTCCAAATCCAGTTGCATTGGGCCCACGATGGTTAGCATATGCGGAACGACAAATGATTCCTGCATGGCGAAGTAGTGGTGGCTGTGACGGTAAATATTTGTTATTTCCAAGTAGACTGTTTAAAAGAAAAATTATTTCCATCCAGCTAGAATTTTTGTGGGTTAGTATGTGTACATATTGTGTTCTTTGCCAGACAACGCGAATTTCATCTTCGATAAACAGGTTGTAACTTGGTTTGTGTTACATCTCCTCTGGTTTCGAATATGCAGAATCACTGGAGAAACTGGCAAAGACAAAAGATATCACCTTGATGTGGGTACTAGGATACTTCGAAATTGAGGGCAATGAAAAGATCGACGAACGCGCCCGTGGAGGAGCCGCGGTAAATAAAGGCCTAGGAAGAGAGATGTATATAATGTGAATTGATTAAAACCACACAAGATATGTCTATGTAAACAAAATTCAGCTTGATGGAAATTAAACATTTTATGGGCAGTTATTAGGCTTTAAATTACATGAATTAGTAAAATTTTATTGTTTCATACATTTATGTTTAGGTGAGGGTGTTTCAAGTTATACAGCAACTGTGATACATGCTGCAAAGTCTTTAGGAAAAGGTTTACGGGAATTAGGTGAAAGTGTAGCAAATAGTTTATCTGGAGTCACATCACAATTCCCTCAATCAGCTGGTATAACACCTAGTGATCAGAATACATCAGGTGTTGTTACAATATTGGATATTCAACCACCAGGAGATCAAAATGATGGTTCTACTTATATTTCATCAAATAGTAAAACCTTTCAATGTGAATCAGTGCTTGCGCATTTTATTGCTCATTCTGAACCAGTAGTGGCATTATCGTTTGATCCCACTGGTTTATTATTATTAACAGCTGATAAACGAGGTCATGATTTTCATTTATTTAAAATTCATCCACATCCGTGTGGGTCGCCTGCAGCCGCTGTTCATCATTTATATGTTTTACATCGTGGAGACACCACAGCAAAAGTTCAAGATATTAGTTTCTCATGGGATTCTCGATGGGTTGCTGTGTCAACGTTACGTGGGACAACCCATGTATTCCCCATCACGCCATATGGTGGAGCTGTTGGGGTACGCACACATGCCACGCCACATGTTGTAAACCGATTATCTCGTTTTCATCGATCCGCCGGTTTAGCTGCTGATGGCCGTTCAAATAGCCCTGTATTTTTAAACGAAATCCCATCGGCTCTACCTTTTTCAAATCCTCGTTTACCACCATTTCCACATCCCACTATTGTTTATCCTTTAGCACAAATTCGTCAACCCGCACAATTTGGTCCAGGTAATATTTCGTTACAAACAAATGTACGATCAACTACCAGTCGACAACGATTATCTTCTGCTTCAGAAGATGCACCAAATTTAAAACTGTGTGCAGCTTTTGCTGCTCCTAGAGCGTGGTTATTAGAGCCAAGAGAATCCCGGTTACGCAATCCTCGTAATACGACAGACTCGTTATTTATTATGGCATGCCATGGTAGTTTAATTCAATATGATTTGGATCCAAGACATGCAACAAATATTCCAAGGGAAAAAGTTTGCGATGAAAGTACTATTGAATTAGTTGTTGAGGCAAAAGCACGTTGGACGTTACTTAGACAATTAAATTCTGCGGAAATACAATCACCATTATCTGCCGATAATCCACTTTTATGCAATAAATTAAAAAATAGTTTACAAAATCAAAAGTCCGAGGATGAAGATCGTTGGTTATCACAAGTGGAAATTGTAACACATGCTGGGCCACATAGGCGATTGTGGATGGGACCACAATTCATGTTTAAAACTTATAATTCTTCAAGTGCTGTACCATTAGCGACAACGGATATTGAAGCGGTGGAAATTGGTACCGGGCGACCTGCACGCTCCACACCAGTAAATATGCCTACACGAGGCATAGGAACACGTCCGATGATTCCTGTACTTATTGAATCAACATCTGCAAGTAAGCTATTCTATTGCCCTGATCCTCATCTAGATAAAGACTATAATTAATTTAAATGTATTTGTAGGTAGCTACGAACAGTCACCTAGGTTATTAGAAATGCATAGAAATAGCCGAAGAGATTCGGATAGCTCAAACGGAGCATGTGATTCTCAATTACGTGAAGATCTAGCTGATGCAATGATGGAATCGCCAGGTCTTTCAATTCGAGAACAAGGTAAGCCTAAAATTTTCCATACTTTGAGCTGTTGATATATTAGATTAAGGATTTTTATTTGCTTCACAAGTACAGTGTTGGATTATCGAGAGTTAATTTTTATTATCAATTACTAATTAATTTTTGTAATTTTCCATCGATACGGGACCGGTCTGGATAATACAACACCGCACTATAAAAAATAGACATGTGATATAAAATTTCCCCTTTTTTTGAACTTTGCTTTATCGTTTTTCTTATAGAATTATCTATTTGATAATTTTTTTTGATCATGGTTTTGGCTGTAAATTTTTTATTCATTTTAAATGCAATTAGTATATATGGTTTTGGTGGACTAATATTCTTTCTGATTATCTTATTGCTTATATAATTATTTTGTGCTTTTGTCCGTGAAAACATGAAAAAATATTTTTCCACTTAGAAATCAAATAATTTGAGTACAGATCTCTTTCTTGATTGGTGAACAGAGATTATTTTTTAAATAACTCCTAAGTACTTCTGAAGAAATCAATCAAGTTAGAATGTATATATGACGTCAAAAAGCACGCTATCATTTCAAAAATTTATAATTGATTTGTGTCTTATTTATTCTGCTTTCGGGAAAATGTTTCGAATAAAAGTTGTTAGTATAGTTATAATGAACCAGTCCAAGTGGTCGAGCGGTCTCGGGCGTTTGTCACTTATTCAGAAAAAAAAAGGGGCGGTTAATTGGCTAAACTGTCGGCGTATGGTCAAGAACGAAGTAACCGGCTATGCTTGAGAAGGTTTTCTGCAGTTTCCTTCACGAACTCCAGATGAATATCGGCATAGTTCCTATCATAGTCAGCTGCAGCCGCATAACCTACCAATTCCTAGTCTATACACAAAAATTCCTTCCACTCCACTCACATCCTTAGGCATCATAATGGAACTTATGGTCGAAGTGTAGTCCATCCAGGGCAGCCTCTACAATCTATCTATCTATAGTTATAATGAACAACTTTTATTCGAAGCAATTTTTCGAAAACCGAATAAATCAAATATAAAATTTTGAAATGATAGTGCGACTGTTGATGCCATGTATACAGCCTAATAAGATTTTTCGATTTCAATTGAAATTATTCTAATTCGCAATTTTCAGTTAATTTTTTGTTGAATAAGTATTTAATGTATTGCACTTGGATAAACAATAAGGGTCGAATAATTTATTTAGACGCGTATCGTAAAAATACTTCTAATTTGTTTGTTTTTGTTTTTTAAATTAATTATAATTGCTTTGAGGCGTATAATATATAATTCTAACGAAGTCGAATTTTTAATTAAGTCATTTTTAACCAACAAGAGGCAACATTGGATGTTCATTTGTTTTTGTACTAATTTGTAAGAGTCAGTTCATCGCGTGTCATTAAGAAAAAGCTTTGCCAAGCCCCCTTTACTTCAGTTAAGCCACAGGCAGGCTGGCAGCCCGAGCATATTTATATATTCATCAGTTTTTTTTTTGCCACTAACGACTCTTTTATTTTCTGTTGACGCCATTTTCATTTAAAAATATTTATGTATAAAATATATATAGAACTTTCACTTGAATGAATGAATAATTTTTATGACAAGTAAATTTGATCTTATTTCGTTAAAAATTATCTAAAAAATTTTCGTATTTCTTTGGTTACTTCATAAATTATGGTTTTTTATATTAAATTAATAATATATTCACACTTTTCATTCGTAGGGTTTAAAACTTTCAAAAATTGAGAAATCAAATTGAAAAAATATAGCAATTTAAACTAATTTCCATCAGTTGTCTTTTTTTTAGATAGCCTAACTCTTAGGCTAGTGATCAATAAATAAAAAGTTGATTAGCTAAAATGATGAATAGAAAGAGATGAATTGACACTGAGACATCGAAAAAAATCATGAAGCTTTTAGGCTAGAGATCACTAAATAAAAAGTTGGTTAGCTAAACCAAAGAATACAATATACATAGAAGCTCATAAGTACGATTTTTGTGTCACTAGAAATTGTGAATTGTGAGCGTGACCGCTAGATCGACAATAGCTTTTCGATTTCGGTATTTAGTGCCATTAGCAGCACAACCAACTGTATTTTTTGTGTATATTGTATCCGACCAAAAACATAAATGTAAGAAAGGGCCAAGTATTCGGGAAAATCCTTAATGTAATAGTTCCTTCAAAAAGTGATAATATGAGAGTAAGGATCGAGCTATTTACAAAGTAAATAGCTCTAGACTTCATAAAATAGTTGCTTCTTAAAAGGTGATGATATGGAAGAAAGAAACGAGCTATTTACAAAGTAAATAGCTCTAGACTTCATATAATAGTTGCTCTTTAAAAAGTGATGATATCCCATTAAAGAGCCGAGCTATTTACAAAGTAAATAGTTCGGTAAACCATTAACTAAAAAAAATTAATGAGGGGTAAATTGATTAAATGTAAGAAAACATTTGAAATTTATTTCGTAAGTTTTCCCTTAGTATGTTTTTAAAATTTTATAAAACGACGCAAGTTTTAAAATATTTGAACTCATTAGAAAAAATAACTTGCCGCGTTATATAAAATTTTAAATTTTCCCGAAAACTCGGCCCTTTCTTACATTTATGTTTTTGGTCGGATACAATATACACAAAGAATACAATTGGTTGTGCTGCTAATGGCACTAAATACCGAAATCGAACAGCTATTGTCATCTAGCGGTCACGTTCACAATTCACAATTTCTAGTGACACAAAAATCGTACTCATGAGCTTCTATGTATATTGTATTCTTTGGCTAAACTGGTGGATAGAAATGCTTCATTACCTACATGCTTATTTAATTTTTAGGACAATTCTATTCAAAACTACCTTTTTATCAGTTTTTTTTTTAAAATTATTTTAATTAAGTTATAAATTATTTAAAAAGGTTAATATTTTTAACATTTCGGCATTTTGAAGTAAGATCAAATTTGCAAGAACAACAAAAAAAAACACAAAATAAATTAAAAAAGTATATGTTTACCACGCTCTCTATTTAGTTTCACACTTCTATGTTTCGCATATAAAACAAAAAAAAAAAACTAGCTGCATGAACATTTACTCAAATCAATCACTAAAAATCAATAACGTAATCGTTAAATTATATGTTCTGAAAATTCTGACGACAAAACCTGCCTATGGCTTTTTCTGTTAAAGGGTACGGGATGGGCCATGTCATTGCTCAAATCAAGCAACCTTCTCAGCCATCAGCTGCTACCATTGTAAAAGTTGTAAATCCGTTGGGAACGGTTATTACTTTGCCTTCGGACGAAGAGGCTGAGTACCCTGTATGTCTAGATTCAACGGAGTATGTGATTCATGAAAATTGTGATGAAACATTATTCCGACCAATTATTGGTGCACCTAATAATATTCTTGTGATCGCTGGACGTCCAGAAACATCGAGCTACACTGCCAGTTCTACACCAAACCTCTACGATACGGTACCATCGCCATGTTTAAGTGATAGTGAACAATATTATTTACCGCCAGAGACAATTATAGCGTGTACAGTTCAAAAAAAAAGTGATAATGTGCAACATTTTGCTAAACACCAAGAACGGATCGATTATGATGATTATCAAAGTGTTGTTTTATCGCCATTTTCAACGGCTACATATGAAACAAGAGTAGCGCCAGATGGTAAATTTATTCGAAATCAATCACCATCACCCAAACCTTCCGAAAAAGATTCGATTGAGCCAAGTAGAATAATTCATGAAGACACATCTAATCTTAAAGAAATAGTTACTAAAACTAAAGAATTGTCTTTAAAATCAAGTTCAAAAAGTGATAAAAGAACAAAGAAAGAAGAAAACGTGAAAAATTCTAAAATTGATAAGAAATTTTCAACATCAACAACATTGCAGTTTGCAGAACCAAGTAATAAAAAATGTGAACGTCTTGAAATTTCTAAGGAAGAAGAAATTAAAGAGCCTGAAACACGTAAAGTATGGGGCCAAATTAAATCTCATTCTGATACCACTACAATGAGTTCGGATACTTCCCCTTCATTACAAACAGAAAAAACTGATCTAGCTCCAAAATTCAGCAGTGGCGATGACAATTTCGAAAATACTGATCGAAAACTTAAAAGTAAAGTAAAATCTTCTTCCAGTTTTACAAAAATTATAGGAGACATTTCGTCGAATACTGTTGAATCAAATACTGAAATAAGTTCGAAAAATAAAAAAAAGACATCGAAAAATGTGAGTGAAGTTGATGTACCATCAAAAAGTGTTTCAAATTTAAACACAAACGTGGAAATTGTTGATTTTTCAACTAAAGTAAAAAAGACGGCATGGAAAAATTTAGAAGAAATTGAATCATCACCATCCAAATCTGATTCAAATATTGAAATAGTTGAAACATTTAAAAGTAAGGAGAAAGTTTTGAAACATACTGAAAATCTTGAGAATGTTTCAAAAATCAAAAGTGATGCAGATATTGAAGTAACTGGATCAATTTCAAAAATCAAATCAAAATCATCAAAAAATATTGAAGAAATTGAAATACCATCGGATACAAATATAGAAAATATGGAATTCACATTGAAACCTAAGAAAAAAGCTTGGAAAAATTTGGAAGAACTTCCGACATTTAACACTGAAATATCAGAACCAGCTTTAAAATACAAGAAAAAAGCATGGAAAACTTCAGAAGAAATTGAAATACCTTCAAAAGATGTTATCGATATCGAACCAACAGTAGAAATTGTTGAACCAATTATGAAATCAAAGAAAAAAGCTTGGAAAACTTTAGAAGAAATTGAAATACCTTCCAAAGATATAATCGATATCGAACCAACAGTAGAAATTGTTGAACCAATTATAAAATCAAAGAAAAAAGCTTGGAAAACTTTAGATGAAATTGAAATACCTTCAAAAGATGTTATGGACTCTGAACTAAAAGTAGAAATTGTTGAACCAATCACAAAATCAAAGAAAAAAGCTTGGAAAACTTTAGAAGAAATTGAAATATCTTCAACAGATGTTATCGACTTTGAACCAAAAGTAGAAATTGTTGAACCAATTACAAAATCAAAGAAAAAAGCTTGGAAAACTTTAGAAGACATTGAAATACCTTCAACAGATATAATCGACTATGAACCAAAAGTAGAAATTGTTGAACCAATTGCAAAATCAAAGAAAAAAGCATGGAAAAATTTAGAAGATATTGAAATACCTTCAACAGATATTATCGACTATGAACCAAAAGTAGAAATTGTTGAACCAATTGCAAAATCAAAGAAAAAAGCATGGAAAAATTTAGAAGATATTGAAAAAGTTGATGTGGATATATTTAATACTGAAATAGTTGAATCGACACTAAGACATCGAAAAAAATCATCAAAGAACATAGAAGAAACCGAAATCGTATCGATAACAATCGATGAAATGATTGATGAATCAAATGTGAAAATAGTTGAACCAAAACCGAAAAAGAAATTATCCAAAACTTTGGATGAATTTGAGTATTTAGATATAATCAAAGCAGATGATCCCAAAACACAAGATTCAGATGAAAATTATGTGGAAGCTGAAAATTGTGGATTGCAAATTGGACAATCATGTAAACAATTAGATGTGAAAAAGAAGAATGTAAAAAAAACGAAAACAAAAAAATCTAAAAACACTGACGAAGATTTTACTGAAATAATAGCGATTGAAACATTATCCAGAGATGATATGGATAATGAAGAATTTTTAAGTTTAGAACCAGAATATGAACGACCATCAGATGATTTTTCATGTGATATTACATATCCGGACGATGACATTATTCCAATGGATAATCAAAATTCAGAAAGTGACGATTCATCATGTAAATTAGTGACAAAAAGTGATGAAATTATGGAC
Organism: Nineta flava; assembly: GCA_963920215.1. Taxonomy (NCBI): domain Eukaryota; kingdom Metazoa; phylum Arthropoda; class Insecta; order Neuroptera; family Chrysopidae; genus Nineta; species Nineta flava. The sequence goes on from OY986042.1 coordinate 105,038,132, forward strand.
TCAGAAGAAATTGAGCCATTAATACCAATTAAAGGTGATGGTGGTGATGATGGTATAAGTGCTGTTACAGATTGTATTAATGAAGATAATACACGTGACGATACTGATATAGATGGCAGTAATGTTGTTGGTGGTATAAACAGTGGTGGGCAATCGTTGAAAACAGCAAATAAAAGAAAATCAAAAAAGAAACGTAGATGAAGTAGTAGTATTATTTTAATAAATCGTAAAAATCAAAAAAAGTATGGTTGTGTTTTTAAATATATTCAAAGAGGCATTGGTATTTGTAAGATTTTAATTGTTCTAGCAATGTTGTATTCTTTTTTAATCATTTATTTAGTATTAAGTTTATAATTCATTTAGTAGTGTTGCTCTGATTCAATTCTTTTTAAACAATTATTTTATTTGATTCTATTAAGGTAGTTGTCGCGTAAAACACGTGTTGTCGACGAAATTAGCTGAATTTTTGATAAATTATTCAAAATATAATTATCTAACTTCGTTTAAAAAGGCAAAATTATAGGTATTTACAAATGTAGTAATTTCACGACACTTTTAATTTTATTTAAAAAACGCGTCGACCGATTCGGCTAAAAAAATAGGATAATGTAAAATGATATTAGATTTATATTTTGAAAGAAAAAAATGATTGTGCGTTTAATTATTGTAATAGATTGACATTTTTCTATAATCTAAGCGAACAAGTATACGAGGTACATTCAAGTAAAAAAAAGTAAAGTATACAATCTCAATCTATTCTTATAATTGATGTGTGTCCTGAGCGGAAACTTTTTAACACGATTACTGCCAGACAACTACCCAATAATACGAATCTTAACTATATACGAGGTATACTCAAGTCAAACAAGTATAGTATACAATCTCAGTCTATTCATGTAATTGATGTGTGTTCTGAGATGAAACTTTTTAACACGATTAATGTAAGACTACTACAAAATTATCCATTTCTCCAATTATCTAATTCAGTATATCATTGAATTGAACTAAATGAATCAATGCTTTAAAAAGAATTGTACAGTCCAACATTATTTTTTAGTCAAATATCGTACCATTATTCTAGGACTAGGCCTCATAATAAGTCTTATTCAGTCTAAAAATTAATTTCACATAAATTTATAGTCTCAACATTATCAGTTCAATAATAAAATTGAATAGTTTATTATCCCTGGATTGTTACGATTCTGTACAAAGTTTTTCAAAGATAACCAAACTCAAACAGTCCAAACAGCCGCAAGGCGAAGGCAAGACTAGTATACTACATATTTTTTATCTTCAAGATTATTTCAAACACTGTACAAATATCTAGTAAAGAGGGAAGGGTAGGGGCGTTCACCCTGCCCTTTAAGAAACACTTTTACATAATTTTATTAAAATTCACTAAACGGTTGTTGAGAAAAAAATTATAAATAGAAATTAAAAAAAAAAAGTCTTTGTTACTTATATGGTAATGGTATAGACATAAAAAGAATAGATCTTTTTGTTGATTTAAATTAAAGGTACATTCACTGTACCTTTAAATCCAAAGAAAAAACAGGAATTGAATGTTATAAAACAGGATATTACTATACATTTATGTGAAAAACGGTTTAAAAAATACTTAAAATGTTGATTGGCAACTAAATTTAGTTTAAAATTAAGTGAGGGGATAAAAAATACTTACAAAAAAAAATTAAATTTCTAACAAAAAGTATTAATTTAAATTTTAAATAGTGATTAATTAGTTTTTTAAGATTGGATTAATTTCTTATACAAGGAATTCTAAAAGAATAATATATTTTTTATATTATCAAGATTTTTTTAACAAATTCCAAAACAAAAAAATAAATAAACGAATAAAAAAAATGATCTCAAAAAAATTTAAAAGATATTTTAATTTAAAATGATAAAAACATATTTTTAGTATATGATTTTAGTTTTTATGTTATATTAAGCTAGTTACAATTATTCAAGTCAGTTTTATCCTTCAAAATACAATTAATTAGAAATAATCTATTATTATTGAGCTTTTTAAGTAATTGGAAGATCAAACTTCGATTAAGTTTAACGTACATTTGTTAATACAAGTAAGAATGACCGTCGTAATGATTTAAAAAAAAATTTTGAGGCTGGTACTCAGACATGATGTGAAAACATAAACGTTAGTGTCATATTTATTGTGAGTCGTCACATAGCCGATCGTTTACTACATTTAGAAAGTTGTAATCTATTCAAATCCCTTTCCTAGACACGGAAGAACCTTATCTTTGGTGGAGAGGCTCGAGTGCATCGATAAAGGGCTATGCTATGTCGGCGGTAACTATGTTACTGGCAGGAATACCCATGTCGGACAGGGTAACCTTGAGAATCACGACCAAGAAATCATGCAAACCCAAGCTACGGTGCGAGGTATTGTCCCTGCTGCCCTAGCCGAAGGCCAGAGCAGCAGGGTTTAAATGCTCTCATGAACAATCTCCTTGAAGCAAATAGCGAACTTCACTGTATAAATGCCCTCCACATCAAGGGGCCGATGGGGTAGTAGACGGCCAGATTTACTCGTGGAAGCCTGAAAATATCTCGAAAAATTGTAGGTTGGAGATGTGGATTGCACTGCGGGGGTATCCTGAGGTCATAATGACTCAGGAACAATCCAAAAAAGGTGCAACTCTCGATGCTGCTAACCCTCACTAGCCAAGAGCCACAGTATCGGGGTTGTTAACTGGACAGAGAGCCCGTCGTTGTTCAGTGCATATGCTCAAGTGTGGCGAGGAGGAGGAAACATCCAGTCACATTGTCTTTAACTGCGAGCCTCTGGGTTACAGCAGATACAGGATATTCGGTGCATCTCACCCCGAATATATGAACCTTCAGGAAGACCTGATCAGCAAGCTCCTGGCTATTGCCAAGATATGGGAGAAGCGAATCTCATCAGACTGAAGTAGAAGAGGGAGCACAATGGACCATAAGGTCGAAGTGCAGTACTTTTTAGACCCCATCTATCTATCTATCTATCTATCTATCTATGTACTCAAAAAGTGACGAATTAAAATATATCCTTGGATTTGGCAATTACTATAATCGCAGTGGTAATTTTTTCATCCCGTTATAAGCTATATCCTGCCTGTCGCAATGCCCTAGCGATATTAATGTCGTCACAAATCAATGCTATTTTGTACCGTTAACACCGACACGCTGAGAGGTATAACACAAACAGTACTAGACCACGTGATTATCAAAGGCGCGTTATATTTGGTTAAAAAATATTTTAAATACTAGAAATCAATAAAAATTTATATTTATTAACGATTTACTGAATTTAAACACATGTAAACCAAAACTAGGTTGGGTTTTCCCTATCTTGCACTGTTTAAACTGTGCTACTTTTGTTTGAAACATTGTTTTTCTAAAATGCATATCCTAAAAAATATATAGGTGGTAACTTTCCAAATGACACACGGTATATTATTAAGGCGGGTGTTGCTTGGACCAAAAATTAAAAAGACATTTCTTACTTGTTTGAACAAATTATGTACGCTTTTCTATAATAAAATTTTATATATCAGAGGCAAAGATTTTTAATTCGAAACATTAATAAAGAATTAATTTGTCCGTAACAAAGATACAACTAGGGGTGTATTCGTTTTGGGCGCTTACACGCCTTCAGCGCTCATGCTTTAAGCACAATTTATTGGCGATCGGATTGGCTTATTGAACGGATGAAAACAGTATAGCTGTTTTTCAAGCAATAGAATATTTGTTTGAGTGATTTTAAAAGCCCCTGAAATCAAAACAAAACCCCCTAAAGTGACCGAAATTTGTCTACTGCAAGTTTTCGATACAATTAGAGTTTTCATAAATTTGCAGAAGTTAAAAGTGAGGTTAAATGACCAAAATATTTTGACTACACCAATTTTCAAAACTATGTTCGATTTTTTTCTTGTTAAAAACTCTCCACGATTGATCCCCCACCCACACTCCCCGCTTCCAATGAGACTTCTACAATATGCGGCTCTTGCTTTGACGGTATCATTGGAAGCTTATGAGAAAAAATTCACGACTATGTTCGATCAGTTCACTTTTATGTAACCAGCTCTTAGACCATTATACAGTGTCCGTATGGAAGTTATTACGATTTGGCACTCACGCTTTTGCTGTCCTACCTCGATAGAGAAAGCGTCTGTGAGCATGGTGTCTATCGTGGGACTTAACCATTAGCGCACTTTGCCAGCATACACAGCGTTAACAACGCTTGATAGCGCTAAAAGATTGTAACGCCCAAAACGAATACACCCTAGATAAACAATTTAATTCACATGCGTTTGAATAGAATCAAATATAAATCTTTGCCGCCGAATATATACATTTAGATAGCTATAAAGACAAAATTCAAATAAAATGTTTTTTTAAACTGCTAACAAACAAACAAAAAAAAAGTAAAAAAATCTTCAAGAAAACTCCAAAATATGTTTTTGTGTTACGGTTTTTGCAGCTTAGTTTTATATTATACACCAAAGAGTTGCAGATTGAAAATGTTTTTTTTTTTTAAAAACATTGCTAGAACTTAACGTTTAATTAATTAATGTTTACCTGAAAATGATATTGTGTTAGACGTTTTTAAGTATTTATAAAAAATAAAAAACATCAAAAATATTTATTGTAAGATTATTCAGAATATAGTTTTTAGTTTTAGTAATATTTTTATATGCAAATTTACATTGTACGATATTATTTTATTTGAAGCTTAATTTTAGTAACAACAGTTTTTAAGTTATATTGTTGAATTATTTTAAAATAAAAGATACAAAAACAATGTTTAGATACGTAACCGTTGATTAATATATTTTACTTCATAATTTTCAATTTTTGAAAACCAATAATAATATATGGTTACGGTTATATTGTAAAACTCTTTTCTAATATACAATGTGGCAATTTTAACGTTTTATCAAACATAGTTTTAACTTAAATGTGGCTTTATACAGATAAATTAGATAACTATATGATAGGAAGATCTATAAAATATATGTTCAATAGATGTATATATAATTGGACAAACCAGAACGTATATATTCTCTCGGATGCTCTAAAAGCCTTGTCTGGAACTGAGGTCACCTCAGGGGTAGTCAAGGATTGTCTGGAAGAACTGCTGGAGCTGGCAAAACACAACAATGTTAAATTGATCTGGGTGCCGGGTCACAGTGGTTTCGAAGGAAACGAAAAAGCAGATATCTTAGCAAAGAAAGGAGTCGGAATACCCTTCATAGACCCAGAGCCTATTTTAGGAATTCCAAGGACTGCATGTAAACAGATGATCAACGAGTGGATAAATGCTAAACACCGTGATTACTGGGAAAATGTACCGCAGCAAAAGCTCGGGAAAATACTGCTTCGGAATGCATCCAAGAGGCTATGTCTCGATGCACTGAAGCTGAACAGGGTGCAACTGCCGAAGGTTACCGGGCATTATCCCCTGCGGAAGCATCTACACACAATGGGGCTCCATAACGGGTCCATTGTGGCAAATTGTGTGGCGAGGAGGAAGAAACATCTAGCCACATTATCTTTGACTGCGAACCTATGGGTTACAGCAGATACAAAGTATTCAGTGCATCTCACTCCGAATATACGAACCTTCAGGAAGACCTGAGACGCAAGCTCCTGGCCATTGCCAACATATGGGAGAAGCGAATCTCGTCAAACTGAAGTAAAAGGGGGAGCACAATGGACCATAAGGTCGAAGTGCAATACTTTTTAGACCCCGAGATATATCTATCTATATAACTGGACAGATTATACCATGTTACGCCATTAATCCCAATTGAAGCGCTCCTCAACTAGCCAAGGTATTAATTATTGCTTTAGCGCGCATGCGCGGCATGTATGTGTGATAAGAATGTGTAGAGATGTGTGTGGCTGTCACATGTATTTCCATTACACACATAAAGTTTTAGTACCTTGGTTAGTTGAGGCGGTTAGCACTGTAAATGTGTCCGTTATTTCATGTTTATACCCATTAGCATACTCTGTCCAGTTACATAGAGGTCAGTGATATACATCCATCTAAACTTGACTTCCTTATTACATTAGTATAGATGAATAAATTGAAATGTTAGACGATGAAACTCAATAATAACGAAATTTTCGGAGGTGATTATCAAATTAAAAGATAAAAATTACATAAAAATAACTAAGCCATTATTAGAAAAAGAACTAATCAAATTAACAATTTATGAGATGAAAGTATATAAATAATTAACACTATTTTAAGTTAAGCGGGACATTCTAAATTATATGAATCTGTAAAACAAACTTATTTTAATAACTCTTGAAATTTAATAAAATCTGACTCTTTAGTAAAAACCACCTTAACAGTTTTTTTTACCATCTAGCTAATTTAATGTTTTTTTGAAGTTATACTTCTTTTGGCATGTCATGAGATCCCGATCAGAGTGTATTTTCAGCATTTATATTAATCTATATAAATATGTAAGGTAGAAACGACTGCCAAGTTTTCAAATTTTAAACAAATATGCCAAAAGTAAGGAATGGATTTTTATTACAAATGTATTATGTTACAATTAATTATGTTATCCGGTAATTTTGATCCGGTAAGTAGGCCAAGCAGACATCGGATACACTCATTTACAACGCATAGTCAGATAATCTAATTCTTGTTCGCGAATGCCAGTTTGGGCAATTGTGTTGTATTTATTTGTATCCAGTTTGTCTTTGGTCATTGACAAAACATTATTTTAATTGGGGTGGATCCATACTATAGTGCCGATTCGTTCTCGGTCCGGTAAAGTCTAATCATGTTCACATTAACAGTCTCAGTTCAGTCAGTTCAAGATTCAGTCTTGAGCCGCCAATAATCGAAGTCGGATGTATTTGGCTCGTAATAAATAATAAAATTATAAAAGTATGTAATTGCTTGTAATATTTGCTGCCGAAAAATGTCATTAAACTTTTCGATTGAAGAATTAGCTATTATATCTCTTATTCTTAATGAAGAAGATCAACACAAGAAGAAAACGTGAAGCAAGGAGAAGAATGATTTCAATTATTAAATAGGAATTTAATAAAATCTTTCTAATTTACATTAATTACATTTGATGCACTTGCCGCTTCAGTGTAATGCCACTTCGAATAATTATCATTCACATGCCGTTACAAGTTTGATCTCACTCAAAAATATTTTTCGAGGCTGATCGTGACTGGAGTGGGATTAGACCGAATTAAATGCACACATTGTTTCTTACTTGATAATGTTTGATACGTGATCGGCATTATAGTGTGGAACCACCTAAATTAAAAAAAGAATCTCATTTCATACATTGCCACCATTTTAAAATTATCCAACAATATTTAATATTATATAATTATAATTTTACAGAATGAAAAATTATTTCTTAATAACAGAATGTAGAAATGTGAAAAAGAAAACTGTAATCTTAAGGTGTACCTATTTGTATCGTATGCGTGTGCTAACCAGGGCATTAATTATTAATTTATTTATTTATTCAATTTGTGAATGCTATTTGAAATATCGAATGGTATGTTTTTATTGTATCTTGTGTTTAGTAAACAAAACAAAAAAGTACAAACAATAATTAAGTTAGCACATCAATAGTTCAATGATTTTTAAAAGAAATTTTAAATGTTGGAATTAATATGCACATATTTGAACAAAGTTCGTTATTTATTTTTTTCAGAATTTCTATTTAATCTTCATATAATATTGTACATAATAGTAATATAATATTCTAATTATTATTGCCCTTTTTTTAATCTGTTAGTAATTGTTTTTGTTATTTTTCACATGCGCTAGATTAGGAGCTTTTCTAACCATTGTTATGTTTTGCATTTTATGATTCAAAAAATTTTATTGATATGTATAATTTTATTTAACAACATTAGTAAGAAAATGAAATCATTGTATTTACAAATTATAGTATGGCTAATTAATTTTGCTATTCTTAAATCTTATATATATCGTAGTCTCATTACGGAATCTGTTTTTTCACGAAAATTCTCGGCATTTCATGAAACGTCGACGTATTGTGTAAAAATAAAATGTTACATGTAGTGCCTGGGCGTTTCGTAAAAAGTCCATCATAATTTGACAGATAATGTCTAACATAATCTGTCATAGTTTAATGATGAAGCTTCGTAAAGTGCCCTAGAGAGAAGGCATATTGTGTTACGTGAAAGGTCAAAGAAAAGAAAGCATATTGTATATTAGTTTGAAACAAAAAGTTTTATTCAAAATTAAAATAAACTCAGTACATTTTTACTACATGAAATAACAATATAAAATAAATATTTTATTTTATTTAAATAAAAATTGGCTTGACCTTTGTATGATTCTTTTTGTTGAGTTTCAATGATTTCTTCAGAACTGCAGAATTGAAATATTTTCCTGTTTCTTGCACATGAGAAATGTAAACCCATTTTACATTTATAATTTGATCTTGGAAAAAAAACAACATTTTATTTTAAGCTTTTTAGAAGGAAATAGACTTTTAACAGTGGATATTTCCTCCTCTTGCTCTAATGACTGTCTCAAGCCTTCTAGGTATACTTTTAATTAAGTTCGCTACATTATGTTGGGTGATTACCTCCCATTCCTGGACTAAAGCTATTGAGAGCTCCTGTGAGCTACCATGAGGTTTAATTCATCTTCTTATACGTCGGACAAGTTCATTCCAGATGTGTTCTATTGAATTTCACTCTGGGATACGTTGTGGCTATGTAAAAATCCGTATGGATTCTAATGTTGCTACTAGTGCAGAAACTGTTAGAAAAAGACTTTTTGAAATGAACTTACGACCCAGAATGAGCCAAATCGTTCAATAATTTGTATAAACAATCATTTCATTTCTAAACTAAATACGTATCAATACAAAATGTAATTATTGAAAATATTCAATGCTGTAAGTAGTGTTAACGAATATTTTTAAGAACATTATTAGAAATTATTATATACTTCAAATATAGGCAATAAAAGTAATTATTTAAGATATATAACCTTCAAGTTAGGTTAAATCATTAATAGAAATAAGATCTGTAGACAATATTTAGTTTTGTTCAATTTAATGATTCGAGTTAAAGCCCTAGAACAGGAAATATTTAAACTTTTAACTTTGTACGCTTCGCTTACGTAATTCGAACGTTTACACTCATAAGTACTGTTTTTGTTAATTTCTTTGATTTTAGTGCCTATTTTAAACCATTCAGTATTTATTGCATTGCATTAATGTTATAACTGTGCTTCTCAGCGCTTAGAACGACATAAGTAACGGTATAACAACGTTTATGAGTGCTTAAAGCGAGTAAGTGTCCCAAAGAATCACTGCTTGATATTTTTCGCATATATTTAAAAACACTCTGTATGTTATTTTTAATCAGTGTCTGCAGATCAAAAATTTGTGATTTAACAGATATATAACAATTATTTTATGTTGAACGAAAGAAAAACAATAGCTCAAAATTTTCTAATTATTAATAAGTGTTACACTATCAATATTTATCTCATTCCGATATTGTCAATAATTATCGCGATACGAGACTACTAGTCGTTGGAATATATTAACTGGCTTCCCTCTGGTTCGCAGTTCACATCTAGAATATTTCAATATTGTCAATATTACTCCAATTGTTATCGCAATATAAAGCGAATCGCGATAAATATTGATAGGAAAACACCCGTCTTATACAATTATCTTTCCAAGACGATAACACAATATATAAAAAAAATACATATATTTTCTGAAACAAATTTTCTGTCAAAACTCATCTATATTTTCCCAAAAAAAGTGATGTGCATTGTTTGGGCACGATAAAGGGTAAAGGGCTATTTATATTATAAAATTTCAAACAAAACATGTGTTCATATTATATATAAAAAAAATGCGTTTGTATTAAATAATTTGTAAACTATTTAACATCTGTGTAGCGAAAATCATATCAACTTGTAATATTTACGTAAGATATTTCTGTGTATAAATGTTTTTGTGAGATAAAAATTTTTGGCGACGAGGATATATATTTGCAAAAATGAAAACATGTAAATCGTTAAAAAATCATGTTAAATAATACACACTGCGGATAACAAATTTTTGTTTTATTTGTATGTAATCCAATAACCATCCATTTCGAACTGCGATCAAAGTCATTTTTCAAGTATTTAAAATCGATTTGTCCAAATCCATTCGGTTTTCTAATAAACGTTTAAAACAATCTTTAGTTCGAACCATTTTTTCGAAAACCGAATTGATTTGGCACAAACCTACAATTAAACCAATTTGAAATTTATGCAAAAAAAAACTTTTTAGATTAGCTACAGATTGGAAGATTTAAAATCCCTGTGAATTGGAAAGAGAAAAAATTCAATCTTGAATTCATGGGACCGAAAGCCATTTTCCGTATAACTGCGGAGTTATTTTTTTGTCTGAAAGTGTTGTGTACTCAAGCGTTAAAAGTAAACTGAATGAGTTTTTTCAGGACCAACAAGTTTTGATGCAGATGGTGAAGAATTAAGTTCGAGTAGCTTCAGTTCAGCAAGTCGAGCTTCACCCACACCATCATATGCATCTGAGGGTGGTTTACATTTTCCAGGTGATTCAAGTGGTTCATTGTAGTGGAGGATAAGGAGGTGATCTCGATATCATTAAAAATATTATTATTTCAATAAACATATATAATAATCTTTTTATGTATCTTATAAGATTCTAATATTTAAAACTTATTAATGGAATAATAAAATAATACAAAAATGGTCCAAAAGTCACTGGATCATTTTAAACTATCCTTCTTCCTTCTTTTTACTATGTATTCATTTTTTCATATTATTTATGTGTAATCCGTGGAAAATAATTATGTAGAAATTCACGACAGCGAAATGAGTCAAAATGTCAAACGCAAGTTGTTATAATAATTATAGGTAATTAATCTCATAATAGATATTCTATGGTAATACCCGGATCTTTTCTATGGTAATACGATTCCTTTTAACTTGAAATATCATAGTCAAATGTTAGTTTTTTAATACTTGGGGTATTCTCACATATAACGGCTTCGCCAATTGACACGAACACTTTTACAGACGCGTGTAATGTAATCAAATGGATGATGTCCATTCGATTAAATTGCACGCGACAAAAATGTCGGTGCCGAAGCCTGCAAACTCACTTTGCGTATACCCTTATGGTTTATTCATTCGATAATTACGGTTTTACATTTTGTAAAACCACCATCTGTCTTTAAATTGATGAGACGACAGTGAGACATACTATCATAACGCTAGTAAGCAGTAAAATTGATTAAATATTGAATTAGTACACTTATTAGTACCCAAAATTATGCTTTAACTCGAAATTGTTCAATTCGTAACCCAAAAAAATATTAAAATTGTTTAAATATCAGTACACTAGTTGCCAGCCAGTATCACTTAGAAAATAATATTAATTACTAATAGAAGCGTTTCCAAGTAGAAAACTCCACCGATGAAATTTAAAAATGTTCAGTAGTACAATCAAATAAAGTTCTATAATGACTTTGAACACGATTTGATGTATATATAGAAAACGAGTCATTTGCAAAAAAAACTTATTTTCGCAACCTTTCTCCTTGAATACCTTAAGACGCGAATACGTGATTATATGATATTTTTGATCCTGTATTTAGAATGTCAAAAGAAAGATCCATACAGTTTTAAACTTATTACCTTTCATTCCGAGGTTGAATCCTTATTTAATTGGATTATAGCTTGAAAAATTACATAAAAATTTCATCCATAAAATAAGTCTAATAAATATATTTATAATGGTCTTATTTCGAGACTAATTAACTAATTTTTCGTAATCTTGGAGTTCATTTTATTCCAAGCTAAATTTCATCAAGATTTATAACAAATAATTTTTTGCTGCTTTATCGTGAACTATCTGGATAATAATTTGAAAGCATTATTCGCTCCGAGCACAACCGTACTCAGCGCCATGCCTGGTCAAAAAAACAACTTCATGACCAATGTATAAAAACCATAGGCGTTTAACAAAAATAATTTAATTAAATAAACAACATATGAAAGTTAAATCAACTGTAACTTTTTGTTAAACTCCTATGGATTTTAATAAACTGTCATGAAGTTGTCATTTTGACCACGTTTGGCGCTGAGAACGGTTGCGCTCTGAGCGAATAGATAAAAAATAATCTAAAATAAACAAGTTAATAGTAAGTAGATTATCATAGTTTGAAATGATCCAATGATTTTTGGCCATCTGTGTACCGATATTAACTATAAGATTTATACAAAACATTTTAAGGAATATGCATTTAAAAAAAAAAATGTAATGTTTCGAGGTACTTATGATAATGTTATTAGACGACTGAATTTAATTTTATAATCATTTTCCAAACCTTACTCTTATGCATTTACTGTGATTCATTTCTTTTTTAAATAACTTTTTTAGTAAATTCTGCGGGCAGAAACAATACCTAGAAAGTCTTAGGAGTCATAAATTTAACAAGATTTACAGTTCGTCCAATATTGCATTTTCCTTAAAATGAGTTTTCTATATATATGGTTTTATGAATAATTTCAATATGTCTGATTTAATTATTAACTACGGTTAATATTGGCATTTGCTATAAACATTTTTCCGTGAAGGGTGGTGAAACTGATTGCGGTAAAGATCAAATCAGTTAGAAATTATTTATTTAACCAATTATATTCGTATATTAATGTAATTCTGTTATTAATATAATTAATAACAGAAAATTTTGAATAAAGTCGAGTGTTTAGGATGCGCTTCCCAAATTCATCCGAATTTTCATAAAAAAAAAAAGAAGATTAAAAAAGTAATATTTTTCATAGTCTAGTTTTATATACTGAAGAAAAAAAAATGGAAGAAATTTTCGCACATTCAAAGAAAAAAAAAAAAATTGTGATTTTATAACTATTAGTAAAAGATATTATTTTCGTCAATTTATTACAAAAAACATTTCTAAATTAATATTAAAAAAAAAGATATATTTTATATTATTTACTAAAATTGAAATTGTATTAAAAAAATTTTTTACTATATAGTCTAGTCAACAAGTTAAAAAAAAACGTGTTAATTCTAACTTCTGCAATTAAGTATGTGCGGGTTTGGAATTTTTGCAAATTTTTCTAGATGTCATTAACGAGTTCAACGAGCTATCGCACGTATTTTAATTCGCAGTGACAAGAATTAACACGTTTTTTAACTTGTTGACTAGACTAAGACTAATATGTCTCAAAAATATGTCATAAAAATATTATCTGAACTTTTTGGGAGTAAAACTTTGGTAAATTAAGAAACTAACACTTAAAATATATTATTTTATATATATAGTTTATTTAAGGTCACAAATTCAAACCAAATGTAGGTTCAACGATGATTTTTTTATTTCAAGCTTTTACTCTTAAATTCAATTCAAAATAATTCAATTCTAATTATATTTTTAGTAATTATATATTCAAAACTATTGGTCTAAAACTCGGCTGTCTATAAGAAGACCAATTTCCATCAAACTGAAATTTTTATGTGTATCGTTAGATATGGTAATATCTGTCAAATATGACCAGTAATTATCTTTAATATAGATTATCACACTTCCAGCAGGTTGATTATTTTTGCTTTCTTTAATTAAAACCTATCGAAAAAAACAAGAAATTTCTGATGTTCAAAATCAATCGACCTGTCACAATTGGTAAAAATACCGACACAAAAAATTCTAATTTGATAGAAATTAGTCATCTTTTAAAAAAGTATGGTTTAAGGTACGTTTTCCTCTCACGTGTGACTATCGTGATAATTATCGATTATGGCGTTGAACGATAACTGTTTTCTTACCATTTTGCTCGGAGTGTCTGCACTATTCGCGTGTTTTTATTCGCTTTCACATCGTTTTAGAGGAAATTTACGTTTAACAAAATGAGTATAACTTATCTTTCAAACGGTATACCACTTTTGTTTAAAACTTTTTTGCATGCATCTCATAGTTTTGGTTTAGATACTAAACGGCAGAAATATTGGATGCATAAAAAAAGAAGTTTCAAACAAATAATAAATCTGAATAACTATTCTGGCAGAGTCCCAAATTTTGTTTTCTGTCATTAAATCATTTATAAAACTTTTATTTTTTCAGAGATTTTCAGAGAAATAAAACTTTCAGAAGTTTTATTCAGAGTTTTAAAAGAATTATTCTTAATTTTTCTCAGTTTTTGAAGAGAATTATTTCAACTTGGGTAGTAGCGTAGAACGATCATCATGATTGTCGCATCGAGTAAAACGTACCTTTAGGCTACTACTATAAGTGGGCATTTTGGTTGAGATACAGAATTGTGATATAAATAAAATAGCTAGAATTAAAAAAAAATTTTTTTGTCGCCAATTTTAAACGAAATAGTTTCAATTATTTTGCTACTAAACAATTAATTTTTTTTAGTAGTAGTTTTTTTTAGTCAAATTTGTTATTCTAATTTTAAAAACTGTATTTTTAATGACACCTCGTGAGTTGACAATCATTGAGAGTGTTTGTCAATAATGGAATTATAATTACATATAAATGTTAGTGATAATTTACTTTATATTCCTTTATCCTGTGTCAACTCAATATGGGAATGAAAAAAACCGAACATAAACCTAAATATGTAAATTTTTAATATTCATTTTGTTAGTTTTATGTATTTTATACTGTCCTTACACTCCATAACAATTACAAATATGAGTAGCCGAATCTGAGGATACACAGTAAATATAATATGTACCGATTGTTACCTTTACATATCTTAATCCTTTTCAATCACAATAAGGTTACGATTTATTGAAAATAATTTCTTATTTTGATTTATGTATGTAATATCAGTGTATGTATTTCACAGTTAGATTGCTTAATTAGCTGTTTTACATAACCGCCAGCCATTTTGCAAAACAATTCCGTTATGTAAAACAGCTGAACGATGTCCAGCTGGATTGCCATTGCGCTATGTTTAACAAAAACTGCTACCAATGTTTAGACGTTTTGCAGAATGGCTTGCCTGCAGTCACAATAACCCGTACAAAAATGGATTGATCACTGACCGATCAATTATAGATCATTGACTGATCAATGAAAGATCGTTCATAGATCACTGGTTGATCAATCAAACATCGCTAAGAGATCACTCTAAGGAGACAATGAGGAAGCCCAACTTCAAGTGACGCCATTATTGTTTGTTATGCCATACAAAGCCACGAGCGACAAAATTTAGAACTAAAATTTACAATCTGACGTTACATTTTACGCTGTTTTAAAAAATCCTTAATCATTGACCCGCTGCATTAATAAATGCAAAACGTTGATGCAATTCTGTGTGTTAAAGTTCAGTAATTATGAAAAACCGCTAAACGTTGTTCAGTTATTTTACATAACGGAGCTGTTTTGTAAAACAGCTAGCGGAACAGCTAATTAAGCAATCCAACTGCGGCATATAGATAGCATTCTGAAAGTTCCGTCGTTGAATATAGATGACGGACTCTCAATGCTCTCTAGTGAAATACAATGAGTAAACATGCCATTCTGTACGGTTATATTTTTGCAGGATTCCTTTTTTGCTGGCTATATTATAATGTTAAATAGATGTTTTAATTAGGCAGTTATCACAGTCATTTATTATAATACGATACACACAAAAAAAGCGCTATTTTTTTTAGTTAATTTATACTTTATTCATTTCTATTTTTAGGAAAATGTTTTGAATAAAAGTTGTTTGTATATTTATAATAAACCACTTTTATCCGAAGCATTTTTTTCGAAAACAGAATGAATAAAGCACAATTAAATTTCTACTTTTGTGGCCTTCGGGTGAGGAGCTGACTTTGGTATGTACATTAATATGCCTTCCGTAATAGCTTAATTGTTTCTCGTCTACGTATTTTACACTAAAGTTCATAAAAGGACACAATTACCGTTTTGTTCTTCAGTTATGTTAGACCACTCTCAATCTTGTTTACGCAAGTAGCTTGCGTGAGTCGGATTTCGCGCTGAAACGCATTAAGACGAGGCTTACTTCTTTACTGCGGCAAGAACTGCTAAACTCGTTGATTAATCTAAACATAGAATCGGTTTTTATCAAGGATAAGGATTATTATAACCATTTGGTTTGTTGGTTGATTTGATGGTATTATCTACTCTGATCTTAAGAGGGTGGCTGGCCCTTAGTCATAATGCCACCCGGGCTCCTTAGACCCAGTCCAACACTCCATACACATGCTATGATTATCGATCGCAATGTATTAGATAAATTCGTAACTAAGAGCTAATGTAAATGACATCACTTCGAGTGCCTATGTGGGATCTAATCGATCGTATTACAATACAAGTAAATATGAGTGAGAAAAAGATAAACCCAGCTGATAGTTTTTAAGAGTATTGTCAATATATTAAATTTTTTAAGTTAACGAGGTTAAATTTCATTAACTAATTCACAATTAGATGTCAGCCACTTTGCTTTTAATTACGAATACATTCGGTTATTGTATTTAAATGATCGATCTTTCACCTTCAAATTATTGGTAAACATACATTATAATAACGGAATGATTGTGATAAGTGCCTATTATATGTTGTTTTGAGAGGTCACATTCATTCTAATTTATTATGAAACAGCTTTATTGGCTCGATTACGCTTATTTGCATGTCAAATTATAAATATTTTATAATTCAATTATATTTATTCATGATTTAAAAAAAAAATTTAATTAACATGAAACCTTTTCAAGTTGTTGGATAAATATTATATCTAACATCTTATACAATATCAAGTAAGAATTGTATAGAATTGCTTTAAATTGATTTTCAAAACTTACATTCCGAAATAAAGTGAAACAATTCCCTACTTATGTCCAAATTTTTTATTTAAAAAAATAAATATATATATATCAAAAAAAATGTACAAGTTTTATATAAAATTTTTCAATTTTCTTTAAAAAAAATACATACAAAATTAAAAAATGAAATTGTCGTTTTACAAATTTAAAATGGAGGAGTGCGTGTTCAATGATGAATAGAGCGATAAAGGACAAATTTGTAATAATTGTTTAAAGAGCTTTGTGACATATTTAATACATATAATTGTTATATAGAATGTTCAAAGAATCAGTCTTCTTTATGCAGTGATTAATATCATTATAAATAAAGCGTAAATTTACGCATTATAATGATATTAGATAATCATTATACATGTTTGTCGCATTTAAATCTATATGAAATAGTCTAACCAGGTCTTCAGTTACATCAATTACATGGTATACATCAATTCCAATATGATGGAAAAATCTTTGTGATGCACTTTATGACATCATAACTTTAAAACTAACAAATTTTTGCTTTTCTAATCTTAAGCTGGTTCTACACAATGCTACGACCGCTCGCTCCAACGTTGGACCGAACGTTTGAGATAAGTAAGGTCGACAGTTGGTGCAACGAATGTTCATGCTACACAGTAAATGGGATGTTTGATCCTATACATATAAAAATAGTTTGGTATAAACGTTTGTCCAGTTTCAATAATGGACGAGGATGAAGAGACATAAATAGTAAGACCATAATCCCCTCCCTATCCAAGCCCCCCTTCATATGAACGACTCGCGTAGCCGTTGAGTCGAACCAACGAACTTTTTCCTTCAAACGTTGGAGGCATCACTTTGATTCGGTGCAAGAATACCGACATCGGCCGGAACACTCCATTGGAACAGACCATTGGACACTCGTAAGATTTAACAACCACCACACCATGTGACGATCCATCAAAAGTAGGAAGGTGTTCGTAGTATCGTGTTGAACCGGCTTTAGTTTAATGTGTAGAATACAATCTTAGCTACAAATCTCATATCAAGTACAATATCATATGGGAAAATAAAATAATTTTGATTCGAAAAATATTTTTCTTTGAAGTCGAATCAATTATA
Organism: Nineta flava; assembly: GCA_963920215.1. NCBI lineage: Eukaryota > Metazoa > Arthropoda > Insecta > Neuroptera > Chrysopidae > Nineta > Nineta flava. The sequence goes on from OY986042.1 coordinate 105,056,104, forward strand.
AAATTTTTTAACACATGTACTTCGCTGTAACTTGTCTACAAAATAGTTGTCGACCATTTATTATTCCATTTCAGAAACTTAAGGACGTTCATGCATGAGGCTTGATAGTAGATACAAATTTTATTTTTAGTGAATTGAATAGCTCAATTATGTATGTTATCAAAGTTATTTCAAAGAGTAATTATCGAATAAAAATCAAACTTTGAACATGGAGAACAGAATTTTTTTGTACTTGAAATTATAATAACTATATTATGAAAGTAGTCACCATAATAAATCATCTTTATAAATATTCTTTGAAATATGCAGTTTATATAAGTAATTGCATTAAAAAAATGGTGTTGACGAACGTTTGAATTAATTATTTAATACAATTAAAACTGTTTTGTTAGGTTTGCTTTTGCCACTATATTTTGAAAACTGGCGACAGCGCACAGTAAAAAAAATTCACACACAAATATACAACATAGTTTATTGTCAGATCTGCCACATCAAATCAATTTCTAATTTACATTTCCTGATATTTGACAATAAATATTTTTAAAATATTTAGGACAAATAAAAAAAGGTTATAAATCGTTATAAGATTATTGATATACTTTACAACTTTTTTAAAATCCTAAATAAATTTTATTAAAGATAGTACCTACTCATTTGGCTGTAGCGTAGCAAATGAACGTCCTTAAAATAAAGTGATTTTTTTTCCAACATATGGTAACAGACCTATTCTTGAATATTTTATATATTTATATTTTAAAAAAATAGCTCATCTAAAAGAAATAATACTTGTGATAGTGTTAGAATGTATCTCATATATAACATTTATAGATAATAATAAATAAATTTTTAGAAGTTAACTGAAAAATCAAAAGAAATAATTTTCTTATATACAATAAATTGTATGCATGTGTAATTTTATTTTATATATTAAACTGGATTTTAATAAATAGAATTTAGAAAATTGTTTGAAACGTTTTTCTAAAGTTTATACAAATGAAGGTGGGTATTTACATAAATAAGATTAATATGAAACATATATGTAAGTCATTCGTGAGCAGGATGATGTTTTCTTTACAGATACCAATTATCACACCTTAATTTTCATTGTTAATTATATTATTTAGTAAGTTTATTGAATTTCCATTGAAAAATGATTTATTATTTGTAATTTAATCTGTCATTCAGCTCATTAAAATCATATGAGCCAGATTCTAAAAATGTTTATAATCATAAACAGAAGTTATACCCATTTTTTGCACAGTTTATTTTCCTGAAAACGTTTTTAATGCGATTGATATAGTTTCTATATTAAACTCAACCTACAGAGTTAACTGTTTTACTGGCTCCACGAGTATTTGAACAGTTACACAATTTTCCCGAAAGAAAATATTAATTTAATTGAAATCCTGAATTAGCATACTTTGAAATTTCACAGATGAAGATACAAACTAAGACGCTGGCTTACGAAATAGAACCGCACACCATGTAGTTAATTATATTATTACGAAAATCTCAAATATTTGTTTTATTTAATTATTATTATTATAATCGTTTATTCATCTATCCAGGAACGGTCCAAAAGAGAGGTGCAGGGGGTGTTGCAACTTGTGAGCACTCTCGAACAGGACGCCAGTAACATACTAGCCGACACTGCTGGCACTATATCTGCGTCAATGAGTGTAATGAGTTATTCAATAACCTAAGATCGGCTACGCCATGAGGAACTTAAAAACCTCCGTAGAAAACTATTTTTAATTTAATTAAAATTTGGTATATTTTGGAGAAGCTCTTATTACGCCCAAGATATAAGTATTCATTTTATAAAAAATAACACCAATGGTGTATTCTTAAGACACCCATCATCGCAATGACTTTACGAACTTAAATGAGCAAAATCGACTTTACTGGGAGTCATACAATTTTAATCGAAAACTTTATAGAATTAAAAGTATTGGGAACTCTAGCACTTAAGGATATGTTCTCTGGTGGGTAAATTATAAATTAGACTAGTAGTCCGATGTTTGCTACCCCAACTTCCCTGACATATCCCGCCGACCTACAAGTTTCGTGGTCGCACTCTGGTGAACAACTTTGTAATGCTAGTAGGGTTGAAGTATTAAGCTCCGCCCCTGGCGAAGAAATAAATAAATTCAAATTTAATTGTTATAAACCTTTAATAAAATAATGTTATTGTGCCTAAAAAGATTCTTTTGTTGTCCTTGAATGTAAGTTAATTAACATCAAGGTCAAATAAATATTATTATTGCTTTTCTTCAATTGGTAAGTACAGTGATCAGTTTTGAGATCTAGATGATCCACTTACCAATCCAATTCAATTATGTACATGCAATTCATTATGCAATTCAAGTATTTTTCACTAGTTCAAATAATTCTGTCGTTAAGAAATTTGTATCATCCAGATCCAAACCTGAAAGCTGTCTGATTATGGTTAGATTTGCTGTGTGATTTGAATTATGTGATCAATTTTTGGAAAACCTCGTATTTGAGCCGCAAAAATATAATACAGTAGAACCTCGACAAGTCGAAATACTCTATAACTTGAACAAAAATAAACGTTGATTAAAAGTATAAAATAAGAGCCCTCTTTAAGTCGAAACAATCAGTATTTTCCAAAATGGTAACTCATGTACATTTTTACCTCTGTTGATGTTTCTTCCTTAGGGCTATTTCATCTGGTGACAATAATTAGAAACAGAGTATTCAGGCACAATTGTGAGAGTTAATATTATGGGTTCGCTAATAAAATAGATAAAAAATTATTATTATGTTTGTGAAACTCATCGTTTTTTATGAAAAATGTAACTAATTGTTTAAATGTAGCCTGGCTAAAGCCGCCATTTTGTATGATGTCATGAGCCGCCATTTTATATAACGTCAAGAGTAACATTACCAATAGCTCGAAAAAATTTTATTTGACCTCTGTATCTTGAGGAAATTCATATTGTGTTTAACTACCTCTTTATCTAGAATTAATAGCCTCCTTAACTCGAAGAACGTTACCTCTGTAACCCGAATTTTTATTTCTTTTATCTAAATAACTTTTATCAAAATCCTGTGGCATAGAATCTAAACCTCTACAATTCGAACATTTGACATGTGCCTATAAAAACCTCGCTGAGTCCAAACCTTTCATAAGCCAAAACTTCTATAACTCAAACTTTTTTGCGTCTCCCTTGAAGTTTGACTTGTAAATGTTCTATTATAATATATATTTATATAATCATTTACAGACAAAAATTGAGGCTTTGAAAAGATATTTTTAAATAATATGATAAGAAAACAAATTTTACGTAGAACATTGAATTAAATTATAATTATATGTTAATATTAATTACTTCGATGAAAAACTTGTAAAAAAATCAACATGATACCATAATCCGCTTTCATAACGACAGCCTTGAATTAAAAATCCTACCCGCAGATTATTATCAATCAATATTTCAGTTGAATAGGCCACCTGCTGTACGTTCAGTTCCCACCTGTTGATGACAGATGATCTCATCAAAATTTTTAATCATCAATTAAATACTTAGAAAAGTTTATTTTATTGAGTGCGCACTCATCGGAATTCTATGTGTAGACGCATTCATCATGTCAAGTGAAAAATTACAAGTACAACAAAGTTCTAACAATATAGTTGATCCTCCAGAAGAATCGCCGTATACATGTCCAGTGTGTTTATCTTGGTTAAAAGATCCTATGTTAACATCCTGTGGTCATCGATTTTGTAAAAATTGTATCGAATCTTGGCTTGAGTGAGTTTTTTAATTTTTTATTTTAACAACTTGATCAAATAGAAATGTAACTTTAGAGGCTAAGTCAACATTACTTAAGTTGTTTTGTTTATAGCTTAAAAGTCAATGTAACGTAATTTTTCAGACGTGAATCGTCTTGCTGTCCAATTGATAATTTCCCTTTGCGTTCCGATAAAGATATTTTTCCTGATAATTTTACAAGACGAGAAATTTCCCAACAAAAGACCAAATGTCCGAATATCGGTTGTAGTATAGAATTGTCATTAAAGGAAATGGAATCACACATTTGTCCATTTGGTATAATGGAATCAAAATTATTGGATTGTGCTTTTTTTACATTTGGATGTAATTTTAAAGGGAATTCCACAGATGAAATTGATAGACATAATTCAGAAAACATACAACAACATTTGATGGTAACAAATATTCATTATTTTTATTCATTAATTATATTTAAAACAAGTGAAAATAACAACTAACTGAGTTAATTGCTTAAATACCCAAAATATACTGAGTTGATGAAAACAATTTCAAACAAAAGTTGTTTATTTTTAAAAAAGGAACATTTTTTGTCTTTTAATCTTGCCGTTTCAGAGATGGACATTCCCCCTCCCCCCTCCCAGGAGTATATATTTAGCCATATCTAGAACATCACTAATGTCCACTAATTGTACCTTTCCATAATTACGCATGTATTCATTGCCAGATTTAGGCTTAGGCCCGTAAGGCCTGATCCTAGGGACGCTACAGTAGTAAAATCATTGAAAATCAATTGTTAATATTTGACGTTTCGACATAATAATATTTAAGATCATTTTTAAAATCACTCATATTACCGCTGAATAAATATTATGCACGCTATAAAAAATATAGAATCATCATTAAATTAAAAGTTTTTAAAAATCCAACAAATAAGCATATTTCTAACAATCTTTAAAAAGTAAAAATTGATTATTAAGTACTTCTGAAAGGTGAGTAGGAAATATGCTTATGTGTCGGATTTTAAATTAATTTTTATGTATTCAGTGTGTTTATTCAAATCTTTTTCGGGATTTGCCTATTTTCGTTTTAAGGATGTTAAGGAGGTATACCAAAATGCTACGAAACGGACGAACATTTAGTAGAATGTTCCTCACTTAATGCTAAAGCTACTGTGAAACAATGTAATTTTACATGGGCTTATATGGAGATTTGTTCACTCAATAGATTAAATTCATTTCAATTATCATTGAAAAAGCTACGAAGCGCCCCAAATTTGCAAATTTTATAACTTTAACTCTATAAAAACAATTTTGCACAATTTTATTAACATTCACTAAACGGTTGCTAAGACAAAAAAATTATAAATAGAAATTTAAAAATATCTGTCTCTGTCACTTATACGTATATGGAATAGAAAGAAACAGGAATAATGTTTTTGTTGATTTAAATTAAAGGTACATTAAATGCTAAAAGTTAGCTAATTTTTTCATATTTTTGGTTATTTCTTATTTAATTAAACAATATTGGTAAAATTTCCTATTTTATTTTAAATTCAATATATTTTCTTTAGTATTGACACTATTTATTATGCTACAAAACGTAGATATTCACGAATTTCTAATTTCCAGTACTTTTTCCTCCGATTGTATCTCCCAAACATTCTTAAAGTAATCGAAAAAACGATTTCGTTATTTTAAAAAAGAGAATCATATTTTGAACTCCCATTTGTTTCTCTTAAACCAAGTTACCACAAAAAAAATGGATATTCTAAGAGAGAGCTACCCTTGTCATTCAATTTCCTCAAATTTGAAAAACATTTTAATGAAAATATTTCACATTTCGTAGCTAATTTCACAAGCATATACGAATTTAAACGTTCGTAAAAGTAGTTCGGCCAGTAAAACAGAAGAATCTAAATTATGGGATCCACCTCCTAAGGAAAATGAAAATACATCAACCGATAAATCGCATGAATTGATACGGTAGGTTCAACAAAATTATCATGTTATCATGGATTTATTATCGATTTATTATTTTTTTATTAGAGCCATGTATGAACGACTTATAATATTGGAACAGCGCACTCATGAACAAGAAATAACTTGCCGCAATCTAAGGAAGGAAATTAATGAATTAAAAACAATAAATCAAACAATTATTAACGACTCCAGACAACAATTTTGCGGTGGTGTTTATATTTGGTCAATTAGTGATTTCAAATCAAAATTAGATACAATGTCTAAGGACAATAATAAAATGTACTATAGTGAAGGATTTTTCACATCTCCATTTGGATATCGGTAATTTTTTATATCAAAATTGATTATTTCATTGACGCTATATTTCTACAATTTTTTGTTTGTTCTTTATTTTAGATTTTGTGCCAGATTAAATTTATCACCAAAAAATCCTGAATACGTTGGTTTATTAGTGCATGTTATGCAAAGTTCACATAATAATTGTTTAGAATGGCCGTTTAATGGAAAAATTTCATTAACATTAATTCATCCAGAGTATGTATTAATTACTGTACTTTTATTTTACTATAGTTTATTTTTTATATTGATAAGCATCCCAATCCGATAGTGTTATGATGAAAACAATTTATATTTTTAAGTTTTATAGAGCTTAATCGAAAGCTTAAACACTTACCTATCTAACTCTTAACTCAAAGAAAATTTCTTAAAGAAAAGTCGGGTAAAATACGTGGGTCTCAGCTTGCCGTTATTATAAATGATTTTTCTTTTCATTACTATTTCATTAGAAAATAATAATTTTATTCTGAGAGCTGAACAAAAAAGACAGAACCATAATATAACTAAAGATTGTATAAGTTGTAATTTATCATCATATTTTGATTGCATATCTAGTATAACATATAAAGTGTTTCAACATTTATGATAAAATGAACGCTTTGCTATGCAAAGAGTATGTATTTGTTTTAAATTAATTTGTTAAGTTCAACTTAAGTTATTTGATTTGAAAAAAATGTGTAGAAAAGTTCCCCTGATAAAAAAATATGGTATGCGCGAATCGTTTACGTATACAACTGCTCAAAAATTTGATTCTTTTAAATGAAATAAAGGACATTGACGGCATATTTCAATTTTCTCAAATTCATAATTAAAATGAGTTTACGAGTTAACTATCTTAAGGATTCATCTATCGTTATCAAGATAATGATTCCGATAAAGACTTACTGAAAGTATAAAATTATTTTTTGTAGGAATACTTATTATAATATAAAAGAAACAATGATGACACGTCCAGATTTGGAAGCATTTCAACAACCACATAAATTAATGAATCCACTTGGATTTGGGTACACTGAATTTATATTAATTGACGAATTATTAGCGAAAGGTTTTGTACATAATAATTGTTTGACAGTTAAAATACAAATACAAACTGTTTAAGATAGAATATCTATTATATATCTTAAGAGAACCGGATAAATTGGCGACGAGGAAGGAGTAAATACAATTTCGACTTTTGTTTCGAATAGAAAGTTAAGAAGCTAATATAATGAATGCCCTACTAACTCATATCTCCTTACGTACACAAGGAGGAAAATTTCCATAACATACACGTTTTGTTTAGGTCAATAGTGAAAATATTGGGTTGTAAAAACGAGCACACAAAAAAGTATCCTCGAAGGAAGGCGATACACCACCGAGTTACTTCAGATATTTAAGCTGATATAATTTGCTAAAGAAAATATTTATACGTCAACTTTGGATTTAAATATGAATGACGTTGTTTTTTTCGGTCTGTGTAGGGACTTGAGTAGCTCCAGTACTGCTACTAGCGGAAAAATTATTACCGAAAAGTTGTTTCCATAACATTAAAGGGCTACATAGAGGTATGAGTTAGAAGTTTTTCTCATGAAAACAATTTGTTAATGTTTTATGCATTTGTTAAGTTTTTGAAATGTCTAGGTGTATGTAGCCCCTTAATGTATATACTATTGTGGAAATAACGAACGTTTTACATAACTTTGTAATTGATAAAGTTAAATAATCAATTTCCCAGTTATGTTTTTACTCTCTATATTCTTTGATATCCAATTCCAGTATAATATATTTTTATTTGTTTTTCACTTTATATTTTGTAAATAAATACGTAAATATATTTGTAAATTGTTAATAAAATGAATTAATTAGAAATTTTAATTTCTTTCACGATAAATTATTAAAATAAAAATCGGCTGCATATCCTAAGGACCGAAATGGAAAAGTTTTTTAATTTATTCACATTTAACAGTACCCTTAAAATGCCTTTTTCATTTAAGAGATAGCGCTGCGAACTCATAACGCAAGCGTATATAACCAATGTTTGAGTTGGAAATATCTAGCCTAGGTAAGTTATTGAAGTTACTATATGTGCTATTTTTTCTGAAAGTTTCATCACCGAATTAAATGAGCACTTAAAGAGCGTTAAATGAGTTATAGAAAAAAAGTTATGCGAGGTAAAAGATTTGGGGATGGGACAACCCTATGTCGGATCAAGTTCTCGCAGGGCAGTCTAGGTAAGTGATTGAAGTGACTATATGTGTTATCTTTTTCTGAAAATTGCATCCCCTAACTCTGGGCATCGTTTTTTACATCTTAGGTATATATAATCTGGGTAGTGTATCGAATCAACGTCTAGAGGTTTAATCCAACATCTAGTGTAGAACAAGCATACTACCTCTCAGCAGACCCGCATGTAATTCGCTCACTGACTTCTAAATACATGAAAAATAACTGGACAGATTATCCTATGTTATGCCATTCACCAAAATTGAAGCGCCTCTCAACTAGCCAAGGAACTAAATTTTGCTTCAGCGCGCAAGCGCGGTATGTATGTGTGATCAGAATGTGTTTGTGTGGCTGTCACCTGTATTTACACTACACATAAAGTTTTAATACCTTGACTAGTTGAGGTGGTGCTTACTTTCATTAAGTTTGAGCCGTTATTTTACGTTTAGACCCATAAGCAAATTCTCTCCAGTTATGTAGAGATCAGCGAATTCGGTACACTTATTAACAAATCCGCCCCTGTATTTTATGAGAAAGGCTAAGGCATAGGTAAAAATATATACCTACATACATCTCCTATTGATAACTTCCTTTTTTGTTGGATAAAAATAAATTTGTAAATAAAATTAGCAGCCTCTTGAAACTAATTAATAAACATGAATAATTATGAATATTAAAAGTAATTAATATGACTAGTTGCATTTTGTCTGACTTGAATCCTTATTAATCTTAATGAATTCTTTCCCATAAAAGGTATAACCGAATTATGCAGTATATTGAAACAAGAATTAATATATTGTTTATTCAAACTAGGTTTCAAATATAAGTTTCTAAGCATATTTTTTAAATTTAGTACTTTTAAATATCTATACTTAAATTTTAACATAACTTATAAAATTTTAACATAACTTATTATTAAATTTTTTTATCATTCTCGCTTATTTGATAAGAATTTAAGAAATATTATCTGTGGTTCGAATTATATTAAATTTAATTGATAAGTGAAATAAATGTTGCGGTGATAAATATTTTATTGTATGTAACAAAATTTTAATTTCTCCATTATTAATTTTTACTAAAAGAAATTTTAAGAACTACATCAGATAAATTTCTAACCTCACATAGAAAAAGTCTTTGTTTGAATGCTTTGATAGAAAAATAAATTATATAAGTAATTACTAAAATTGAAAGTAAAAATTTTAGATAATTAAATTATTGGATATTGGTCAGACCTGTTTTATGGTTTAAATGAATAATTATAAACACAGGTCCGTACTAATGCAAGTTTTTTTATTTACGTCTATAAATTATTACTTTTATATTAACACAGACTACAACGTAGTATGTAATATAGAGGTTTTGTGTTCGATGTCTAAAATCGATTTTTATTTTTCATCGGATCTTTACATTTTGAAGTTCTCCAAATGTTAAAAATACCATTTTTAGACCTTTTCATTTCAAATCACGATTTGTTTTTGTTTCGGACAGATGTGAAGAAATGAATAAGCAGTTCTCTTTTCTCCACCTCTTTTTTATCTTATTGTAGACGGTACGAATATCGCATGTGCATTAATCCCTATGAAAAGGTTTAATAGACCTTTAAGGTCTGTATCTCAAAAGAAACTATTTAAATTTTTCACTCCAGTTTCCGGAAAAATCTTTTCGTCGAAATTAAAACACGCGAAGTAGAATTATTATTCTTTAGTGATTTTTCAGTTATTTTTTAAACGGGTCCGATAATTTTTTCAAATCTAGTCTTTTTGAAACCTACATTTTGTGAAAATACAACTCCATTATTGATTGATGGGGACAAAAATATTTATAAAATTGGAAATCGAAAAAGTCTTCAGTAAAGTGTTTGTTTCAGTTTGATATTTCGACCGAAAGTTTAAAATGTAATTCCTTAATTTGCATCCTCTTTTAACATTCAAGTTAAATATTATATAAAATTTCAATGTGATGGATCTTTCCGTTCTTTAGATATTTGGGCTCCAATATAGAATTTTATATAATATAAATAAAAAAAAACAAAAAAATTTAAAGTTTAAGTTAGTTATTAAAATGTGAATGTACTTAGTCTCTTACAGTACAACCTCTATATAAAGACTTTTTTACTGTAAAGTGCGGTGAATGTTTGCCAAGTAGTAACTCTTTATTAACATATCGATGAATTTTACCAGTTACAAAATTTGTTGGTAATTGGTGAATGCACTAAATCTTTTATCTATGGGTGAATGACCCCAACATGTAATTATTGTAAAAAAGAGATTCGAACTAGAGTTTTAAATGAAAGTAAAAACACGAAAACAAAAAATTACTGTTTGAGAGGTTTTCTCACCATTAACCCTACGCTTATATCACTGGACCAAAAATTTACAGCAATTATAATTTCAAAGCATTCTCTAACGGCATAATATTTCTATTTTCTATTGCGTAGTTTTTTTTTATTCGTTTTATTTTATTCCAAGTGAAAATTATCAAAATATGTGTAAAAATATGGGTTTCTCCATAAGAGCAATGCATTAAAACTCGAACTTAAACATTAAATAATTAATTCAAGACCCCCGTAACCCACTTGAAACTTTTATAATTGATTTATATGCACTTCAATTACATGTAAAAAAAATCAAGCCTTAATCTTTTTGAAGCTTCAGTGCTCGAACATTCTTAAAAACACCCTCCAAATTTAAACTAATTCGTAATAAAGAAATGATTAAAAAGCTGAAATAAAAAAACAAATGACTAATATTTAATTTCATTACAGGTAACTACAATTAACCTACTTAACGGTTAATAGAATTACGAATTAGATTTGAATGTTCCAATGCGTGGTGGAACAGTAAATGCATCACATCTAAAGATGTCTATATCATTATACTGCCACTGTTATTTACCAAAGTAAAAAAAAAGAGAAAGTATTCATCATTGCTGTACTGTTGATAATATCCCATTAAAAATATAAAAAATTTTTTAATAAAATATGAAAGTTTACAAATTAGAGAGAGTAGATTTTTTTAAATAAACACACTTACAGAGGAATATTAGAACATTTCTACTCAAACTTTGCAAATACTGTTCAACACATCATGTTCGATTATAATTTTGTTAAAATCGGCTATACATTAATAATTGCACCAATATTAATATTTGGCTTGTTGTTGAATTTATTTGAAAAGTATTTACCAACTGCTGTTATACAAGCAATTCGGTATGGAAAATTTGCATACAAAGGTGAAAAAGATCAGTTTATATCAAAGTTAGAAGTACCCAAGGAATATTTTAAACATTTTTATGTTTTTTCAACGGCATATTCATCGCTTGTGTTTATTGTTATGATTAATATATATGTGTTTGGAGCATCAGTACCATTAGGATTTGTACAATTATTGGATTGTACGGTCGGTGTTTCAAGACAATCTACAGGTTTGTACAATTCAATACTACAAAATTTGACAAAAAAAATTTTTATTGATTTTTTTTTGTCAACTTGCATTTATCTATCCATTGTTAGTATGGTTTTGCGTTTCGGTTATATTATACCAATGGAAGTGACTAGCGTTTACTTAATTTGACATTTAAGTAATATATCTGAACAATGATAACATTCTTTTGACATCAAGTGCTTGATATCAAAAATCATAAAGATCTAGGATGGGAATCGAACCCACGACTTCTTTCATTCTAGAACAACGCTCTGCCTCTGTATTTTATTACAACAATGTATTATTGATTTGTTTATTTACTATTTACATATTTTTTAATTTTTTTTTTTTCTAAATTAGCGTCTATTTATCCATTGTTAGTATGGTTAGCTTTAGGTTATATTATACCAACAGAAGTGACTCGCGTTTACTTAATTTGACATTTAAAAACATTGAAACAGTCTTTTGACATCAAATGCTTGATATGAAAAATCATACACATCTAACATGGGAATCGAACCCATGACCTCGGGCATTCTAGACTAACGCTCTAGAATGGTTGAGTGTTGGTTTAGAATGCCAGAGGTCGTGGGTTCGAGACCCATCCTAGATGTATGTGATTTTTTTATATCAAGCAGTGGTAATGGACATGGTTTTGCCTATATTGGTAAGGTATTTTTTGCCATTAATGTTAAAATACGATTTCGGGAATATGGGCACCTCGGCTGATTCTGGTGTTTTATTTACGGGTTTGTTTTCTGAATTAGCAACAATTTTTCCAGTTAATGGAAAATTAATATTCAACGTTACAATTGAATGGCATTAAAGTGGAAGAACTTTGGTTTCAACAAGGCGGCGCAACATTCTACGCAGCAATTTATTGAATGAAATTTTTTATGAGCGCATAATTTCACAGTAATGGAACCTGTGAATTGGCCTCCAAGATAGTGTAATTTAACTTCGTCAGATTATTTTCTGAGGGGATATGTCTACGCTAATAAACCAGAGACAATGGGCGACTAGGAAGCCAACATTCGCCTCGATATTGAGATAGCGCGTTCCTCGAGCCACCCGAGGCGCCCATATGCACGAATTCATATTTAAACATTAATGGCATAAAATTACCTGCCAATAAAACCAAAACCATGAACATTTATTTCATTTTTTTAAATCAATTTAAGGATGTACGAGCACTAGATTTAGTCCATTTATAAAATTCTTCAAAATCTTATATAGTACATTCATAAAAGCCCACAATCATGTTTATTATTTTTTGTCGTAAGTTAAAATTAAAATTTAATTTAGGCCCGTCATACCGGGCCTAACCAAAAAGATTTTAAAGAAAAAAACCTGAGATTTCGGGTAATTTAGCCGAAATCTCAGTTGTTTTCTTAAATATCTAATATATCTCGTACATTCTTAAAAATTATATTATTAAATAATTTCGTTTTTTTTTACAGTGAGTGCATTTTCATCGCTGTTGGCTTTATTTCTCTTGACTGTTCAGTGCTATAGAAGATTATACGAAACGTATACCATACAAGTATTTGCATCGCATAGCAAAATAAATGTCTTCCACTACGTGGTTGGATTTGCTCATTATGCTGGAGCCATTGGAGCAATTATTGGAGAGGCTCCTGAATTTGCACAAACCAGTAATTAATAATATTAATTATATTATTTTGTACAGTGATCATTCATGTTTTATTAATTTGTAGATCATAAATCATATCTTGATCTTAATGACATAAGATTTTTGGATGTGGTTGGTTTAATTGTATTTTTATGGGGATGGACTCATCAATACATATCTAACATTGTTTTAGCTAATTTACGAAAAGATCATCGAGGTAAATAATATAATAACAGCTATTTGTACTTCGATTTGGCCCAGTTTACATACTTTGATTCGTTAAGTGCGATTGTGTAGTGCAGATACGATTGTCGATGGTTAAGGTGTATTCGTTTTGGACGCTTACACGCTATCAGCACCATCAACCGTTGTTTTTAGTGTTCAACTTGACGCTGTGTATGCTGACAAAGCGCGCTAATGGTTGAATTCAACAATAGACGTAAGCGGTTGTTTATTTATGTCATGTGCACCGGGGGTTTTCAACTGTTTTCATCCACCATTTTGAATATTGATGCAAACTGACGCTTGGACGTACTTATAATCAATAATGCGTGAAAAGATCGGCATTTTCAAAGCGTTCATAAGCCAATACGAACGCAAATAAATTGCGTTTATAAGCGTGAGCGTTAGAAACGTGTGTAAGCACCCTAAATGAATACACCCTTAGTAATATGAACTAGTAAACAGTTATCACTCTACAAATCACTAAGCGCTTGTTGTACTCACACTAATCAATATGTATGTAAACAGGTTGTATGATCATTTAAAAACTTCATAATTCATATTCCAGGAGCTGTTATTACACATGAGCATAAAATCCCAAGCGGAGATTTATTTGATTTAGTTTCAAGTCCACATTTACTGACTGAGATTGTTATATACGCGGGTTTGACGTTAATCTTGTTGGGTAATACAACTTGGTATTACGTAATGGTTTGGATTATCGCCAATCAGGTAAACCATTTATATTTCTAAATAATTTTCCTTTACAATTTTTGAACAGTGTTTATAATGACTCTTTTTTTTTTTTTAGGTGGAAGTAGCACTTTTAAATCATTGGTGGTACAAACAAACATTCAAGGATTATCCTAAAGAACGCAAAGCCATCATTCCATATATTTATTAAAGACTCGATTCCATATTTTTATAAAATTGTAGATTTTTTTACCCAATTTTTACTGTGATTTTAAATAATGAGATTATAAGAAAAAACTAATTAGCAATACAAAAAGCTGAAATTAAATTAAAAGTTTAATTATAACTGTTATACATTTTTATTGTTGAAAAATAAATAAATAAAATTTAATTAGAAAGCTCTTCTACAAGTGGTAATAAATCTCCTAATGTTTGTACATAAAAATCAGCAACTAATTCTGTATCTTTTTTATCCGAGGAACTTCTCCATTTTATCGATTCATCTAATGTTGTTATACCAGATAATACCAATAGTGTTGTCAATCCACATCGTTTACCAAACAAAATATCCGTGTTAGCACTAAAAAAAACAACAAAGTCAGATTATTTAACCCGACTACGGAGGGTTACGTGTTTAACTGTCTATCTGAATGTTAGCATGACATCTGTTCCTGTGTAGCTCCTAAGCTACTTATCATATTTGGACAAATAAGGTGTCGTTAGGTTTGTCTTAGAGTTCCTCGTGCCATAGGCTATGTGACGTTATATTAAATCCAACATGGCGGATATGACTTGTATAATTAGATTAAATAAGATTCGAATCAGGAACAAGTCTTCTAAAGAGCTTTTGTGCCGCGACTATTATAGCTCGTTTCCTTCCAGGAGTCTTATGGTCTAGATAAACGTTAGGATATCCCTTGGCGACACCTCATTGATTTCATCTGGCTGGAGATCTGCCCATCCTAAATTATAAGGTTTTTTGAGAAAGAGACTTTCGGATTCACACAGAATGTGAATTTCGGGGTCCTCCTCTTCGTGATAAAATCTACACAGATCATTCCCTGTGAGATTGATTTTTTGCAGATGTTTATTGAGTTTGCAGTAGCCAGTAAGTATCCTCAATTGGTGTTTTCTTGGTTGTAAATGCTCAGAGATCTTTTTTCATAAGGAGCTTTATATAAAAGCCTTTGCATGATCTTGCTTGACCATATGAGTATCTACCCAGAAACGCTAACCAACGAACAAAAATTTCACAAATGTATCGCGTTTGGTATCACATGAATGGTTTTAATTCACAGATTCTTAATATTATACTAAAAAGTCTTAAATAAATAAGTTTAAAAATCTAAAACCCGACTACGGCTAATGCACAAGTTTGAAGAGCCTTGAAAATATTTCTAGAAGTCGAAGGCCGTGAATTGTTACAGTTTTCAGTGCATCGTAGTTGGGCCTTCGACTACAAGAAATATTTTAAGACTCTTCAAACTTATTTTGTTATTTTTTTCGTAGTCAGTTTCTAGTTTTTAAACTTATTTATTCTATATAAAGATTAAAATTTTTACCGATCTCCAATCATAAGTGCTCTTTCTGGATCGAATCGATGCTGTTTTGTAATATATTTACAAACATAATCACTAGGTTTGCCAAATATTATGTCGGGTTTACGACCTGTGCATGTTTCAACAGCTGTAACCATAACACCAGTTCCGGGTATGGCAATATTCGGGTTAGTTGTTGGGAATCGTTCATCTGTATTTGTTGCTAAGAATAATATATTTGGATCGACTAAATAACTCGCTGCATATAAAACTTTATCAAATGAAAAGTACGGGTCAAATCCAACTAGAACAGCTCCCACATCCGGATCTCTTTTAAAATTACTTACGTATGTATCTACACTACCAGAGCTCAAATCACCAGGCTACAAACAAACACAAAGATTATTATACTCGCAATTATTATGTTTAGTCCGGTATTCAAAACGGTAATGCCGGCAGTACACACTCGGCGAGGCAAAGCAAAATATAACGAGCACGAGAGTGTACTCACAACGTTCGATCTGCCTTGTATCCACTCGCTTCGTTTCGTCTCGTCTACTCTCTATTAAAAGTAGGTTTTTTGACACGAGTCAAAGAAAGCGAGTGGTGAATACATTTGATACGAGCACGAAGGACACTCTCGTCTACATTCGATTCAACGTTCAACCGCCATTTTTAAATATTCAACTATCAACCGCTTTAATTGTACCCATTAATCTGAATAGTAGAACACGAAAATAAATAAAAACCAGATACATTTATGAATACTTTTTTTATTCTAAATAGTGTCATCACTCATTTGAATAATAATTATTTTCAATAGCTAAATCCAAAAATTACTACTCTGTTTTTTGACATCCACATTTTTTGACATCCACGACCTCTGGCATTTTGGACCAAAGCTCTGCCTCTGAGCTACCTGAGATGTTATGGCAGAGGAATGCATATGAGGCAAAGCGTTGGTCTAAAATGCCAGATTTCGTGGATTCGATTTCCATCCTAAATGGGAATGTTATCAATGTGGCCCACCCGAATAAGTAAAGCTAGCGACGCCACTGAAGGACAAATACATTCATTTGGTATATATTTTAACTTACACCAACTCCAATGGTTTGAATATTACGCGCTTTCAATTCATTTTCTAGCCCTTTTGAACCAATGGCGTACACTTTTTTATCAAACTTAATTGAAGCTAAATAGTCAGCAGCTAAATGAGCCGTTGATATAAATTCGTTGCCATTTCCTTGAAAACCATATTTATTAGCACTCGCTTCAAATTCTCCACGTGTTTTTGTTGAATTGTTTGTTAGGAAGAATATTTGTTTTCCTTTCTGTCGCAAGCCATTTAAAACTTCGGCTGAACCTGGCAATGCTTTCCCACTAGACCATAAAACTCCTAAGACAAAAATAAAATACACAGCTATATAGTTTAAATAATTGAAATAATATATTTAAGTTTAAAAGTTTGCCGCCTTAAAAATTCTCATCAAGCTGAAATTTTTTTAATCTTTTAAAATATACACTGCCGTTCATAAAAATTGAACCAGTTGAAACATTCTTAGTGTTACTGTATGTAATATTATACATATGTTTAATATTATTTTTATTATATATATTAATTCGACCTTTTTTGGACAGTTTTTCATCTTTTTTATAAACAATTGAAAATGACGCTCTCCCATTTGTTTTATTGCCCAAATATACTACTTTTTTCGAATCAAAATATTTTTATCATTTATTTTGGCAAAAGCCGCTAAACTGCAATTTTACCATATTGAATTTCAATTAATAATTATAATACAAGTTTACAAACTTCCAGTAATTTGATTAATATTTCGTTAACACGTTCCGACATTTTGACGTTCAGAATCGTTGTATCCCGTACGGGAGTAATTATTTGATGAACACCCACATTTGGTAGATTGATTGTATCAAAACATGAGAAAAATTCGAGCTTAATCGAATTATTCAGGCAACAAACTCTAAGACTATTATAAATTTTGTAAAAAATAATTTACCATCACAATCTGTTAAAATTGTATCGAATAGTGATAAAAATTTGGATACCATAGATTTCTCTAAAGACATTAAATTAGTCAAATTTCCACGTCTAAAATACATCTTAATGTCAGTGATTGGCGGTTGTCCAGATATGTCACGATAACAAACACATTGTTGTGTCTCAGTTGCCTCTGTACCCAGTTCGTCATTAATTTGACCATCATTTGTACTTTCAACACTGAGAATTTCTTCCTCTTTTGGTATCTTTATAGGGTTAGGACAACAGCATTTTATTGTTGCATTATATTCCATTGTTAGTAACTATAAATTTTTTTAAATAATTCGCAAAAATTCCTTCCAAAATGATATGTATACTGAATGATATTGACACTAATTCTAACCTATGAAAGTTTTTTTTATCGATTAATCATATTTTATCATGATTAAATTATTCTAATGCCATTTGACGTACGATTTTGATTATAAAGTGACCTTATAAGTGATTAAATTATTAAATTTGATAATAATATGTATTGGAAGAACGCTAAGAAAATTTTGTCATTAAATCGGATGTGTTCTAGCTCTTTTTAATATTTCATATCCAAAGGATGTCGTGTAGACGGAGCATAAATTTGGGATAAATATATCGAAAATTCGAATATTAAATTATATAGTTGTAAGTACTAATATGGTATCTGAATAGACAGAATATCCTAAAAGTTGTTTACACAGCCCCATCTCTTTTCTGGGGTCTCACAAGCATAACCTATGTTGTAAACATTGGAGTCGTAAACACAATGGACAAATTAATTGTTTTAATTTGTAAAATAACACTTTTAATGTTGTTTTTTCCTCAGCTATCCGATTCTGTAAAAAATATGGGTTTATATTTTTTCCGAGATCTTTAAATAACTTTGAAGGTCATGGACAAGGTCAAAATCAAGATCACCATAATATACCCCCCTCCCACCTAACAGAATAAATTTTATTCCAAAACATCCTTTATATATATATAATAGTCGAAACCGGATATAACGACATTGAAATTGAAGGGACCACATAATTGAGGACGTATATCCGATAGTTGAAATGGCACGCAGATTAAAACGCGCAAGGGGTGCGGATAGGGTGGGAGAAAACAAAATAATCCTTATGTCATTAATCAGTAAAATAAGGTTCAATATAATGTTTTGTTTTACTGAAAAAGTATGATGGTTGGTCGTTAAAACGCTAGAAGTAGGAATGATAAGTGTATAAGTTTTAATGGTGGTCATTTTCGAGATTTACTATAGATAGAATCGATGTATATTTGAATACATTTTACCACCGGTATAAATGCCAATAGCTCTATTTTCTTGGAGAGAGGAAATTTGCTAAAAAGTGCTCTACGATGACAATTCTTTAATAGGCCTGCTATAACTCGACACTCAGCTCTCGTAAGATCAACACGAAAAAATTATAACACTATCGTGTGACTGAATATTCCAGAAAAATAAATAAATTCAATTTTTATAATTTTTGTACTATTTTATTTGATAAACGAATATTTAATTGTTCTAATTATACTAAATTAATCCATTAACGCAAATAGATCACCTAATTTTGCAATATAAACATCCGGAACGAGTTGCTTATCCTTATCATTTTGTGACTTAGTAAGATTCATCATTTCTTCAAATGTTGTTACTCCACTTAATACTAACAGTGTTTGGAATCCACATTTAGTTCCAAGTAGAATATCAGTATTACATCTAAAAATAAAACAATTGTCACGTCAGCAAAATTTACGATTTAATTTACTCAAGTTATTTAATTTTGTTACCTATCGCCAATCATAAGGGTTCTTGATGGATTCACTTGATACTTTTCCATAATTGCCTTTCGCACATACTCGTGAGGTTTGCCAATAATCGTTGGCTTACGTCCCGAACAAGTTTGGATTGCTTGTACTAAACTTCCACTACCAGGAATTACAATATTTGTTGATTCTAATGGGAACCGTTCATCTGAGTTCGTACCAATAAACAAACATTCTGGATCTTTTAAATAACTAGCAGCACGTAACATTTTCATAAACGAAAAATATGGATCAAATCCCACAATTACAGCACCAATTTCTTTATCCAATTTAATATCAAGAATATTTGGATATGTGGTCTTTAATTCATCTGGCTAAATTTGTTGGCAATTAATTTGAATGTTTTAAAAAACAATATGTTCATATACTTACTCCAATTCCAACATTTTTAATTCCAACTCGGTCAAGTTCCATTGCAAGTCCTTCAGAGCCAACAACATAAGCCGTTTTGTTAAATCCAATTCCCTTTAGATATTCTGCTGTTAGGTAAGCAGTTGATAAAATTTCATCTTCCTCAGCTAGGAAACCTAATTTTCGCGCTTTTTCAACATAATACTCTCTAGGTTTAATATTATTATTTGTTATATAAAAAACTCGTTTGCCTAAATCTCGAAATTTGTTTAGAGCTTGTGGGGATCCTGATATAACTTTATCAAGCCTCCAAAGAACCCCTAAAAGTATAAAAGATGTATACAAAAGAAAATTTAATTTTTATTCCGGTAACTGATTGAAACTTACCATCACAATCTGTAAGTACGGTATCAAATGAATCCAAAAATGTTTTTAATTCATTTGATTTTAAAACTGATAAATTTGTGGCTGTTGAATGATACATTTTTTTGGTAAAAAATTACAGAAAATTTTGACACTGATAATTATGTATAACCTTATAATCAGAACATAGGCATCTTATTTAATATATTCTATTTTTAGAGATTAATTTTTATGATATGATTTCATTCATTATCATTTTATATACCTTTTCATTTTGCATTCATATACAAAACTTTCCACATCTTATGGGCATGCGTAGTCCACTTTGAACCGCTAATTGTTAAATTGTTT
The DNA here is from genome assembly GCA_963920215.1 of Nineta flava. Taxonomy (NCBI): domain Eukaryota; kingdom Metazoa; phylum Arthropoda; class Insecta; order Neuroptera; family Chrysopidae; genus Nineta; species Nineta flava. The sequence goes on from OY986042.1 coordinate 105,076,814, forward strand.
CCAGTCTTACTAAGGATATATACATGAAGACTAGATATAAAGTCTTCGTGGATATATACTATACAATGCTGACTTCGAAATAATGAGGTCAGTCATACTATATTATTGAGTCTTACATATCGGTACACGGGGGTACCTAACACTAACTTAGATAATTAGTAATTCGAAGTTTTTATGTAGAACATTTAGGGTCCATCCATAAAATACGTCACGCAAAATTAATGCATTTTTTGACTCCTCCCTCCACCTTTGTCACCTTATAATACGTCGCAAAATCTACCCCCCTTCCCAGATACCGAAGCTAAAACATCTACGAGATCTCTAAAGACCACCATATTGTTTTCTTTTGTGATATTCATCCCTGCGAAAAGCACACTACCACACATGATATACATATGCGCTAGGTGAGGTTGTAGCGGCTGTTCTGGATGGAACACATTTAGGCCATGAGGTCCATTGTAATACCGAAATGGGGCTAACCCATCCTTGCCACTACTCCTAAAACCATTTGGAGCCGATTAGTTACAGCTGAAAAAGTATCTATTTGCTTTGAAACTGGTAGACTTTAGGTCAGAGAGGTCGTCAAAGAATGGTTGACCCAAAAGAGTCTCTTCAAAGTAAGAGCTGAGCAGTGACAGAATAGGTGAGTCATCGTCTCTTCCTTCCTCCTCACAGTAGCAGCAGTGGTAGTCCTAGACGTTTTACATGTCTGCCGCCCAGCCAGTGTCTTATGATGGCTGGTATAACGTTGCCTATAATATCTTCGGAACGTCTTGAGTTGTACTCTAGCCAGATCTCACCACCTTATATTGCCTCTACCAAATATGATTTCTTTCAGGAGTAAGTTTTTGAGTTCACAAAAGATACATCTAGATGTTTTGTTATTCTCGTATCCGGTAGCTATGTACCATTTCTGGCAAGCTCGTTGGCATTACAGTTCCCCGGAAGGTCCCTATGGCCCGACACCCATATCCGGTGCAAATTGAGCCCAGTTGTCAACTCATTATAGAGAGTCTCACCACCCAGGGATGCCCTAGAGATCAGGTATATCGAACTCAGTTAAAGTGTACAGCCTTACGATATTCACATACCTCTTTAATGGCCAACGGCCATCACCTCCGCTTGATATACGTTGCAATGATCCGGTAGGCGAAATGATAATCCTACTATTGGGTTATCGCAGAAAATTTCACAACCCACTATACCATCCAATTTGGATCCGTCGGTATAAAATACATATGCGCTAAAAATGGTTAAATTTTAAAGGTAATAATAATTAAAAACAAAATATTAACAAACTGGTATAAGAAGATTTATTTAAAAATTAGTGATTAACAATTTCTATTAATTTATTGATTGTAATATTACTATCATTTAAAATCTCTTCTTCTACAGCTTTAGGAACTGTTCCAACTAAACCACTTAGTTGTATAATCGTATTAATTTTCGATTTTCCAGCATCTTTACGTTTGGCACGTTTCTTTTTAACAATTTTTTTTGTACTAACCGACCTCGATGATTTATTATGCAAATTCATATGGTGATTGAAACTTTTTTTATAATGTAAGATTTGTCCACAATTTGGAAATTCACATTTAAAAGTTTTTTTTTCGTGAACTGTATATATATGTTGAAGTAAATTTCGCTTGTATAAATATTCACTAAAAAAAATTATTTATAATAAGTTTAATTAAAATTATTTATTCGGAAAATGTATGAAAATTACCGGTCACAATTTTCTTTTGGACAAGCGAAAACTTCTCTTGTATCTTTATGAATTTCTTCGTGTGTAGCTAAATAATCTCGTCTGCTAAATGCTTTCACACATTTTTCACATTTAAATTCTAAAAACAAAGTTTCTTAACACATGTTTGAATACTTTTATTCGAAACTCTTTTGAAAGACTTCTTACAGAAATACAATAATGACTTCATAAAGTAATCATTTTTAAGAAGTTCAAATTAAGAGCTCTTAAAGTCATCTTATTTAAGACTTCTGACATACGAATCCTTTAAGAAGTCATTTTTCAGAATAAAGAGTTAAATAATTTCTATTTATGAAGTCAGAAAAAATAATTCCTCACTAGTTTTTTTTCTAAGAAGTCGTAATTTAAAAAACACAAAATTTTTAGTTTTCGATTTGAATGAAAATGGGTATATAAGGTAAATTGGACCCAAAACACACAAAATCCAGTTGGTTTGAGTATTAGATGGATAGTTTCCGAGATATGCCCACAGTATACGATTTTGTTGGATATATAACTCGTTTATCTCTTTTCGTTTTTGAGCTATCGTGTTGACGGACGGACGGGTCATTTAAGAACATCAATACCAAAATTTTGTTTCTTAGATCAATATTTTCAACTGTTAAAAGTCGGGACTAAACTTAAGATACCCTTGTATATATTACATATTGAGATTTCTGGCAGGGGGCAAAGCATAATATTTCAATCTATTAGCAGCAATTTCTAATTTGTACACCAAAGTGCGACCATGAAACTTGTAGGTCGAAGGGTATGTCACGAGGATTGACCCAGTAAACATCACACCTACTAGCGATGAGACATGATACAAGTGCTAGAGTTCTCAATACCGGGTATAAAAACTCACCTTTGACAGTCACTTTCTTATGCATTATTTTTTTATGTTGTAACAAATCCGACCATCGATAAAATATTTCATTACAAACGGAACAAGGATACTCAGTGTGACTTCTTTTCTCATGTTTTTTTAAGGAAGCTCGATTGAGAAAACCTTCTGAGCAATGAGAACATCTGAAAGTCGTTAAAATAATGTTTAAAGTAAAAAAAATTATATAATTCGGTTTAAGCTGTTATCTTACGAATATGGTGCTTTTTGAGTATGGGAAAATATATGAGCATTTAATTGACTTTTCTTATAAAAACCTTGCTGACATTCGTCACATTGATAACGATATTTTTGACCATTTGCGTGCAATCTGATTTGGTGTTTCCTAAGATTTGTTAAACTTTTCAAATTTAACAAACATATTGGACATCTAAACAGAAAAACAAATTTTTACGTTACACGAGTTTCAAATTAATCGAAGTTATTGCGATTTCTGTAAAGATTTCCCTTCTGTGCAAAAAAAAAAAAAACAATAGTGGAATTTAGTTTTCAAGATGTTGTACTTTTTTGTTGGGGCATACTTCGATTTCCGTGGTAATAATAAACTAGAACGTGGAAATTGTCAGTTTTCTATATAATTTGTGGTAAAATTGCAGTTAAGTAGGGCTTTTGCCAATTTTAGAGCTAAAAAAAATTGTTATAAAAAAGGGGAATATTTGGGCCTCTGAATCAATAAAAACCGGGGATGGTGGGTGGGTTAGCGACATTTTCAATTGTTTATAAAAAAGGTGAAAAACTTTACAAATAAATTCGATATTATTATTATACCCAGTATATGTAAATATACAAGGTATATTAAGTTTGATCACGACTTTGTAACGCTTAAAAATATTAATCGTAGGCATGATAATTGTAGGTGTTTGGCATATGTGTTCATAAAATGGTCTAATTCGGCCATTTCCTCACATCCGTCTGTCTGTGGACACAATGGCTCAAGAACGAAAAGAGATAACGAGCTGAAAGGTCAAATTATTTAATGGGCAAAATCGGACCATGTTTGGATTAAAAAAATATCTGCCTATCTTTGAAACCGTAAGAGATAGAACAAAAATTTAATAACAAAAAATCTTCATTTTAAAATAGACAACTTTGGTTTGAAATATTTTTTCATAAACTTAGTATATACTGCGTATTCAAACAATTAACTCAGTTAGTTGTTACATTATGAAATTATGGTCGATGAATATTCCAACCAAATACTACTATCTTTCATTTCATCGGTCATACCCCGAGTTAGTCGGGTTTGCATGTGTTTGGGCCCCCGCACTTAAAGGCGTTCTATGTATTTCAGATATTGTGGCAAAAATTATAGTGCTCGATTGGAATAGTTAACTTATTGAATTTCAATAGTTTTTACCAACAATTGAAAATGTCGCTCTCTCCCCCGTTTTTATTGATCCAGAGGCCGAAATACTCCCCTTCAAAAAAAAAAAAATTCATAATTTTTTGATAGCTAAAGACGCTTAACTGCAATTTTACCATTTTGTATTCTTACTTTTCCGTTTGCTTATGACGCTCTATAAAAATCAGCGGAAATCGTACATATTTGTGCAGATTAAACGAAACATTGAATGTCTTGAAAAATCTTCGTTTGTGTTGTTGTTCAGAAAATATAAATTTATGTGACAACGTTCATGAGCTTCGTCACTTGATTACTTACTTATAACTTAGTCTAAATTCAGAATGTTCTGCATTCAGATGTCGTTTTAAATGCGAATTATTTGCATACGTTTTACCACAAGTTTCGCAAACGAAAGGTCTCTGTAAAAAGTGAATAGATGTTATATATACAACAAGCAGAAAATCAGCTATTCAAATAATTTTATTTGGCGCGTTTGGTTACTAGAATAATTCATTTTATGGCGGATTTAGAAAAAGGGTCGTTTTATTTTTAAATTTAAATATAGAACAGGTAAATTTTGACTCTGCGACAAACAGGCCTGGAGTTATAATGATTTAAATTTAGAATAAAAGATATCAAAGTCGTCTTGTTTATCGACTTTGGACAACTCCGGGCGTAGTAAAGGTTCATCTTTTTGAGATTAAATTTAGGAAACATGATTAAAGGTATTTCTACTTTAAATAACGTTTCAAAATTAGGGAATGAAAATCGAAAAAAATTTCCTTTGATCTTCATTACATACAACTTGTCGCCTGAATTCATTTTTCCAAAATTAAGATATTTTTAATAAAATACACTAAAAAATGTAATAAAATCTCAATATTTGATAGCGCCGTAGAAATCGTCTAGTTCTGATTATAAAAACTGGGTTATTAACTAACCTCGTTAGTATGAACCCGCTCATGAATTACTAATCTGCTATTTTTTGTAAACGTTGCTTTGCAGTTTTCAAACGTACATTTTAATTTTCTGACCATTTCCACTTTTTTATTTTATTTATGTTAAGAAAATGATTATTTCCATGGTTATGTGCAGTAACAGCATTGAGAAACAACACGTGTTTGAATCGTTTTCCCACACTAAGGGATACGTTCCAACTGTTCTAAACAGTAGTCATGTTGTCCACATGACCTCTATATATAGAGGTCATAGTGGTTGTTCGTGAATGGGGCTGTTCGGCCGAACTAAGAAATTAGTAATCTTAGTAAGATAGATTATTTTACTTAGTCGTTGGCCGGGACACTTAATACTTACTAAGAAACTTTTCTCAGTTTTGCCAGATATCCCGTTTAACGGTAGATCTACCGCTTTTTAGTATTTCTACCGTTCTAGCGTTTTTTTGAAATTTTTTTAATAAATAAAAAAATTTTTGAATTTGTGTCATTTTTTTCAATTTTTTATAATAATTATTAATTAAGACTCCCAGTCGTACAAATACAAAATCAGTCATTACAGACCATATTCCATTATTCAAAATAATGGAATATGGTTCTGTAATTACTTTAAGGTATTATTTTATAATGCGATTTTAAACAATAAGTAATGCAATATATGATATATACAAAGAATTAATATTATTTAATATTTGAAGAAAAAAAATTCTATAATATATTAAATACTAATGTAATATAATTTTAATTATTCTGAATAAAAGTATTTATTTCAAACTATTTAAGTTGGAATTTTCACTTTTTGAATCTACCGCTTTATTTTGGTGGATCTACCGCTTTTTAAGAAATCGGGTCTGGCAACACTGGTTATGATACTATTAGCAAAAGATAGTGTGATAATTTTATTTACTCTAACTTACTTAGTTTACTAAGGACTTAGTTCGGCTGAACACGACCAATGTATTGATCATGAATTCAATATACACAGATTATGAATATTTTAGATCCAAACACCAGATGTCAGCTACTTTGAGTTTCATTGCGTCATTGGGAAAATAGTTTTGAACCCACCCATTTGTTTAATAAAGTTTGACAATTCAAATGACAGTTTAACAATATACACAGAAGTTACGTCTATGTTTAACTACATCCAAAAATGACGAACGATAATCCATTATACGAAATAAAACGGCAATTATTTGCTTCCTTAGGCGAAGAAAAAGAAAAGAAATATCTACAATTTCTTCGACAATGGTTATTAGGTAAAATAACATGTGAACAATTTCACGGTGAAGTGTCAAACATCAGTAAAGGTGAACAAGTAGCTTTAAGTAATAAATTCATCGGAGTAATATTAAATGGTGGATTTTCTGGTCGTTCAACGTTACTAAAAACTAACCAAATGGAAAAATTTGATAAAACAATTTATCAGAGTAATTCAAATGTCAGTGGCGGTACAAAACGAAAACGGGGAAGTTCAAAATCGGAATCATATAAAGCGTTTGTTGATTGGCAAGATCAAAATGAATTTGTGCTACCAACCGTGTCATATCATTCGATGGATAATCAGATGATTCGATTTGCAGCTGACGAATTATTTTTACCAGATATTGATATGGTAAATGGTCGGTTTCATGTTACAGCTTGGGAACAAAAATTAACGGGAGTTGATTCACAAATTGCAGAAATTGTAATACAAGCTATACAGGTGATTAATTTTATTTGTAATATCTATTTTTAGCAGAAACGTAAAAACTTGTGCTCTAAAAAACATAGGGTATGGCTCAGAAGATTCGACAGATTGTCTATTTTTGTTTACATGAAAACAAATTTCATTTTTCAATTATTTGCAAATGTATTTCCCCCCTTAAGGTAGTTGTCTTACAGTAATCGTGTTAAAAAGTTTCAGCTCATAACACACATAAATAATATGAATAGATTGAGATTGTAGACTATAATTTTTTGACTTGAATGTACCTCGTATACTTGTTCGCTTGGATTATATAAAAATGTCAATCTTTTCGTTAATCTATTACAATAATTAAACGTCAATAATTTTTTTTTTCCAAAATATAAATCATCATTTTACATGGTCCTAGTTTTTTTAGCCAAATCGCTCGGCGTGTTTTTTTAATAAAATTTAAAGTATGGTGAAATTACTACTTTTGTAAATACCTGTAATGTTAATCGTACAATTTTTGAGAGCGATTTCTTCAAAACACCCGTAAATAATTTTGAAATTTCAAACGAAGTTAGATACTCATATTTTGTCGACACGGCATTTCACACGACAACTATCTTAATGTCGTACTTGTCGTATTTCATCAAATTCTTAAGAAAAAAGGAATTTACGAGTGACCTAAACTCTTAAACTCTGTTATTTGATTTCAGATTTATCTAAAAAATGTATTAACAGCAATTATTACAAAATGTCGTGGTTTTAAAGTCAAAGATAAATTTCCATATGATATCGGTGTTGATGTACCAAATCCATGGCTAAGGAATACATTACTGATCGATAATAATGGAAAAACAGATCAAGCTGCACCATCGGTGTTTGGAAATTGTATACAACCACCATACAAACCAACATTACCAGATGTTGAAGGACGTAAAATATTTTCAATATCTTGCGGTACGAGTGGTATCCCACGTAAAACATATTTTAATGGTATCATTTCCTTACAAAATATGTATCATGCGTTGAAGCATAATGAAAAAGTGATTGGAAATCATATGATATATTCATCGCATATGGAACGAATGGCTGTGTCACTTAGACATGTAGATTAAATTTGTTAACGATTTTTATTTTATTTGTATGAATTAAATGCTATTTGTTAATTTTGTTGTTATTGAGACAAAACAAAACGTTCATTTGCTACGCTAAAGTCAAATGAGTACTAACTTTAATAAAATTTATTTAGGTTTTTAAAAAAGTTGTAAAGTGTATCAATAATCTTACAACAATTTATTACCTTTTTTTATTTGTCCCAAATATTTTAAATGTATTTATTGTGAAATATCGGTACATTTATAGTGTATATTTTTTTACTGTGCGCTGTCGCACGTTTTAAAATTATGGTGGCAAAAACAAATCTAACAAGAGTTTTAATTTTATTAAATAATTAATTCAAACGTTCGTCAATACCATTTTTTTAATGCCATTATATAAACTGCATATTTCAAAGAATATTTATAAACATAATATATTATGGTGCCTACTTTAATAATATAGTTATTATAATTTTTAGTACAAACAAATTCTGTTCTCCATAAGACGCTGTGTTAAAAGTTTGATTTTTAATCGATAATTACTCTTTGAAATGATCGTCAAGAGGTTTTAAAATTTTGAGGGAGGATAACTACTGAATTGAGCTATTCAATTCACTAGAAAAATTTGGGTAAACCAAAATTTGGTAATTAATCTAACCTACCGTCCTGTCGGCGGTAGCTTAATTACCAGGTTTTTTTCTTAAATATCTTTTTTATTAGACCCGGTATGACGGGCCTAAATTAAATTTTAACTTTCGACAAAAAATAATAAACATTATTGTTGACTTTTATGAATGTACTCCATAAGATTTTGAAGAATTTTATAAATGGACTATATCCAGTGCTCGTACATCTTTAATAAGTTGGACATAAATAAAAAAAAGCCTACAAAATAACTTCGCAGCAGGGCGCCGGTTACTTTAAGGTCGGCTCTGGAAATGCTGAAACACCATTCTTTCCACAACGTTTTCTAACGAACCATGGACGAATTCATTGTTTTAGGTATAGTTAAATCAAAAAGAAAGTATAATTAAACAAGAAATTTATTTTTAAAAAAAGATTACAGTAAAATAATTAAGTATGTTTATAGTAAATTAATTGAAGCAAAAATATTACAGTAGTTTCGTTTAACTTGCGCCCGGTATAATTATTTTCTTACACGTACTCGATTTTAATGATAAATACTGTGCTAATTGACTAGGATCAGTATATATATGGATTGGTAGTGATAAGTCCTTATAATCAGCCTCCTTTGATGTGTACTCACGTAATAAATATGTTGAACCAGTTTCATAATAAATTCGTGTATCATTTATTCGTGCCATAACATTATCAACACGTAAGAAATATCGAAGTAATATAAAAAATGAACTTGGCATTACACGCTGAAACAAAGAAATTTTAATAAGTGAAAATAGAAAATTTTAAGAAATTTTAAAAATTTTAAGAAATGGTTAAGGTAGTTCCAGCACTGTCTTATATAATCAGGACAAAAAAACGGTTTGCTTTTATTATAGAACAAATACATATATAATCCGTCGTCAGATCGCGGCGCCACGAAAGCCGTAGAATCCCCCAAGAGCTCTTCTAAAATTAAATTCTTCCGTATAATTTCTGATTTTTGAGGGAATTCCCATCTCTCTTTAAAAATCTTGATTATGTAAAAGCAATGGTTTGGCAAACTTTTGATTTATTGTTTAAAAAGTGAACAATCTTATATCTAATTGACAAAACTTACAATTTTGACACTCAACGAAGCGATGCCATGATCATGCAATTCATCTTCATACAACGATAATTCATGAAAAAATAATATCTTCTCACGTTGTTTTAATTTTTCAATATCGATACGCTCACTGGTATCTTCTTCAATGAATTCATTCGACATTGTTCCCATATAATCTGTAGTAAATGTCCAATCAAATTTTTTTGCTCGATCGTCTAAATTTGTACCAGGTCTTGCTTCTTGCCATGCTTCAGCAACATCAACTTGTAAATTTAATTTACCATTACTTACACGTTGTAATGCATCTAATGCGTTAAATTTTAATTCACCACCCGATTTATGTTTTAACGAGAGTATATTATTCGGAAAGACCATATCTGGTAAGTGTGGTAGCTCTAACAGAGACGTGTATTGGCAAAATAAACAACGATCACACATATTTGAACAATTGATGCATTCACCTTTTTTCGAACATTGCGAATGTAAAATATGTGATTTTTCAAATTTAATAATCCAATCGTTAAATGGAAATTCATCTGCCGTAATAGGCAAACGTTTTATGTTCAAAATTGTTTCATCAGCCGCTAATTCTTCGGTTGTCATTTTGAACTCTTAACCTGAAATATACGACAGTTACTTAAATTTTCTAGATACAAAATTTCAATTAGTTTACCAAAGTTTTGCTTCAGTAAAAATTATATTCAATATTTTGATTTATTTTATATATAATAAAACGCTACTGTCAAAATATATTATTATTGCGCATGATCCAAAAATATTTATGATAAAATTAGTGGCGGTTTTTTTTCCAGCATCTTTGTCATCTAAATCTCATATAGCGTCTTCTTTGAATTTAAATTTTAGACTGCGTCGCGACGTCTTTATAACAACTACTGCTATATACAATTTTTATAATATTTTTTTTAAAATAAAGTTTTTACGTGTTTTTTTTTTTAAACATTTTTTTAATGATTTACCATTTTCAAATATGATTCAATAATTTTGTTTGATTATTACTAAGATATTTTCTTTCAAAACAATTGATTATATTTTTTATTGTTGAATTGTATTGTGATAAAACTTTTTATACTTTATAATGAATTAATTTTATGAAATAAAATGGGTTTAGAAAATACAACAACTGCAGTTCGAACACCGCAAGATCATAAAAGTTCATGTTGTGCAAAATTAAAAAGTTTTTGGTCAAAATTAAAAATAAATAATGCCTTATCACATATTGGACTTTTAGTTATATTAATGATTTATACTGTTTTGGGTGGTTTGGTAAGTTTATATGAAACTTTTTTTTTGATCTTATTTTGGTGCATGAAGTCAAATGCTTTCTTTGATTAAAAACTTGAGAAGTTTAAACAAATCAAAATAATGGAATAAATATAAATATTACTCTAGTTATGCAAATATTATTACTAAATTCAGAATTTCATTATAAAGGAAGACGTGAACTATTGCTTTTGTCTTAAGCCTATATTTGTTTATTAAGAAATAACTAAATCTTTTTACTATATAGACACTTTAGCCAAACAATTTTTAAATTAATACAAAATGACAAAAATACACATCCACTTTGAGCTCACGGATAACATGATGTAATTTAAATCAAAGTTATAGAAAATATTCTTGATATGCGATGATAGTTGTTGATTTTAAAAGTTATCTATAGGTTTTATTTGATTTATATTGATTTTTTATGCAATTTTTTTGTAAAGTTGCTATGACAATTGCCTAAATTTACAATTATTTAATTCGTTGTAAAGTTAGAAGTCAGATTGAAAAAAATTATCAGAATGAAACACTCATATTAACAAATTTTCAAAAGCTGAAATATGCATTTCAGAACAAAAAGTTTCAAACAAAAATTGTTTACTTTAAAAGGGAAACATAATGCAAGAACTATATTTTTGTTCCATGCATCCGTGTAAACGGTATAAGATAGGGAAAATCTTTAAACACACAAATATTTAGCCCATAAAAACAAACAACTTTTGTTTGAAACTTTGATTCATGCATCTCATAGTTTGGTGTAAATACGGCGTAAATGTGGCGTACATGTATTTACGCCAGAAATATTGGATGCTAGAAAAAAAGTACATAGAACAGAAATATAATTAATTCTTGCATTATGTTATTCCCCTTTTAAACTGTCCAACTTTTGATTCGAAAATGAATAGCCAGAATCTTATTCATATATAATAAGAGTGAAAATACTTTTTTACCGGCCTGTCACGTAAAAAACATTAAAGATGAAAGTCGTTATAAAATTAACTATAAGGAATCACACCTCAATATTATTTGCATGTAAGCGTACATCCAATTAAGTGATTTATTAGTGTTATCGAAATAAACATTTTATTTAATAACGTCATATGTTCTCAAGTGTAATAATTAATAGGTATTTTAGCTGATTTTATGAAAACGTAGATTTTATAAACGTAGACGTAGTCAGAATTTCTTTTCGGGGGGAACTGAATTTATTTGATAGGGGAAACTAAAGTTGAGATAATATATTAGTATTTATTTTTACTTTGGGGGGTAACGATAACTTATGGAGTCTAAAAACCATGAAATTATCTATATGTAAGCAGTGTCGAACTGGGTCCAAGATATAAAACAAAGATATAAAAGCGGACAAGGATCCAACCATTCTGGGGTAAATACTCATGGCCAGGATCGTGCAAAGGCAATTATAAAAAGCTTCTAATAGAAAAGGCCTCTGAGTTTGTATAACTAGGAATAAACCAATTGAGGATTGTTTACTGCAGCTTACTGGAATTCTGGTCACTGGTTACTGCAAACTCAATTCACTGCAAACTCAGATTTTGACACGAAGAAGAGGAAACCGGAATTCACATTCTGTGTGAATGCCTCTGCCGTTCAATAAAATTGAACCGACCTGAACCGAATCAATCTCTCACAATTTTGATTATTCTTGTAGTAAATGTTTTTGACAGATACAGCATTTTATTTAATTTTTATACGTAAAAGGGAGATATAACACTTAACATATATTTACAATACATATTCTTACTCTATCACTGACTTGTTTACATAAATAAAAAAATATAAAACTTCCATTTATTTTTTCACATTTAAAAAATATACTAATCTTTCTATATAAATAAATAATATACAGAGTGTTACAAAAGTGAGGAGTTTTATGAAATGTAAGAAAATTAACATTTCAGGTTGGTTCATTTTTATTGAACGGGAGTGTACAGATCTCCAATCAGATGAAATCAATGAAGTCAAGAGATATCCTAACGTTTATCAAGACTATTGGAGTCCTGGAACACCTATGAAGGAAAGGAAGTACAATAGATTAAATTGGTCGCCGAACAAAAGCCCTTTAAAAAACTTACTCCTAATTCAAATCTAATCTAGGAGTTTGTAGAAATCTTTCCTTTATTTGCCCTTCTTCGCTTGGTCGAATATACCTGCTAGTTTCAAAACATTCAACGCGGGTATTGAAGCCATTAGTTGAGTTGGTTGTTATTTTCTCGTATTTTATTTAGGTTTAGTTATTATTTATTTTATTTTATTTTAATTTTTTTTTTTCAGTTTAGTTTATTAGTCTCTGTACATAGAGGTTGTGTGGTGCTCACATACGATTTTTCTTTTCTTCATATTTTTTCTTGTACATTTTTACATTATTTCGTGTAGAACCTATAAATATCTTAAGCGTGGATTATTTTGAGAGTCATATTTTACAGAAATATATATAATACAGGGATTTTGTAATTCTATCAAAAGTTATTTTTAAACTAAACTATGCTTTTGTACGTACAATTATTATTATTGTGTACAAATATTTCTTATAATTTGGATAGCGTTTAAATAATATAATTATTGCTGCTGTTATTTAATTTTTATACGTACAAAACTTAAAATTATGAAAATACATAATTAAGGACGTTCATGCGCTACGCTAGAATCAAATGAGTACTATCTTTAATATAATTTATTTAAGATTTTAAAAAGGTTGTAAAGTATATCAATAATCTTACAACGATTTATAACCTGTTTTTATTTGTCCTAAATATTTTAAAAGTATTTATTGTAAAATAACAGGAAAAGTAAATTTGAAATTGATTTGACTTGATGCGACAGATCTGACAATAAACTATGTTGTATATTTGTGTGTATGTGTATATTTTTATACTATGCGCTGTCGCCAGTTGTCAAAATATTGTGGCAAAAATAAACCTAACAAAACAGTTTTAATTTTATTAAATAATTAATTCATACGTTCGTCAACACCATTTTTTTAATGCAAATATATAAGCTGCACATTTCAAAGAATATTTGTAAACATTATTTATTATGGTGGCTACTTTAATAATATAGTTATTATAAGTTTTAGTACAAAAAAATTCTGTTCTCCATAAGACGCTGTGTTAAAAGTCTGATTTTTAATTGATAATTACTATTTGAAATGATCGTCAATAGGTTTTAAATTTTTGAGGGATGATAACTACTGAATTGAACTATTCAATTCACAAAAGAAAATTCTTCTTTCTTTTTATCTACTATCAAACCTCATACACGAACGTCCTTAAAATGCATGAAGTATGAAAAATCTGTTAATTGGTATATTCAAATATTTATACAAATTGGACCCTTAGAGGTTACACAGAGTAGCCCCTAAGTGTCGAAAGTGTTCAAAGAGGCAACAATTTGCCTCTCATAACCCCTTGAATAGAGTATGTTTTATACAGAAATCAAATTCAAAGTGTTAATGAGTATTTGGGTGTAGTTTTCTAGTTTCGAAATTTACAAAACCTAAAAAAAAAGTACATTATTAGAAAATGCTTTGAAAGTGCCTTTGAAGATTCGATTTTAAATATATAATACTTTTTTATTTCTGTTGTCGTTCGAGTTGAAACAAGTGATAATAACAACTTAGTGAGTTAATTACTTAAATATCCGGTATATACTGAATTTATGAAAAAAAAAGTTTCAAACAAAAGTGGTTTATATTTAGAAATGGAACATTTTTTGTCTATAAACTTTTATTCTATCTCTTACGGTTTCAAAGATAGGCAGTTTGGTCCATTTTTCCTAATCATGGTTCAATTTGTTCCATTCACGAACTTGACCTTACTTTTTAGCTCTAGCACGAAACTTAGCTTGTAGCGGTGTCGCTTCATCATTAAATTATTATTATAATTTTGTTCTTCGTTTTTTATCTGTTGCATTTCAACTATAACTTCCCTCTATTATCACGGTTGCTGTGAATGTTAACAACCTTGGTAATTTACATATAAAAAATGAAGAACAATGAATGTTGCGACACCGCTACAAGCTCTACACGAAACTTAACCTCGTTATCTTTTTTCGAATTTGCGGACTAATTATGTCATTTTATGAACACCAATACCAAAATTTGTTTTCTGTGATCAATATTTTCAACCGTTAAAAAGTCGGAACTAAACTTAATATACCCTAGCATATATTATATACCGGGTATAAAAAAAGTAAAGGAGAGAAACATTTTTCATTTTAATTGAAATATTCGTCTGTCTACTGTTGATTGGAGTACTATGCCGAGACGTTAAATGTATATATCTACTAGACTTGACTGGTGCGATGAATAAGCAATAGAATAAGAAATTAAAAGCAATTTTAATTTAGAGTACACTCAAATGTTTAAAAGTTGAATCAATCTAAAATAGTTCGTGAGTCATGCACCGCGACTTTCTTCAGTAACAAGTATTAACAAGTATTATAAATTTGTTTAAATACATTTACATACTCTGTAAACAGAGTATGTAATCTATACAGTGTGTTTTTAAACTACACCCAATCTGGAAACAGTGTATGTATATCTATCGCTGTCTATATGCAATGTACTATGATATGTTTTGCTTTGTTACACATTAAAACCGGAGGCGGGTCTGATACGTTCTCCAAATACTTACAAAGCATCCAACACTATAATATAAAGTGTTATGCTATTAACTGTCTTAGATCTGTGTTTGGTGGGGAGACGTACACAGCTGAGTGCTGTTCAAGTGTAACAAAGAACGTTATATCATGGCATACTGTACATAGACAGTGATAGATGCACTACACAATGTTCCTATTTGGTCTATGTTAATTTACGTAGTGTATAGCAGAGGTGGGCGCAGATGGGTCGCCAGAGTCGAACGACTCTCCTTAAGCTGGGTGAGAGTAAGTAAAAAAGGTATGTTTTGAAGTAAGACGGAACGATGTTTCAATACAGGTTGCCTACCGATTATTGCAAATAATTCACTCAATCAATTTAGAATTAGTTTTATAAAATATTTATTGTTTAAAAAATATCTTTTACAATATGGAGAGATACACCAAAAAACATAATAATAATAATAACAATAATAATAATTACAACAACAACAACTATATGTATTCCCACTTTATATAAAATTTAACCATTTAGAAATTAGTAACAAATTACCAAGCCTCCTCCCCCCACCCAGCTTTATCATTGGCATCTTTTTTGTATTCAGTGACATCAAATTCCCATGATACTATACCTCCTACTAAGAAAAAATAATTAAATCAAGTAAATAATTGTTTATTAGTTCTCCGATATGAATAGTTTAGGCAAATTATTCGGAATTTCCTAAAATCGAATTCTAAAATCTAAACTAAAGCTAAATCATCAAAAAATTTACAAGCGGTAAATGTAAATGATCAAAAGATTTATATTTTATAATTTATATAACATTTATATTTTATTCATACCCAAATATATTAAAAAGGTACATTTTATGCCCCAAATTACCAGCCCAAAATTCCAGAGTATGTATTCAATGTATTGTATGTATTGTATACTTTGAATAATAGTGACCACAAAAAAGAGTTGATATTATATTTTTTTCAGAAAATATTTTAATTAAAAAAAGAAAATAATAATAATTGGTAGGTACCCTATATTTACTCTATCCCTCTTCCTACCTCTCACTCAGAGCTGAGTGCAGTCAAGGTCTGCCCACCTATGGTGTATAGAATCTGTTTGAAAATCTGAACAGACACTTGGACACAAGGTGTTTACACAGCCGCTGATTCGACACTAATTATAATTAATGTCACAACTAGAGACACTCGTGTGCACACATAGACACTCGGTGTATACACTGAGTGTATACACGGTGTATATTGTCGTAGTTTAAACGAACCTTAATGTTATACATGATGAATGGTGTAACTTTTTAATATAAAATATTAATAATATTAATTTAGATAAACATAATTTTATGGTTTTATATTATTTTATAAGTGTTCTATTTTTAAGTATATAATGTAGATACTTTTAAATACATAAATATTTATTAATTTTATTTAGTTTTAATCGATATTACTTTAATTATTCATTTTTTGCCAAAACTATTAATTATTTCATTATAGATAGGTAGGTGGTGTGTATATATTGCGATAAAAGTAAATTTTCGTTTTATATAAATAATAATAATAATAATAAAGATTCTTATTATATTATTAATAATCGATCGTTATTAATACTATAACTAAATAAAAATGTCCAAATCAATGATTTGTAAGAATTTATCATATCAACCGGTAATTATTAATAATTTTGAACCATCAACGGTAAATATAAGGCAGCAGTTGCAAAATATATATCAAAATATTCGTTACGTAGAAGCTACGTAGACTAAGCGAATTTTCTCGAAGAAAGTATCAAAATGAAATTAAGTTGAAACTAACTAGAGATGATATGATACGAGACGAGACGAGAGTAGCATGTCTCTTGTATTATATTATCTTCTAAAAGTCAATTTGAAACTATAAATATACTGTTTAATTTGAGACTATAAATAACAAATGAAAATAACAATCAATTGGGTTTATTGCTTAAATACCCAGTATATACTGAATTTCTGAAAAAAGTTTCAAACAAATGTTTATTTTTAAAAAAGGAACATTTTTTTTCTGTAATTTTTGGTTCTATCTCTTACGGTTTGGCCTATTTTGCCCAAACATGGTTCGATTTTGCTTATTCATGAGCTTGACCTTACTTTTCAGCTCTATAGAACACACATAAAACAATCTCTTTTCGTTTTTGGTTTCTAGTGTTTACGGATATGCGGAAATGTACTAATTAGGTCAATTTATGAACACCTATACTAAAAAGTTTTGGTATAGATAACAGTTACAAGGACTAAACTCAATATATCCTGGTATTTATTATATATATACCAGACACACAAATTTAGTTCAGTAATAAATAATAATTTGGAAATTATATCTTTAAAAATAATAATTTTTATCTGTTTTATGTCGAAGAATTCGGCTATATATTGTGGCTCTTGTATGTGTAAGTACGTACGTCATCCCTGTTACGTAATAAAACTATTGATATATAATTTCAAAGTAAATTATTTTTGGCATTCGTATAATAAAATATATAATTGAATCAATATACGATTTTAATAATAACAATTTAAACAAGTCATGTAACAACTAACTGAGTTAATTTTTTGAATACCCAGTATATACTGAGTTGTATATCAATGTTCGAATTGTTAATATCTTTACTGGGTATACCAATAGTATATGTGATGTTATGTATTTCTACATATATCCACCTTCATTCGACTATGAATAGTATGCCATTTGCTCTTTGAGCACAAATTATGAGAAAACTATAGAGTTTATAAAAAAAATTTTCAAACAAAAGTTGTTTATTTTAAAGGAAAGAAGATTTTTTGTTAGCAAATTTCTTTTCTATCTCTTACGGCTTTCAAGATATAAATTATCCCCCTGGTGGGGGGGAAACACATTCCGATTTTGCCCATTAACGAACTTGGCCTTACTTTTTTGCTCTAGAACACACATACAAAATTTCTGATTATCTCTTTTCGTTCTTGAGTTATCGTGTTCACAGACAGACGGACATGCGGAAATGGCCAAATTAGGCCATTTTATGAATACCTTTGTGAAGCATTTTTGTCAAGGGTTAATATTTTCAAGCGTTACAAAGTTGGGATTAAACTTAATATACCTTGTACATTAACATATACTGGGTATAAAAACCACAAATAATTATTATACATTTTTTAGGTGAAAATCAGTTGAATAATTCGAATATTTATTTTAAGCCAAACCGCATACTAAAATTATAAATTCTAGATGTTAAAAACAATATGGCCTTAAATTATTGTTTTATACCAATCAAGTAAGGATTTAAGAATAAGAATACATTACTGTTAGAGCTAAAAATAAACTTGAAATTTGTAAATGGACAAAATCCGTTCGTACATTCCCGCACAAAATCTCCAAAAGTTTATTTTTTTTGGAGATAGAAGAACAGTTTAACCACAAGAAATTTTTTTGAAACTATTTTTTATAAACTGAATTTTTGCTATAATTTCATAAACAAAATGTTTCGTTTAGACTACGTCATAAGTTGCGAAACAAATGTCAGACATAAATTTCTTAACTGTTCACACTTAAACAGATTTTTGGTGTCTGGACACTATCCAGACACAAATTGTATACAAATGTACGGAACTTGTGTCCGAGTAGTTCACACATAAAAGAACTTATTGCTATTTATATTGTAATTAAACAACGACGTAAACGCTATATTTATTACTATATAATATGTATATGGAATGTATGAAAAAATGCCGAATCTGTTTGAAAACCTGAACAGACACTTGGACACTTGGACACAAGGTGTATACACAGCCGCTGCTTCAGAATATGGAAACTGATGATTAGGTTTCTGTTTATGGGGGTGAAATAAGGGATGTAAGTTTGTATTAAGTCTTAAGTACTTACCTAAGTAAGTACTTAAGACAAGTCCAAGTGGCTGAACGGTCTAAGGCGTCATGTCTGCGCAGTATGCCTACTTGGAAACGGGAAGGTTATGGGTTCCAATCCCGACATCGACAGTTTGTCAATTATTAAGAAAAAAAGGGGCGGTTATTTGACTAAACTGTCGGCGTATGGACAAGAACGAAGTAACCGGCTATGCTTGAGAAGGTTTCCTGCAGTTTTCTTCACGAACTCCAGATGAATATCAGCACAGTTCCTATCAGGTCGGCTGCAGCCGCATATCCTGCCAATTCCTAGTTTATACACAAAAATTCTTTCCACTCAACTCACATCCTCACATCCTTAGGCATCACAATGGACCTTATGGTCGAAATGTGGCCCGTCAAAGACAGCCTCTACAAACTATCTATCTATCTAAGTACCTAATGAAATATATACGTTTTTAATTGATTTAAGGGTTGAATTATCAAAAGGAAAATGTCACGGATCCAAATGAAAATAAAAGTACGAAACACGCATAGAAATGTCCAGTGGAGGATTTTGGTTTGCTGCCGCCCTAGGCCCCGTCTGATTTGCCGCCCTTTTGATGACATCGTTTGATATGATGCCGTTTTTGGATGTGATTTCGGATAAGGATTTTGTTTGATTTTTTTAAAAATTATTTTGATGATACAACGAATTGGATGTAAAAAAATATATAATTTAAAATTTTTAATGAAAAATTGCTTTTATAAAAAAAAAAAAGCTCGGACTTTTTAATGAATACTAAAAAAATGTTTAATTTCTTTCTATTAATTTACCTTATTGTTACTAAAGACGGAAAACAAATTTAGAAGTCGTTTCAGGGTGCTCTGTATATAGTGAGACTGATCTTATTAAGAATACAAAAATTAAAAAAGTTTTCGAAACATAAATGTGTTGAAAAAAATTTTTTGAGAAGCTTTTCAATTTGATTATTTCTTTTTTTTTTGTTAAATAAATATATAACATTATTTGATAATGGTTATAATTGCCTATTGAAAAATTATCATTGCATTGACAAATTAAAAAGTAAATTCGAAATTTTTAAACTAGAAAATTTTTAAATTTGAACTGCCCTTATATTATTTTGTCTTTAAAATTTTGTCATCCCGAAAATTATGCCACCCCTAAAATCATGCCGCCCTAGGCCCGGGCCTCACGGGCCTAGGCTTAAATCCATCACTGGAAATGTCGGATGGTTTTCTGAGATGTGCCCGATAGGATTTCCGGCTAGTGTTAAAAACTATAAATTTAAATATAAAAAATGCAATTTTTTGTAATAAAATCAAATATTTATTTAATAATATAAATAAAATAAATAGACTCGTGTAAAAATTGTATTCATAAATACTTATACTGATTAATTTATTTATTTAAATTAAAAAAAAAAAAAATTATTTAAATATTATTATGATGAAAACTTACTAGTTCAGAGGTTTGTATGCATGGTGTAATCGTAAATAGAAACCATAAGAAAAATTGGTATTTGACTAGGTATTAGCTAATTTTTATACCCGGTATATACAAGGCTATATACAGAATGTCCCGTAAGTAGTCGAGTTCCATAAGAGGGTAGGTAGAGAGTACGATTTTGGAACGAAAAGACCTGAGACATTTTTTTATTAGACACACCGTTAATTAATTATTTATTAATTAAGAAAACTAGGTTGAAACCAGAGTTGCAAAAAGTGCATTTTTTTGATAATTCATTTTCGATTTAATTATCAATTTTTGGAAAAATGTATTGCTGAAATTTTTCAAATTATTAATTCCTTGAAAAGTGCATTCATTAATTAAATTCTTTTATTTTTTGAAAAATGTAATAAATAAATTGTTTTAATAATAAATTTAAAAAAAAAATGCCCAAATTAAATTCGTTAAATTATAAAGTTTTCTCAAAAGTGCATTAATAAAATTATTTTATTGATTAATTTTTTTAATAATGCAATAATTAAATTTTTGGAATTATCAATTTTTAGAAAATTGCAAGACATGCACCCCCATAAAAAAAAAATTCCACCCATTAAATTTTACTTTCCTGTAATTTCCTTAATTAATAAATAATTAATTAACGGTGTGCCTAATAAAAAAATGTCTCAGGACTTTTCGTTCCAAAATCGTACCTTCTACCTACCCTCTAATGGAACTAGACTTCTTATGGGACACCCTGTATATTATCTTTAGTTCCGACGTAACGGCTGCCTTCCAGTCAACTCGATAAGGTCATGTTAGTTGAATGGGCAAAATCGGACCATGTTTGGTCAAAATGGGCAAAACTCTGTATCTTTGAAACCGTAAGAGATAGAAAAAAAATTTAGAGACAAAAAATGTTTCTTTTTTAAAAATGAATAACTTTTATTTGAACTTTTTTTTTATCAAATCAGTATATACTGGGTATTTATGCAATTAACTCAGTTGTTTGTCATAATTTGTAACACTTCAAATATTATAGCCAAATTTTACAAAATCAATTTCATTATTAGTCATTTTGTTATTTATTTCGGAGAGAGTTTTTTTTAACGTATTTCGATCTGCTAAACATGATTTCTAAACGTGCCAGTCTGTAAAATGCATAGTTTTCCGGTAAATTGCATAGTTTTCCCGGGAAAAAATTGTCCAAAATTTTATGAATTGTGTTCAGTAGATCCAAATACATAGAAAAAACTTTTGTACAGTCTTGGTCCTTAATCGGCTACAAAAACTGCCCGGAAGCGCCCGGAATAATATGTTAAGTCGCTTATGATATGACTAGTAAAATGATCATATAGCTAAATACGATTATGTTTGCGATATTTATATAAATTTTATCTGAAAACTGATGAAAAACGATATAAAGAAAAGAAGTGTAGAAAAATGTTAATAACACTTGGCAGCACGAGAAAATTTTTCGATAAAATAAACATTCTGTTAATGTAAATTGACAATTTCGACATTTGTATATTTTTGTACAGTGTTCCACGTTTCAAATATTTTATAGATGGAATAGTTCTCTGATGACAAGTTTCTATTTGTTCTACATCATCAATCTTCTATCTGTTTTCAGCAGTGGCACCAGCACTATTGTTTTTATTTTTAATAAGTGATCAATATTTTGAAAGTTTAGAAACTTAGGAATGTGCTATACAATCGTTTTAATAATAGGGAATATGCATGCAAATTTTTTTCAGAATATGAAAATACTGTTAATACTGTAATAATATTTAAAAACGAAATTAAAATTCGACAAATATCAATGAAGCTATAAGCTTTTAAAGATTATTATCTGTCTCTTTCTTGCAAAAATACTAAAAACGGAGTTTTACGTGTATTTTAAATGGTGAAAGTGTAATATGACGTCACATAACATATCAAGAGGGCTATCACTCTCTTTGTCTAATCGGGAATTTCAATCATTCATATCTCGCTTATTTTTAAAGTTATTTTAAAAGTAATTTTACCTTGATATTTGTCAAGTAAACATGCTTCAATTCAAGTGAAAAAAAATTTTCATGCATATTCCCTACACAAGGCCAAAACAGTGCAGTTAGTTCTGACTTTGTAGATTGCAAATTGTAAATGCTGCCCTTGACGGGCTACACTTCGACCATAAGGTCCATTGTGATGCCTTAGCATGTGAGGATGTGAATGGAGTGGAAGGAATTTGTGTATAGACTTGGAATTGGTAGGATATGCGGCTGCAGCCAACTATGATAAGAACTATGCCGATATTCATCTGGAGTTCGTGAAGGAAACTGCAGAAAACCTTTTCAAGCATAGCCGGTTACTTAGTTCTTGTCCATACGCCGACAGTTTAGTCAATTAACCGCCCCTTTTTTTTCTTTTTATAATTGACAAACTGCCGATGTCGGGATTCGAACTCATAACCTCCCAGTTTCCAAGTACGGCATACTGCGCAAACATAACGCCTTAGACCGCTCGGCTACTTGGACTGTTGACTGGTCCGACTTTGTAACAAATATTGATCAAATTTTGTGTCAAAAATATTGATCGCATCAAAAAACTTTGGGTGTAATTTTCCATAAAATAATCTAAATAGTTAGGCCCATATTCATAGTCTGGTCTTAAGCGTAAGTTCACCTTAAGCATGATCATAAGGCAGCGTTAAGATTCATAGACGCAATCTTGAGGCAAGCTTGAAAGTATGATCTTAGATAGATAGATAGATTGTAGAGGCTATCCTGGGCGGTATACACTTCGATCATAAGGTCCATTGTGATGCCTAAGGATGTGAGGATGTGAGTGAAGAACAAGGAATTTTGTGTGTAGACTAGGAATCGGTAGGATATGCGGCTGTAGTTGACTTTGATAGGAACTATGCTGACATTCATCTGGAGTTCGTGAAGGAAACTTCGTTCTTGTCCATACGCCGACAGTTTAGTCAATTAACCGTCCCTTTTTTTTCTTAATAATTGACAAACTGCCGATGTCGGGATTCAAACCTCCCAGTATCCAAGTAGGCATTTTGCGCAGACATAACGCCTTAGACCGCTCGGCCACTTGGACTGGTAAGATGATCTTAATGTATATCTATGAATTCATCATATCTTAAAACCAATACAACGGTAAACTTAAGCACTTGCTCAAGACTGAACTATGGATACGGGCCCTTGCGCTTAAAAGTAGGGTGAAGTTCGTGAATGGGCAAAATCAGATCTGGCTTCCATCTAATCCAAATATCCATCTATAAAATGGTAAAAAAATTAAAAAGAAAAAAATGTCCGTTTTTTTTTAAAAATAAACAACTTTTGTTAAAACTGGTTTTTACAATCTCTCAGTATATACCGAGAGCTATTTAAACAATAGGGAATATGCATGCAAATTTTTTTTCACTTGAATTGAAGCATGTTTACTTGACAAATATCAAGGTAAAATTACTTTTTACATAACTTTAAAAATAAGCGAGATATGAATGATTGAAATTCCCGATTAGACAAAGAGGGTGATAGTCCTCTTGGTATGTTATGTGACGTCATATTACACTTTCACCATTTAAAATACTCCGTTTTTAGTATTTTTGCAAGAAAGAGACAGATAATAATCTTTAAAAGCTTATAGCTTCCTTGATATTTGTCGGATTTTAATTTCGTTTTTAAATATTATTACAGTATTAACAGTATTTTCATATTCTGAAAAATGAAAATGTGAAAAAAAATTTTCATGCATATTCCCTATTAATTCAGTAGTTATTATTATTATTTAATGTGTACAATTTAATAAGAGTATGTATAGGTGTGGGTGGCGATGATACCTTGAAGTATATTTTACCCAGTTGACAGTGTTTACAAACGTAAAAATTTTTCAAAATTATTAAAAATAGTTTTGATTCTGTATGTACACAATACACAGTGAGTGAAGTGCATTGGGGCCATTTGAGGTTAATGTTCTCTGAATCTGATTTCGTGCATTTGTTATTTCAAACATTATACTTCTCATATTCTTATAAACTTGTTACCATTGTCATTTTTTAGTATCATTGAAATGTTTTTTAAAAAAATATATAAATATTTATTCATAGGTACACTTTAATACAGTAAAAATGTAGCGAATCATAAAAAATTATCTAAATTTTTGTTTGTATGTGGAGGTATCATAATTTAAGGCTATTTTAATATATTAACTTTTGAGATAGGTTAATAGGGAATATGCATGAAAATTTTTTTCACATTTATTTTCAGAATATGAAAATACTGTTAATACTGTAATAATATTTAAAAACGAAATTAAAATCCGACAAATATGAAGGAAGCTATACGCTTTTAAAGATTATTAGCTGTCTCTTTCTTGCAAAAATACTAAAAACGGAGTTTTACGTGTATTTTAAATGGAGAAAGTGTAATATGACGTCACATAACATACCAAGAGGACTATCACCCTCTTTGTCTAATCGGGAATTTCAATCATTCATATCTCGCTTATTTTTAAAGTTATTTGAAAAGTAATTTTACCTTGATATTTGTCAAGTAAACTTGCTTCAATTCTATTGCACCTATTGCACACAGGATAGGCACAAAGTGTAGAAATTGAAAATTAATAAACGCATTCCTAAAACTATTAATATTTACTAACTGATACTTCTTTTAGATAGATACATAGATTGCAGAGGCTGCCCTGGACGGGTTACACTTCGACCATAAGGTCCATTGTGATGCCTAAGGATGTGATGATGTGAGTGGAGTTGAAGGAATTTTTGTGTATAGACTAGGAATCGGTAGGATATGCGGCTGGATGATGCTAGATGAATATGTAGGATATTCATCTGGAGTTTGTGAAGGAAACTGCAGAAAACCATCTCAAGCATAGCCGGTTACTTCGTTCTTGACATTACGCCGATAGTTTAGTTAATTAACCGCCCCTTTTTTTTCTTAATAATTGAACATGTTGGAAAGTGGGGGACCTGCCTATCACACCATCCATTTTGAAGGACACAAGATTTTTTTAAATTACATTATCTCTCAATTTAACAAACAAATTAACTGTTACTGATCAAATTTTTGCTGTCGTCAAAACAAACAAGTTACTTTCTTACGCGCTTCGTTAATCACTATCATCGAGAATTTTTGCGAGTGAAAAGTTGGGTGTCGTTGGTCGTCGAAAGGAAGCTACTGACAAAAATTTAGCCTGTTACTAATCATTAAAAAAACCGTGCTGTACTGTGGACTAAAGGCTATTATAAACTATTGCGTCTTTATAAAAAGAACCTTGATTAAAATTTTTCTAAATTTTAGTTTTGCAGAAAAACGTTCCATTTAATATATTACTAAAAACATGTTACGTGTCAATAAATGAAAACAAAGGCGTGAATATTAATAATAATTACTATGTTATTATATAGTTTTCGTTTAATACACGGGGCGAGGCGTGATAAATATATATATATATATATATATATATATATATATATATATATATATATATATATATATATATATATATATATATATATATATATATATATATTTCGATTAATAATGATCATATATCATTTTAATATTATGATTGGTATAACATTTTTAAATATAAAATATATAGAAATATAATATCATAAAATAAAACTGTCAGAAATGAAAATTTCTATGAAAATCTATGCAAGTATATAATTTATTATATATTATGGTAAAATAGTGCAAATATTGAAAATACACTTGAAATAACATTAATAATATATTAAAGCAAAATGTCATTCTAACTAATGCCATTATGATATGGCAAAGCCTTTGTTTATAAAGTCATGAATGAATAATGTAAACAAATTAGGAAAGTAATTTACATATAGTTTTTTCATATCATATCACTGATTGTAACATCAAACTAAACTAATATATATATATGTTATAAAACTTGTAAACTATATTTAAATGGTATTACTTGGAAAAACGATTTCGGTATGGATTTATAGTATCAGTGATTGTTGTTCTGTAATCCTTACATAGTATAAAACAAAGTCCCTCAGCCGCGTTTGTCTGTCTGTTCACGATAAACTCAAAAACTACTGCTCCGATTTTCATGCTGTTTTCACCAATGGATAGAGTGGTTCTCGAGGAAGGTTTTAGTATATAATTTGTCAAGTTTTTGTATACATTGGCTAAAATGTAATGATATTTGTTGGAGGTGTCGGAAAACATATTATAAAACAAATATGTTAAATATTCTATGCATAGATAGCGATGCATACAACAAATACGTTTTAAAAATTTGCCTATAGATGGCAGTATACACAACATGAGTACTTCAAAAATTTTGCCAATAGGTGGCAGTGCATATAACAAATGTATTTCAAAAATTAAACGTAATTTGTCAGTCCTTGACGGGAGAAAATATTATGTTACTTGGTTATAAGGGCCTTACAAAATTTTTGCGGGCGAAGCCGCGACAGGTAATGCTAGTGTATAAATAAAATAAAAAATCGATTTCTATTGATTGACCACAACAGTGGTGGATTTTGGTTTGCTGCCGCCCTAGGCCCTATCTGATATTCCCTTTTGATAGACCCCGTTTGATGTGATGCCGTTTTTGGTTATATGGAAGTAATTATCAAAATTAAAATCACATTTTTAAATATTTAAATTATCATTTATTGAATTTTCTTAATTTCAATAGAATTCATGGCAAATTTAATCCAAATCAATTTTTAAATTTGAACTGCCCTTACATTTTTTCGTCTTTAAAATTTTGGCAACCCGAAAATTTGCCGTCCTAGGCCCGGGCCTCACGGGCCTAGGCGTAAATCCATCACTGACCACGAATGAAACCTTTTATTCTTCATAAATTTTTTCTAAAGACTATGTTTCTCAAAAAATGCCAATATTAGCCAATATAATAAAATTAATTACCCAGATTTAATGTTTTGTCAAAAATGGGGTCCCTTGAGTTGATCTTCAAATAACCTTGAAGGCCAAAATTTCCTTGAAGAAATATTAAGGTGGTTTGTTTAAAATGCACATCCTGTATAAATCTCAAAATGTGAAATGAATATGAACTATTTTAATTAAAATTTCGATGTTGTCCAGTGTAAGTAATTGTATACAATATTAAGTTTTTGTTGTGTCGAAATATTATAACAAAGATAGAGATGTATAGTTTGTTTTTAAATGTGTAAAAAGAAATATTTTATATCCGTGTCAGTGATAAAAAATATAAAGAAAAAAATATAAAAATATACATATATTTTTACATATAAAAATATATGTAAAGAAAATATATGTATAGTGTTCTATCTGCCTCTTACATATAAAAAATTGTATCTGTAAACTGTATTTACTACAAGAATCGACAAAATTGTGGGATACTTATTTGATTCAGATTGGTTCATTTTTTATGATCGGAACTGTACGTATTTCTAACCTCACTTTTATATATACTTTATATATATATATATATATATATACGAGTAAATAAAATAAACATATAAAATAAAAACAGTAAAAAAAAGTAGTAATTCATGTTTTACTTTTAGAGTATAAAGGCAGTAAATCACATGCTACTGCTTTCCGATTTACAATAATTAATTACAATAAGATAGTTGATCTATTATTTTAGGCATTTTGATTAAATTGTGCTCTAAAATCACACTTAAATGGCTTTTCATGGAGGCCATATTAAACATATTATTAGTTTAATATTAAGTTTAAAAATATTAAAATTTGTTTTGCTCTCACTTTTTACACTTTACTGCCTTTTACCCCTATTACCTTGTAGAGGAAATTTGCTAAGTCTCAATTTAATTTTCCACCATTTTCACTTGTTCCCATATTGTTTAATATAATATTTAAAGATTTGGATAATATAAATATAAAAAACGTTTTACGATTGATATACAATGAATATAATAAATAAACTATTTATGTGATAATTTTTAAAAGCTGTGAAATAGAATAAGAACTTACATTATAAGAATGAAGATAGAGAAGACCCCATTTCATAAATGAAAATATAATTTTCTATTGTTATTTGTATTTGTTTTTTTAATAGATATTTCAAAGGCTTGAATATCCTGCTGAGAAATTACGTTTAAAAGAATTGAATAGTGTCACATCGAAAGAACGGATACATTTTGTTGGCAGTATTGTTAATAATACTGATGTATCAAATATGGCACGATTAGTTTCTGTTGAATTAGATCGTTATGAGCAAATTTTACAAGAAGCATTTAGTGGTGGATTAAGGGTAATTCATATTTATTTTCTGTGTGTGTTATTTAAGATTTTGTTGTAGATTACTTACGGTTGTAGATTAAAACGTCATTACCGGCTTCGAAAGTGAAGCAACATTGTATACATATTCAGTGCTATAATGTACTTCAGTATAAGTAACTAGGTACTGTCCCTAGGTACACTAAAAGTACCTACATGTAGGACCTAAATATTTTCCAAGGAATATATCTTTCCCCAGTGGGGTGTAGCTACGGGGGGGTGGTACAGGTAGCAATCACCGAGCCCACTAACTCGGGGGCCCCCAAATTCCCGGGTTAACTATTGCAACAGCCTGTTGCGATGTCAGATAACGATTTATGCGAAAATTCATGATATTGATGCAGCCATAAAAAGTTGGCTGAAGCAAAAGTCTGGCGTATGACATTTTGAAGTTTCTAATCCGCGATCCTCATTTTGTTTACTAAATGAAAACAAATTTTTATTGATTTCACCTCTACGGTATTGTGAATGTTTCTCGAAAAACTATATATTGTTCCTGTCAATGATCATATATTGTTATATATATATTGAGACTTTTTTGAGTTATGTAAGGGTAGGGCTTCAAAAAAAAATGTTTCCACCTGGGACTCTGCAAGGCGAAGCTACGACACTGCCTTTCCCTGTAACTAGTTTTTTTCTCAGTACTTTAGTACTATGGGCCCCAAAAGTAGCGTTCACTTTCATTTAAAAAAAAGTTGCTCTGTTATTGGTAAAGTTACTCATGACGTCACATTCCAAAATGGTGGCTTTAGTGAGGCTACATTTAAATAGTTTCATTAACAACATAATCATTTTTTGTTTATTTTATTAATATAACCCTAGTCAACCAGATATGTAACTATCACAATTGAGCCTGACTACTTTGTTTCTAATTATTGCCACCAGATGTCTTAGTCTTAAGGAACAGTACTCAGTGAGGATTAAGACTTTACTCGGTCGATTAACGTCATCTGTAGGTGGATAAATCGATTGAGATATTCGAAAAACGGTACACATTTATTTCCTACAATAATTTAGTATCCCGCATTAGCTAATCCCTAGTTTTCTTAATCGATCCTGTCGCCAATAAAATCTAGTGTTACTTTCACACTTTATACTTTTGGCCCTTTTTAATTGTACTTTAGTATTTATGTTACAGATAAGTGATGATCCATTATCTGCATCAAAATTTCAACCTGCAGGGGAACATTGGAGTATTTTACAAGCGGTATTTTTCTCATCAACAGTTCTAACAACAATTGGTAAGAATCCTATCTGTTTTTGTAAATAATTATATGTAATTAAATTCGCTTAATACTCAGTTCGAAATTTCCAGTTCATTTAATGATGTCAAGATAATTTACTTTATATTTTAGATAGAGAATAAAATGTCAAAAGATTTAACAAAACATTTAAGAAATAAAATATTTTTGTATATATAAGTTGTTGTGTAATGATCATCTATCAGGCCAAGAATAGAAATGTTAAAGAAGGGACCAAGTTCTATGTTTGTGTCATAAGATTTATACTTGGCCACAAAAGTTGATGTTAGTTATTTAATTTTGATAGTTCATTTGTGCCTTATTCATTCGGTTTTTGAAAAAAAAAATTCGAATAAAAGTTGTTACTATATTTATAATGATCAACTTTTATTCGAAGCATTTTTTTCGAAAAACGAACCAATAAAGCACAAATCAATTATAAAATTTAAAAAAAAGACTTCAACTTTTGTGGTTGTTGTCTATAATACATTCCTCTGAAAAAATTTACTCTTAGAATGTGCTTATTGCACGGTCGTACCTCTAGCTTTCACAAGGGGGAGGGTGACCCAACAATGTACAAAAATAAACTAGTTTATGCCCTTGACTGCATGTCATAAAAAAGTAAAGCTCTAAACGCCAATAAAACAATCAATCGAAAATTACATAAATATATCATCCCTATCACACGCAAGTAAGGCTGCGGGCAAACAATAGGTGGGTAGACTGCAAATATTAGCGGTTTTGCGTAGACTAAAAGGAGTGTCCGGCCCTCATAAATCCCTCCCTTATATACATCCGTGGCTGACTTTCAAATATTTGAGTGTACTTACACATTAAATTTCAAGGTTTCAACTTGGTGATGTCGCGAGAGGCGAAAGAAACGAGACGAGAATAAGTCAGCGAGAACGCGAAGAAAATTAAAATCCTGATTTTCAATAAATATTCAACAGATAGATGATAGTACTTTCTTTCAACTAAAGTAATAATTCTTATTTTTACTTTAGTACAAAAAATGTTTTTATTTGAGTTGTATTTTTTTCAAGAAAATCTTCAACTGTAAAAATTAGACGAGAACATTTACAAGTCAATACAATACAAGAGGCATGTTACCCTCAAGTCAATGGCTTTGGTTATATATTAATAACATAAGCTAATAGCTAATAAGCGCGTAATAGCAAAGAAATATCTTGGATTCCAATTTCAAAGAAGTGAAATTTCCTATTTTTCAGACTATTTCCTTTCATTTGTGTTTGGAGATCTACATATATACCAAAGTTGGTGAGTTCATAAATCAACGATATGTGAATATTAGCTCAGCAATTCCGTTAATTATTGATAATAGGGCCAGTCAATAAAAATGGAAGGAAACGATTCGTATAGATAATGCTCTGGGTGGTCTAGGCTGAATGTGCTCGAACTTGTGGCGACGCACTACTACGAGTTTAGATATTACTGAAAATTATGTTAAACATATTTTCACATCATTTCCATCTTATATTATGATACTTTTATTGATGTTGGCATCATTATTATCTAGTTTTCTTGAGTTTTTCAAATAAGTTTCACTTCATTTTTCGACGTACGGAACTCTGATATATTCGACCTAAAACTTAGGTTAATAAAAATTAAATAACATTGTCCTTCTGGGGCAATGAGTCGGGTGAAAAGACAATTTGTGGACTTTAAGCTAATGTTTATTTTTGCCTGAATATTTAAAAATAGATATAGAAGATTGTTGGTGACTAGATATTGTCTATAACCATGCAATTTTACACAGGTGTTCCTTATATAACATAGATGACCCATAAGAAAAGATCAAAATTCATCCCCTATTGGAGTTTTATAGGGCATGAGTTTTATAGGCGATGGAGTTTTATAGGATATGAAGTTTTATAGGGGATGAAAGAATATGAAAATTGGTGTTAAGGCATTTGTTCATAAATAAAAGTAAGTTGCATCAGCTTTTTTGGAAATGCATCTCCTAAGGGGATAAAATAAGGGAAGAAAGTTTATATGGGAAGTGAGTGTCATTTTGGAAGCATTACCCTATATAAACGGATCCCGACAATAACTTCAGATTGGTTGATCATATAAAAAGTGTAGGGGATCAAATTTGTTGACAATTTTATGAACTAAAAGTTTTATTAGTATTTAATGACGCATAGAAAACGAGATATTTGCAAATAATCATTAATTTTGACATATCTTGACTCGTGGATTCGCGGAACGATATTATACGAGACTATTTTTGTGTTAACAAAAGTTTATGCAAAAATCCAGCTTGCTTACTTTCATACCGTGGTTGAATCCTTATATATGATTACGCTATTCGAAAAAAATGGCATTATCAAACAATGGAATATTTTGTAGCGAAACATTGTTTACGCTTTAATATTTGAATATAACAATTTCAGTAAATAAAGATGTGAAAACATCGAAATAACTCATGCAGATATGAAGAATGAAATTTTCAATGGGAATCGTTAATATTTATTGTAATCGATAAGCCTCATATACATTGGATTTTTTTTGTGATCAAATATAATTTATTATTCACTTTTAGACAATCAATTTTATAAACATGATACTTTTTTATTTTAAACATTCAACACATAAAATCGAAACTTCTTTTAATGGCGCCAATTATTTTTATACTATTTTTTCTTATCTATCAATATACAGACTGTATTTTTTTAAAACGTAATACAGGAAGTATTATCATTGTAAAATTAAGACCCGCTTATTCATATAAATCGGAAATTTACGCACTATTATGATATGAAAAAAATCATGATACATGTTTGCCGAATTTGAAATTTTATGAAATAGTAGTACAATACTATTATAGTAGCATGCTACTTACAAAACTGACTAGGACGTTTATTCATTCAGGCATTGTTCGTTTTATTCGAAACATTTTTTTTCGTTTCACGATAGTTGGCAATTTATACTTAGTACTATGGGCCACAAAAGAACTGCGCATTTTTCAAATTTTTTTAGATGGTTTGTACACTCTCGTTCAAAAAAAATGAACCGACCTGAACCGAATCAGTCTTTCAAAATTTGTATTATTCTTGTAGTAAATGTTTTTTTTTATACTGATATTGAGATAAAATATATTTAGTGAATATAATAATAAAATTATACATTATACAGAGAGTTCCAAAAGTGAGGAGTTTTATGAAATGTAATTAACATTTCAGGTTGGTTCTTTTTTTTTGAATGGGAGTGTACCTTAGTCATTCGGTTTTTGGGAGAATTTTTCGAATTTAAGTTGTTCGTATATTCATGGTGACCATCTCTAATACGAAGCGTTTTTTCGTAAACAGAATGAATAAGGCAGAAATCAATTATAAAATTTTGAAAAATACGCTCTACTTTATCTGGCCCATGGTACTTACACTCCTGTTTATAAAAGTTAAACCAGTTAGTCACATCTTAGCGAATATATATATATTACTAAATATATGTATAATATTATAAATAGTAACACTTAGAATGTTTTAACTGGTTCAGTTTTTATGAACGGTATTGTTTTTTCAATACTTGGTACTTATTACTTAAAGTACTGTTTCCCGGGACTCGGTTTCTCGGTTTTGCTAGCTCTGACCTATACCATTACTGGCCCAACGTGATTGTGCCCTTAATTCTTCAACAAGATTCAACAGGATTTTATGACTACTATTCTTTTGTTAAAAATTGACAATAAAGAAGTATGATGTTTGCTTATCTTTTTGGTTGGTATAATAAAATTACAAGCCTCCTCTTATCTTTATCTACGAATTATCACTTCTCTTGTTTCATTTCAATGTTTCGTTCAGGCAATATATGTTACATACGTGCTATCTGTGTTGTTTACATTTCATAAAAAATTCAAAACACAAAATACTATATGCAAACATAAATTACTATTTAGAATTTTCTTACTATTTTGATAAGATTTTTTTCTTTATTTCTATAATACTTTTCGGTACACCACAACCAATTCTGACTAAAATCAGTGGCATAAATAATTTATTCATTCTTACAGTGAGAGAAAACATTCTTAGAGTGAGTCCGAAGGAATGCACCAAAAACTAGGATTGTATATTCTTCACAAATAAAACTGAATTTAAAAAACTCAAATGGTGTTATGTGTTTTTTTATTTGAGCAAAACTATTCGAGCAAAGTTTTTGACGTGAAAACGTCTATTTGTTCGTTACACTTGTGGTCGGTCGTACATTCTTGTGTGACGAAATACTGTAAGATTTCAATAATGGGGTGTTAATGGTTGAGCCCATAAATATAGCCCATAAATATCAATTTATTTTATTTAAAAAAAAAATCAATCAAAAATACAATACCCAAATATTTTCTAGAAAAATGATTAAGGATGGGTCGCATGTCACATGTAGTACAGTACTGACGTGTTCAAAGAATGAATAAGACTTTGTTCATTGTTGCGGGCAAAGATTACGTAACCAATAAAGACATATTATAATAGTAACAATTATTATGGTAAATAATTATTAATGTTTTATAATTCATTAATTGATTGTAAAGAACACTTGGGGCACTGTACTAGTAAAAGATAGGAGTATATCTATTCAAATTCGAATAAATTAAACATATTATCGTAGATTTTCGTCACATAATCAAAGTTGGATGTATAATTGTACAACACCCGAAATTATGTGACGTATACTATAATTCTGTGAGGAATGGGAACACTGGCGCTCAGTGACAGTCCTAGGTTTACGGATCATGTACTTCCTTCATCTTTTGTGTAATTATCTCCAAATATAGTACTGATTATAAGAATGCATGTTGTCATATTTTTTTGAATGAATTTGTTGAAACCAAAAAGTGGACTTTTCGAACGGAACAAATTTTTTTCGTAAAATCTCGAATTTGATAACTTTTCAGCCACTAAATTCAAAGAGATACTTGAATACAACTTGACGCAACACTTGAATAATCTTGTTTATTTTTGCCTTATAAATATCGAAAAAATTCGAGTTCAAGTCTGTTGAAGCGGGAAGAGTGTCTATCGAATGGCGTAAGATTAAATATTTCAAAACATTTTTATTGTTGAAAACTATGATGAATTTGAACAAAAATTTACATTAATGTTAAATGATCTTTCTTTAAATATGTCATCCAACATGATTTATTGAACTCAGAGTTTTCTTTTATTTTCACTGTGAATACTGATAGGATATTTAGCGTCCTTATAATTTTCTTGTATCTATTCTAGGTTATGGTAATATTGTTCCAGTTACATTTTGGGGCCGTATATTTTGTATATGTTTTGCATTGATTGGTATTCCATTAACATTAACCGTAATTGCTGATTTGGGTCGAATATTTGCTAGTGTTGTGTCAATATTAATGCGGCGTATGTGTAAACCATCCGTACTATATACTGCAGTGCCGTTTAATAATAATTCACGACGAGGACCACGCCGGTAAATACACTTTATGTACACGGAGAAATTTTTCTTATGCCAAATACTATGGGAACTTAAATGATGATTTACAAAAAAAAAAAGAAGTAATAACCAACCAAATATTTAGCATGGGCAATAGTAATTTTTGTCTAATTTGTTATTATAAACATGGGTTGTTTTAGCCAAGGGAAGCGTTGCACTGATTTAAAACCAATTAATGTGTTTGGAATTTTATTTGAACCTAATTAAAAGAAAAAAATATACTAGTCTTGAAAGGAATCAATGAAATACGTAGGGAAATATTGTAAAGTAATGGAGGTTTTGGAGCTTGAAAGGACGGGAACGAGGATTTTTTTTCCAGTTATACAGGGTGTACATTTTAAACAATGTATCTGAATATTTCTTACATAAAGAAAAGATCGAGTTCTATTTATTAACCATCAATAAAAACTTTTTATTCTTGATAAACTTTTTATCAATCTTATCTTAGAAAATTCATTTTTTTAAATGGCTATAAAATGGTTTATAATTTACCAAAATAAACTTCATTAATGGTCTCTTTTCTTCAGCTATCCGATTCTGCCAAGAAAAATATGGCTTCCTATTAGAAAATTTCCAGTTGAACTTCAATTAACCTTGAAGGTCATATTTTTACGGTAAAAAACAAGTTCACCAGAAGATGCCCCCCTTCGAACACACTTTTATTCGAGTCATGTTTATCAAAAATATTTCCTTGAAGAAATATTAAGGTGCTTTGATTAAAATGAGACACCTTGTAGAGGATTTGATTTATAGAGGGGTTACTTTATAATCATTATTTATAATGTAAATATGAAATCTGAAATTCTACCGATTGTAAAAAGCTTTAGACATTTGGCAAAACATTAAACAAGTAAAATAAAAAATTTTAAAAACACCCAACGCAATATTATGAAACATAATAAGAACTTCCCGTTACCTCCACCAAATTTATACGTAAAATGATAATGCCTATAATTTTCTAATCTTGAAAAAGAGCAGATAATTTTCAAACGACTGAACAGATTTTTATGAAACATTTTAGCTAAGAACCACCGCAAGGAAATCAGCTATCAAAAAAACCGCATTCAAATCGGTCCACGTGTTTGAGAGCTACGATGCCACACACAGACAGGCAATTTTATATCAAGTTTTGACTAATTTAATGCCATTTCAGTCTGTGATCATCAAAGGCATTTAATAAACAAATACTTTTGCATAGTAAAATTTTTTGAGAAAAAATTCTCCGTGTATATTATTTTTTATGTTAAATGAAAGTATATTTTTGTACCTCATATGAACATTTTTCTTCTTTTTATTTTCGTGGTGGTATACAACAGGGCATTATATGCAATAGTTGCTGTAATATTTTTAATACTATATTTAGCAGCCGGTGCTGGTTTATTTTTGTTATGGGAAGAAGATTGGACATTTTTTGATGGTTTCTACTTTTGTTTTATCACAATGACAACCATTGGTTTTGGAGATTTAGTACCAAGTTAGTATTATAATTCGTCATTTTAATGTGAAATATGATTTAATGATCAATATGTGAGCATTGACAGGAACAATATATAGTTTTTCGAGAAAATTTACTACAATTATTATTAAAAACATTCACAATACCAATAGAGGTGAAATCAATATAAATATGTTTTTATTTAGTAAACAAAATGACGATCGCGGAATAGAAACTTCAAAATGTCATACGTCGGACTTTTGATTCAGCACAAATTTTTATGAATGCATTAAGATTATGTCTGAAAGCATTAGCAGTTTCGTGTACTTTGGACAATTACCTACGTTGAGTGTAGGTAATTTTTAATTAATTTAACTTTGAAAATGAACGTTCAGGTAAAGCAACAGTGATGGGAATTGTTAAAAATAACCTTAGGGCAGTGCAAACATTCGGAAAACTAGCTGAAAAAATATAATGTTGTATTAACAACAAACGTGCGAACTGTTTCACATAATGAAGTTTTTTTTATACGACTTTCGAGACAAACACGGAGAGACAACAATTGTCCATGAGATTTGTCACTGATGTCTTCATCACATTTTCAGTTTTCGCATAAATCGTTATCTGATATCGGTATAAGCTGCTGTAATAGTTGACCCGAGATTTTCTGGGGGTCCTTGTGTTAGGGAGCCCCGGTGATTGCTACCTGTAACGTCCCCGGTAACCAGCAAAGTAGCCGCGCTTGTAAAGACGTTGTGTGTACTTGGAACTGCGAGGTTATGGGTTCGAATCCCGACATCGGCAGTTTGTCAATTATTTAAAAAAAAGGGGGCGGTTAATTGACTAAACTGTTGGCGTATGGACAGGAACGAAGTAACCGGCTATGCTTGTGAAGGTTTCCGGAAGTTTCCTTCACGAACTCCAGATAAGTATCGGCATAGTTCCTATCAAAGTCGGCTGCAGCCGCACATCCTACCTATTCCGAGTCTATGCACAAAATTCCTTGTCCTCCACTCACATTCTCATATCCTTCAGGCATCACAATGGACCTTATGATCGAAGTGTGCCCGCCCAGGACAGCTTCTACAATCCATCTATCTAACATCCCCGGTAGCTACGCCACTGTTAAAATGCAATTTCATGCTCTTTTAAAAACTACACGGCATAAAATTTCAAAAAATATCAAAATCAACTATTTCTATTACATAAATATGTATTTCGACTACAAAGTAGTCGTCATCAGAATGAATGAATTAGTCGTTTATGTTCGTTTATGTTTGTTGTTGAACCTTATGACGTCATACTAATTATATACCATGCCGTTAAACACAGTACAAAAATTGAGTAATTTTATATAGGTTTCATCTAGATATGTGAATTCGGCTGAAATGTTTTAAAATCGATATTTAAAATTGTATGTACACTGCCGTTCAATAAAATTGAACCAACCTGAAATGTAAATTTTCTTACATTTCATAAAACTCCTCACTTTTGTAACTCTCTGTATATTATTTATTTATAAACAAAGATAAGTAGTATATTTTTTAAATGTGAAAAAAGAAATGGAAGTTTTATATTTTTCAATTATGTAAACAAGTCTGTGATAGAGTAAGAATGTGTAATGTAAATACATGTTAAGTGTTATATCTCCTTTTTACGTATAAAAATAAAATAAAATGTTGTATCTGTCAAAAACATTTACGACAAGAATAATCAAAATTGTGAGAGACTGATTCAGTTCAGGTCGGTTCAATTTTAATGAACTGGAGTGTACATACAAATTTTTTTGATAAATATACAAATTCCTTGCTTTTTATGAATATAAAATTGAAATACATAAAAATTTACAATTGTAAAATGCATAATAAAAAATGAATGTGTTTAAACTTTAAAGTTTTTACACCATAGTACAGAGAAAAAACACAAATAACAACGACAATGTTATTTGTACAGTCGGTTACAATATATAGCCATCCATATGGCAACTATAATAGGCATGATTTTAAATTCAAACTTAAATTAGTAAATGAATGAGAATTGTATTGCTCTCGAGAGTCATAAAATTTAGGTTTGGTACCCTCATCATTTTACAACAATAAACAAGGCAAGCGTCGAAATCAAATAATAAATAGGTCAAACAAAGAATGCATTTATGAAACTCAAAAAGTTCTTAACGGACTATAAAATTAACAAAAATATACGGTGTGCGGTTTTTAAAATGTTACGTGTGGTCAGTTTTTCTTGACGCATGCGAAACTTTGACATCAAATTTAATAAAAATAATAGATGCCTTTGAAATGTGGTGCTATAGAAGAATAGTAAAAATTTCATGGAAAACATATACATCAAACAGCAAAGCGATTAAAATTATTGAACATTCACCAGAACTTAGCAAGACTATAAAAAAAACGATAATTAAGCTACTTTGGGCATATTATTCGGTCAAACAAATATGAAACGACCAAGGTAACTTTATTAAAAAAAACTTTGCAAAAAAAAACCGTTGGAAGAAAAAAAATGAGCTGGATAGATAATTTGAATGCTTGGAATAGAATGCCATTAGAAGAAATATAGTACCAGATAAGCGAAAAATATGGATTGAAGTGTCTCCAACGCCCCTTAAAGGGATATGGGACCATACATGCATATCCATCCTTAAACATACAGATATACAGATATTATTATGAAGATATCTTATTTGAATGTCGATTATTGGAAATGTTAAAACCACGCCTATTTTAGCATCCATATTGATGGCCATATATTGTAACCAACTGTACACATCACAAACAATACAAAAATTATCCTGTATTTATACTGTGGCACGATTTTATGTAAAATGAATAAACAACAGCTGTTTTTATAAAAAAGTCATATTGGTGGTACTCAATTGTCGCTCATGCGCATTAAAAAAAAATGTTTGTCAAATAAATTAATAATAATATTTTTCTCTATTTTGTTTCAAATAGAAAAACCGAAATACATGTTAATATGTACACTATACGTGCTAGTTGGATTAGCATTAACTAGCACAATCATTGAATTAGTACGACGACAATATGCACAATCATGGCGTCGTTTACAAGCATTGTCCGGACCACTGGCAGATACATTACGTCGTTTAAGTGAATCGGCTGGTGGTCACGCATTGGATATTGCTGCATTTCAACAAGATTTACGTAAAGTTTTAACTGTGGTAAGAACTGCATATCGTCATCTTAATCATTACATTTAGCTTTAAGCCACTGATCTCTATTTAATTGGAAAGATTATCTCATGTTACGCGCCATGAACCAGAATTAAAGTGCTTCTCAACTATCCAAGGTATTAATTTTTGCTTCAGCGTGCCTGTGCGGCAAGTATATGTGAGAAAAATGTGTGGCTGTCTCAAGGATTTCCACTACACACATAAAGTTTTAGTACCTTAGCTAGTTGAAGCCGTGAAGCTATTTCACGTTTATACCCATAAGTATACTCTGTCGAGTTATATAGAGAACCTCGCTCTATGCGTGAATCTCTATAATTGAGACTGCTACTTATCTGTAACTCTATAATGGGGCCTACAGACGTGCAACCTGTACAGGAACATTATGAATGTTGGATACTAGGTTGCAAGTCTATATAGCTGTTGAAGAACGAAAAACATGTCCTTGAACTGCTATTTGATATTTTGTGGGAGGAGTTTAATGTTCCTGTACAAATTGGTCGTATGTAGCGAAATTTGCAACATATTATCTAAAATTTTATGTTTTCCTAATATTTTTTTATGTTTTATTACCTAGATTGGTTACTTTATATACTTCATTATTTTTATACTTTTTTTTTGTATTGAAATATAATTTATTTTTGTAAAAATATTTTACAAAATAAATACAAATAAATAAACTAGTTACTAGAACAAATAAACTAGTAGATAACAAATCAAATGAGATAGACAGAGAAAAGATGACAAGTGATTGAATTTTTAAGATTGCCGTCATAAAGTAATAAAATAATAATTTTATGTTCTCCAATTTTGATTGCACGTCTGTAGACAAAATATTTTGTGGGTAGAGTTCAATGTTGCTGTACAATGTTCCGCGTCTGTAGCCTACTTAAGTGACAGTCGAGCATGTATGAATACCTGTAGCTGCTGTTTATGACTCATTGTTAAGTTCAGGGGAATTTAACAATGTTTCTCCTAGAGTTACAGATAAGTAGCAGTCTCAATTATAGAGGTCCACGCACAGATATCTGAGGGTCCACGAATCTCTCTTATAGAGGCTTCTATTTTTCACTCATAGAGGTTTTAGAGACTAAAAATAACGGGACCAGGCAATTACTCTCATTTATAGAGTTTTCTCGCCTATCCAGTTCTCACTTACTCAGGTTTGACTGTACATAAACGTATAAATGACATCTTTATTTCGTTTTTATATCATC
Source organism: Nineta flava (assembly GCA_963920215.1). Classification (NCBI taxonomy): domain Eukaryota; kingdom Metazoa; phylum Arthropoda; class Insecta; order Neuroptera; family Chrysopidae; genus Nineta; species Nineta flava. The sequence goes on from OY986042.1 coordinate 105,118,336, forward strand.
ATATTTTAAACTGTGAATTATATGGTTTATAGGTTAGTATGCCAAAATGGGCATTACATTCTGGCGGTGGTACACGAAAAGTAAGTAAAGCTGAACAACAAGAATGGGAGGAGGCAATGGAAGCAGTCCTTAGGGATATAACGGCTGCGGCACCACCACCAATAACACGAAATGTATTAAGTCGACAAACACCATTAGTACAGATTGTTATTTATGAAAGTTCTGTTTAAAGGCACATAAAAATGAAATCTACTTCATCAACAGAAAAACGTACTACGATTGGAAACGTATCCTGTGATATGATTTTTTTTCTAAATGTATATGTCGCAGATGGATTGTGTCGAATCCGCTATTTTACAAAACCGCTAGATGTTTTACATAACAACCCCGTTATGTAAAACAACTGAACGACGTTTAGCGGTTTTCCATAATTACTGAACTTTAACACGTAATATTGCTTAGACGTTTTGTATTTATCAATGCAGCGGGTCAACGATTAGACGTTATGTAAAACAGCGTGAAATGATACGTCAGATTGTAGATTTTAGTTTAAACGGAATTTTAATGGAATTTCCATTACTAAGGGTCCTTTTTCCTAACAAATTCTGTATATTTTAGATATAATGTCAAGAATTATTGAAAATAAATAAGGTAACTATTACAACCGAGTACTACAATTTTTCACTTCATCGGCCATACCCCGAGTTGGTCGGGTTTGCGTGTTTTTGGGCCCCGCACTAAAACGCGTTCTATATATTTCCCTCTATTAAAACGCTCTTTGTGACAACAGATAAGCTATTCTACATTACGTCTAAACATGAGTAGCAGTTTTGTAAAACGTATCGCTAGGACAATCCAGCTGAACGTCGTTCAGTTGTTTTACTTAACGGACTTGTTATGTAAAACAACTAGCGGTTTTGTAAAACAGCGGATTCGACGATCCATCTGCGACATATATATATATATATATATCTGCGATATATATATATATATATATATATATATATATATCTATTTTATATTACGATTTAATGTTCATTTCCTTTTAGAGGAACCTTTCCTAATGTTCTTTTATCTAAGATTTAAAAAAATTCCTCTTTTTTATTAAAATAATAAAAAGTTTATAAAAGGCATGTTTTAGAAAATATTTGAAATTGGTAATCCATAAAATTGTTGATCTGCAGTAAGGTTTTGATTAATGATTTGGTAAGCTAATCGAATTTAGATTTTTCGTCTTAATAAGTATTCTTTCAGGTCGATTTACACACATTAGTCACGTCATACTTTCGAATTACGATCGTCGCCGTCCTCCAGTCTCAGTCAGGCGCGGATCTAGAGTTCAAGATTGGAGAGGCTCAGAGATTGAAGTTTCTCGAAGACTCAACTTTGAACATATTATAAAAAATCAAAAGAGAAATATAATTTTGTATGAAAATTGAAAAGCCATGTTTTAAGACGCCGTAGAGTGGAAAATGATCGATCCGCTGTTACTGTAATTATGGGAAGCGTAGCGAGTATTTGCAACATGGCTTTAATGTTTGGATATAATTTTTTCAGAAGTAATAAACTACTTACAAACCTGGTTTTCATTCACGCCTTTCTTTCGTTCCTATGTAAGATCTTGTACTTAACAAAAATTGTATTTAGTTTGGTGGGGGGGGGGGAGTCTTGTCCAGCAAGACCCTCCCCCTAGATCCGCGCTTGGTCTTAGTCAAAATGATGTCTGTATTAACATCTATCCACCAGGTTCCACTATAAATATAAAAAAATAATATAAGCTTTACCAACACGTCAGTTTAAAAACACGTCAGCCACAAAACAAATAAAAAATCGTTCAAAAGAAATCTGATGTTGACAGTTCGGTCACAAGTGTGTGACTGTCGGCTCTGATTTGAGACTTCACCGGCTCAGCGTAGACAGCGCAACTCCTTCTCTACAAAACATATTTTTTATGACTGAACGGTGGAGACGTGTGAGTTCACTGATGTGTGAATCGACCTTTAATTAATCAAAATTTAAAAATGATCCTTTTTTAACTAATTGTAAATTATTATTTCATTATATATTTACTCATTTTTGTAGTAATAAATAAAAATCATATGTTTATTAATCAGAAAGGATAAGAACCGAGAAAATCCTTTCTTTATAATTTAATAAAAAAACTTTTCTTAGTAAACGTCTAAATTAATTTCCTTTAAAAAATATAGTCATAGTTCCAGACATATTTTCCTTAGTTTTATAAAATGATATTAATCACAAGAACAGGTAAGAAAAACCATCCAACAAAAGAAAAGGTAAGTTAGAGTCTCTATTTTTTGATCAAAATAAATCGGATAGTGTGAGATTATCTCTTCCATCAAGGATTCTATACTATTTACAAAATGCATATTTTATTATCTATAATTATCGAATATCAAGACTTTCGATTACTAACGGTATGCCCATATATATATAGGGTGTCGCATAAGTAACGTTATGATTTATTTAATGAATGCGTATTTGTGCATCATTTGGTTTTAACTCGTGAACCAATTGAATCTTATATGGGAAAAAGTGTAACGTATGTAAAATTCTTTGCAAAGACAGCCTTGACATCACCAACTGCTGAGAACGTCGCCTGGTGGAAGTTTTGGGGTTTTCCTCAACACTTGCATGCACCCGAGCAATGTTCACATGATTTCAAACTGCACGAGGTCTTCCAGCACGCGAAAGATCACAGACAGCCCCATGTTGCCGAAAACGCTGAACCAATGAGTAAATTGTCGGAACATGAAAGAAATTTCGATATGATCTTTGTGTCTGAATAATCGAATGCTGACTTTCAAAATAAAATTGAACAACTTTGGTTCTTTGTTCTGTGCTAAGTTTTTCAAAGTTAATTCTGAGAAAAAAAGAACAAAAAATACGTAAACAAAAAATGTATTCATTCACTAATTAAATCATAACGTTACTTATGCGCCACCCTATATAATGCTTTTCGTTGGTAAGCGTATCTCTTGAGAACGGTTGGACCGATTTAGCTATTTTTTTGAAAAAAAATGTTCGTAATACTCTGAATAAGGTTTTTAAAGTAAGAAAAATTGCCCAGTAAATAGGAAAATTTGGGAAAAACTGACAGTTATTTTTTGTCTATACGATTTATTATGATGACACAGGATAACGTCTGTCGAATCAGCTAGTATACTTAAATGTATTGTAATTGGCTATTTAGTAGCTTTTATACGATACACATATTGATATAATACTACGAAAAAGTACGTTTAATGTAAGGACAGTACGTTAATTCTTTGTGGAGCTGTTTTTACAAAGTCTGTTTTTACAAGCTTTTATTTAACTTGCAATTTATGTATGTATGTATGTATGTTCGGGTCAAATTTTGCAAGCTGAATTAGAACCACTTCCTGTTATCCTACGGAGTTGAATTTTTACATGTTGGTTCAGATTCGATGACGATGCATTTTTATGGTAAGCATGACAAGAATCGAATTGGGGAAAGGTGGGTTTAGAGGGAGGGGGAAACACAAAATTTGGTATATCTCTCTTAATATTAAAAAAATCGTATAACACATCTGAAGTAAAGTTGTAGAAAATTAGTTTTAATAAAAAGCTTGTTTTAAAAATGTTTTATTAACGGAAACTTATTTTTAAATTTAAAATACTATTTTCTGTATTGGGCTAAGGAACACAACACCGAAAACGTTCTGGTACGAAATTCTAAAAATGAAAATCTTTATTGAAAACATAAACAATAAATGTCTGTATATAATGTTGTTACGAATAAAATATTGAAATTCATATATTTGTTTTATACACGTTTCGTACACGTTCTTGAACATTTTGAATATTACATGAGATTGTTTAATAATTTATGTAATTTGTATGTTTACGGTTTGTATGTATGTTTCTTGAATAATATACACGGTCTACAATAATTTATTGGTCTTCACGGTCTATTGGGTTGAGGTGCTTACTGTTACGTGAACATTGTGATTTTATGTTTTAGTCGGAGAGCTGGGAGATTAAATATCCTCTGGATAAGATACATGGACAGTTTTGAGCGAGTAAAAAGTGTTCAGATATAATCTTTTAGGGATTTAAACAACTCGTTAAAGTAATTTGTATATAAGGTAGTTTGGTAGTCGAAATCCGAGATCAATTTAAATAACATATGTGTGAACATTTTTATGTTATTAACCCGACTTCAAAAAGGAGGATGGTTCTCAATTCGTCTGTATTTTTTTTTATGTGTGTCACCTCAGAACTCCGTCATTTATGAACCGATTTTTTATAGAACTTCAAAGTCACTAAAAAGTGAGAAATAAACCATATTTTGACAAAATGGAAACCCGACTTCAAAAAACAAATATTCTATAACAAAAAATGCACTAAAAAGTAAAAAATAATTGCATATTCTTGTGCCAATTTTAGTTTACCTAAGCAAAAATTTTTAAATATATATGTACAATTATTGTTATTTTTGGAGGCGGTGTCCAAAAGTTATGTGAATTTGTCTATGCTGACACCGCCTCCAAAAATAACAATAATTGTACATATATATTTATAATTTTTTGCTTAGGTGAACTAAAATTGGCACAAGAATATGCAATTATTTTTTTACTTTTTAGTGCATTTTTTGTTATAGAATATTTGATTTTTGAAGTCGGGTTTCCATTTTGTCAAAATATGGTTTATAACATATTATGTATAATATATTATGTGTGAAAAACAGAAATATTAGCAAAACTAAAATGTTAAAGCAATTAATTAAATCTAAACTGTGTGGTGAATCGTTTTGCATTTTTTCTAGTGTACGTCTGAAACATCGCTCTTATCTATTGCAAAGTTTTTTTAATTTTTAATTTTTAGTTTTTTATTTTGTCTTTTTTAATTTTTGTGTGTATATTATTGTGTTGTCATTAGTTTCTAATACGTCTGCTGAATTTCAGATTGTTCAGACGCCCAGAAGTGGATGAAAACTCACTTACAAAATTCCATTACATTCATACATAGATAGATACACGAAGTTCAAGCTAATAAAAGCATGTTAATTACAGTAAGTGTGTAATACGTGAAAGTGCCCTCTCCAATGGCCCTCTCCTCCAACTCTGGCGGCATTAAAAAAAACTTCTTTTGTGGGCCATAGTAGCGCTACTTAATAAAAATCAACAACCTGAATAACAGACAACGCACAGCCTAAACCAGTGTGTCTAGAAGCATGAAATTTTGTACAGGAGTTTCTTATATAACGTAAGTTAGCATTAAGAAAGGATTTTTGAAAATTCATCCCCTAAGAAGGTTAAATAGGCGATGAAAGATTGTATGGAAGTTCGTAATTTTGGAAGTTAGAAAAATGGAAATTGGTGTTTAGGCTTCTGTTTATAAGCTGCGCATGAGAAGTTAGTAATATGGAAGTTGGTAATTAGGCTTTTTACCAGAAGGGTCGGATGCTTCCTGATTTTGCCGATGGGAAATCCCATTAAACACATGACTAGTTCTATTATAAATGTTAATACATTCATATGTTATACTAGATATGTTCAATGAAGAAACTACCTTAATAAAGTCTAATGAACCTATTTTGTGAAATGAAACTTAATGCACACTTGGCCACAAAAGTTGATGTCAATTTATTTCAAAACTTTATAGTTAATTTGTGTCTTATTCATTCGGTTTTCGACAAAAAATTTCGAATAAAAATTGGTACTATATTCCGGATGAACAACTTTTATCCGAAGCATTTTTTCGAAAACCGAATCAATAAGGCATAAATCAACTATTAAAATTTAAAAAAAAAATGACATCAACTTTTGTGGTCCATAGTACTACCTTGTTCTGTTGTATTGTTGTACCTAATACAGTTATCACAAACACCCATTAGCATAGTTATGAAGTATATTTTAGAATTTTAGATAACGAAAGAAAGAAAAACAATTTTTTAGTGCGTATTTGTTAATAATAAAATTGAAAAAAAAAATGGCCATAATAAAAAATAATTTGTATTTGTGATTTGTATTTATATGTTAAAAATAACACGAAAAAGAGAAAAGTTTCAAATAAGGCAATAAGATACACAACATTCTTACCATTATGGACGTTAAAAACTTATTAAAAAAAATATTATTTACATATTTACAATGGGATGTCATTTTTATTCAATTAGGCGATAATTTTGACAAGATTGTAAAAATGTTAAATAGAATTTAATTCCAGTTTTTTTTTCTTCTTTCCCTATTAACAATTTAATTACAGAATATAGTATTCAGTACCATAAGGTGATAAAAAAAATCTTTAAGAATGCTTGTATTTGAAATTACATGGAAACTATAAGGCTTAGTACACACCAGGCAATAAAATTGTTGGTAACATGTCATACTGTCATTTATCACGTCAACACACAGACGTCTAAATACACGAAGACTATATAACAGGAGAGCGAACGTAATGTTAAACTCGTGGCATTAAAACTGTATACAGATAGTTGACTTCATTGTCGAGGAGATCAAAATTCGAAATCAAAAATGTAAATAAAACAAAAAGTAGATATTTTATAATAGGGAATATGCATGAAAATTTTTTTTCACATTTATTTTCAGAATATGAAAATACTGTTAATACTTTACAAATATTTAAAAACGAAATTAAAATTCGACAAATATCAAGGAAGCTATAAGCTTTTAAAGATTATTATCTGTCTCTTTCTTGCAAAAATACTAAATACGGAGTTTTACATGTATTTTAAATGGTGAAAGTGTAATATGACGTCACATAACATATCAAGAAGGCTATCACACTCTTTGTCTAATCGAGAATTTCAATCATTCATATCTCGCTGATTTTTAAAGTTATTTAAAAAGTAATTTTACCTTGATATTTGTCAAGTAAACATGCTTCAATTCAAGTGAATAAAAATTTGCATGCATATTCCCTATTCTAAAGCAATAATGTTCAAACAAAAACAATATTTAACCCTTTTTTAAATCAGATGCATATTCCCTATTGGTCTTTATTTAATTTATTATTAATAATTATAGTTTTTTCTAGAGTTGAGTAAGCGTTCGTAAACCAACAAGAGTGTCAATAAATACACCCTAGATCTACATATTTCAGGAAGCAAATTGATGTACTCTACAAAAATAATGAAATTAATTGAAATTAAGATACAATACAAACATAAAAAAAATTAAATTAAGTGTCTGTCAAAATAATTAATAAAGAATATTTCAATCTAATTTGATATATAAAATTTGTAACACACTTTTTTTTTACTTGATTTATTTATTTATTGTCTGACAGGTAACATCATGCTGCTATTTTATATATATATATATATATATATATATATATATATATATATATATATATATATATATATATATATATATATATATATATATATATATATATATATATTTTTAACACGAATGTGTTTAACTATTGTGTTAATATATTTATACTTAAAAAAAAACAAGCGGAACTTCTATTATTAGTTTTTTAATTACACAGATTATCTAAATTTTATTGACCTCTTGTTGTTTTTTCTTTAAATTTATTGTATGTGAAATTTAACAGTTTCATTGTTTTGAAGTTATACCGACTGCAATACTAACACCAATTATTCGATGACCATCAAAATATCTGAATCTGAATATCAAATACATGAAAAATATTGTACGTATAACTATTTTTTAACCCCTGACGCAAAAATGAGTTTAAAGCTTATGTCTTTCTGTCTATCTGTCTGTGGCATCGTAGCTCTCAAATGTTTGATAGCTTTTCAAATGTTCTTAGATATGTTTGATAAAAATCAGTCGTTTAGGCATACTATTAATAATAGGTATATTATTAACATTATCATTTTACATATAAATATGGTGGAGGTAACGGGAAATCATTTTTTGTATAAAGGTTATAAATTTTTTAAGTTTGTTTTTCTTGAGTTGGACGTTACAGGTAGACGAATAAGGTAATTTTATGAATACCAATGCCAAAAATTTATTTCTGCGATCACTATTTTCAACTGTTACAAAGTCGGGACTAAACTAATAATACCCTTACATGTTTTATATACCGTCTGTTTTGGAAAGCTTTGCTAATAGAGAATCAATGTTAAATATTATTTACTATTATAACTGCACAATGCTTCATAAAGAAATAAAAATAGTGGGAGTACTCTGTAGTCAGTAGTGTGTGTGTGCATACGTAATGAATAATAATATTATAAATTAAGTGGGCATCACTAAATGCCCACTCTTAAATGACATCAACAAACATCATACCACAAGCAGGCAGATGTTTGTAAGTATGTGTATGTATGTATGGTTTTATAGTAAATATTTTGTTTATTTATTTAACATTGATTCCCTATTAGAAATGCTTTTGAAAACAGACTGTATATAAAAAGCCTCAGACGTTTACGATCACTTTTTAGTGTATTATGTAGATCCTTATAATCATTTTTTGCTTTTTAGTGTATTATCTAGTAATAAAGTAAAGTGTATTATCTACTAACTTACATTTCAGTTTTTTTTGAAAATATAAATTACAAGATCGTGATTTAGTTTGGAAAATACTCTAGTCCTAGTATTTTGATCCACACTAAAGCCTCGTTTGCACGTTGATAGTACTAAGACGAGTTCTTTCACAGTAAATTTTGGTTCACGTTTAAAGCTTAACGTGATAGTAACGAGTTAGTAGAGCATTAGTCTAGAATGTCGGAGGTTGTGGATTCGATTTGATGTCAAAGAATGAGATAGAAATATTTCTGTTAATATTTCCGAAGACTCCATATATACTTTTCTAAAAAAAAAAATGAACTTAAGCTAATTTCATAATGCATATAGTCAATCAAGTTTGAATAAAATTCATAAATATTTTTTGATTTGACAATTTAGACAGTTTATTGACGCCCATTGTAATGATTTAATAAACTGATATTTTTTTCTAGTACATACCAATACCATACGAATCTAAATAATAATGATCATTTTCTAAATACATATCTATCTATTTAACAATATATCATCTATGAAGATGATATGATGAATCTTTTTTGATTGGACTCACAATCGAATTGTTCAATACATATATTTATCACAAAAAATAAAATAAAAAAATTGTGTATTCTATTTTTGAATAGATTCAAATATTTATCATTATATTGTTATTTAGTCTTCATAAGCAATTTAAAAAAAATATATAATAAGTTTCATTGTTTGAATTTTATTTTGTAGATTCCACTATCAACTGCTAAAGTGACGTTCTTTTAAACATTTTTGCAGTCGAATTTAACCTTTGTATAGTGCGTGAAACACAATACATAATTTACGCAAGAGTTTAATATTGTATTCAAGCGTCTATGTATTATACTCACGGGCTTCTAGTTTAAAGATTGGAAGCCCTTTTTTACACCAATTTAAAATAACACTATGTAGCACTAAAAAGTTCATTGCTATATTGAATAGTGATTCGTATTAGGTATACCTTGTATTCAAAAGAAAAAAAATGGTGTTATTTTGATATCAAATTTCATAACATAGATTATATTTAGTGTTTTGTTTTATTTACTCTTCGCAATACATGTTTGAGGGTGTTCATACAAATATTCCTTTTCTGGGTAAAAAAAGTCGTCATAATATTTACATTGCTTAATATAAAAAAAGCTGATTTGTGATTGAAAAACTAATTGCCGAGATTGGTGATCATTGAGATATTGCTACTTATAAGCTATCGATTTTCCGAGATTATATTCGAATCCAGTGTTTTCCCATAATACCTGAATCCTGTATAGTTAAATTGAAATGTTCTAATGTAAGAATTGGAGGTGTAGGTATTAACCAAAATCACTCATCTTTCGTTCTATAATGTAAAAAAATATTGTCATGTATTTCAATATGCAAAAATCACAGCAGACATAATGGTCTAAGATCCGGCATTAGAAAAATCTACCCTCATCTGCTAATTGAATGAAATAATGTTTAAAAGGCAGATAACAATATTATAAATGTATGAGTGCAATGTCTTCCACCGTAGTCCTGCTGGCTATTAAACACATTTTTTGAAAATTTTATTACTTAAAAATTTTTTTATGTAGGCTGCAAATAATTTTATTATATATTTATTATATTTATTATATGAAATATATATTATAATATCACAGTAATAAAATTTTCAAAAAATGTGTTTTCAAGAAAGACACTATATCATATTAATTAATTAATTAATGTTAATAGCCAGCAGGACTACGGTGGCAGACATTGCACTCATACATTTATAATATTGTTATCTGCCTTTAAAACATTATTTCATTCAATTAACAGATGAGGGTAGATTTTTCTAATGCCGTATCTTAGACTATAAAATTATTGTCCACTGCAGACTGGGGCCACTTAAGTGACATACTTATTTGTTGTCTGTTTCGCTAAGCATCGATCGAGCGAGTACCACATCAGTGTTATATCAGCGATTCATTACATGCTGAAAATACACTCTGATCGAATTCACAAAACGCGGCAAAGCGCGTTGAACTTTCAAAGTTAAATTTTTATACTCAACACAATCGTTCAAAAATAGTATCCAATATTTTTGACAAGTGATGTACCTTATTTTATATTTTTGAAAGATACTTTGTTTACACTTTCTATTAATAAGTATCTCTCAATATCTAGCTAAACTTGAAAGAAAAAATGTTTAAAAAATAATAATAGGCAGTTTAAATACTTCATTCTAACTGATTTCGTTAAATTTAATTAAATATTTTGATGATAGGAGACACACAATAACAAAACAACAAAAATCGAATAATAGTTTGGAACAAATATGCTGAGTAAGCATTAATTGTTTTGTTCATAAGTTTTTTTTTCTTCATTTTTGAGTACTTCTTTCAATATTTTGATAGAACGTTTTTCTAATATTTAATTTTAACATATTAAAAAGAGGTGTTACTTGTATTTATCAGTTGTATTTATTGATAATTTCTCACGACTCATCAACAATGTGATTATAGTTATAACAACAGTTATAACTATATTATGATTATTCATTTATAATTGAAAATAAAACCTATTTTGACAAAACGGAAACCCGACTTCAAAAATCAAATATTCTATAATAAAAAATGCACTAAAAAGTAAAAAAATAATTGCATATTCTTGTGCCAATTTTAGTTCACCTAAGCAAAAAAATTTTAAATATATATGTACAATTATTGTTATTTTTGGAGTCGGTGTCAGCATAGAGAAATTCACATAAAATTTGGACACCGCCTCCAAAAATAACAATAACTGTACATATATATTTAAAATTTTTTGCTTAGGTGAACTAAAATTGGCACAAGAATATGCAATTATTTTTTTCTTTTTAGTGCATTTTTTGTTTTAGAATATTTGATTTTTGAAGTCGGGTTTCCATTTTGTCAAAATAGGTTTTATTTCTTGCTTTTTAGTGATTTATAACAAAAAAAAAATTTATAACAAAAGTTGTTCATTTTTAAAAAAGGAACATTTTTTGTTTTTACATTTTTGTTCTATCTTTTATGGTTTCAAAGATGGACAGTATTGTCCATTTTGCCCAAACATGGTCCCATTTTGCCCATTAACGAACTTGACCTTACCTCGTTATCTCTTTTCGTTCATGAGTTATCGTGCCCACGGATAGACAGGCTGACGGATGGAATTAAGCCATTTTATGAACACATATGCCAAACATTCATGCCTACGATCAATATTTTTAAGCGTTGCGAAGTTGTGATCAAACTTAATATACCTTGTATATTTACATATACTGGGTATAAAGAAACTGAATAACTGAAAAATGTTATATATTGATAATTGACCATTTGGTCACAGCGTTTGGTGGCAAAAAAAAAGCAAATTTAGGGAGCAGTATTAACTTTTTAACATATAAAAGATAAAATGTCCGAATTGTTTGGAGAACACTATAGGAAACAGCGAAATAATGATGAGAAAAGACCCTAGGCCAATTTTCTTTACGACTCCAGAAAAATTCTCAAGTTCAAAACGCCAAAATTATTTGTGAAGTTATTTAAAATACAAAAAAAAAGATATTTGAAACTGTCAAAATTAAAAAAAAAAAAATTATTTGACATATATAAAAACACACATAATGGATTACTATTTCCGTTGCACACAATAAACAACCATGTCTATTAAGCTCAGCCCTCAGGTCAGTTTTAAATAGTTTTAAATCAGGGTATAATCGGGAGTCTAAGCGAGAAAATCAATCGGATCTTTGCATTTGTGGTTCAGTAATGAAAATTGGTACACACATGCATTGAAATCTTTGACATAAGATGTTTAGCAAAATATCTCAAAAACTGCAAATAGACAAGGTGAAAACCATCGTAAAATAAATTTGTCAATTCAAGGAAGAAGAGGAAGAATAGAATTGTGTGTCTAATACTTGTGTTTAATATAAAATCGAATTGATTTTTTAATTTTATTTTTCTATTAATTATAGTTTTTACATTATTTGATAACCAGCTATAGGCATATATATATATATATATATATATATATATATATATATATATATATATATATATATATATATATATATATGTGTAGTATTATTGAATTACCATTTGTGTCCTCTGTTAGACCCCGGGGGCTGACTCTGGTATCATTGGGTAGCTCCTTTTTAATATTGAACCACGTATTTGTTTGTTTTTTTATTCCAAATTGTTTTGCTCGAGATATTCGACCGTTTTCAGACATTCTGTAGTGATTGTATTGGAAGTTTTGGTAAAAGCTGCATAAAGGCAAAAAAGCTGCATAAAAGCTGCAAAACTGCAAGATTCGTATCGATTATAAAACTTTCATTCTGAACTCCTTTTTTGGAAAGTAATAAACATTTTAGTAAATTCGAAAAATACAAAATTTAATAAAAAAGCAAAAACATACTGGATAACAAAAGTATATTTAACCTCAAAGAGTATAATGATTGCATTGTTGTTTCCTCAACAGGTTTCAACAAATTATTTACAATAACAATTAAAATATTGATGTTAATTAGTATATAATTGGCAAAGGTTTATGCAACAATTGTTGTCGCATCTACTATATATACATGTATGTAATTATTGTCAACATATTATTTGATCTATTTATTATTGCTAATATATGACACTTTCTATATTCTTTCGCAATATGACGAATATTTTATGATTTTTTAAATTTCTTTTAATAAAATTATAAATAAATTGTGACTTCTTATTAAATTATAAAATAATAATCAAATCAAGCTCAGATACAAAATTTAATAACATCTCTCAAATCTGAGATTTTCGTTTTAAAAGAAGTAGAATACAAATTTTTTGTACATTTAGAACATTTTTGAAGTAATCCTTCTTTTGCCACGTTTTGAGAATCCGATCAGAGTGTATTTTTAGCCCGACTTCAAAAAGGAGGATGGTTCTCAATTCGTCTGTATTATTAAGTTTTACAAAAAAAAAACAAAATGCATGTAAAAAAAACACTGAAAATCTGTTATGAAAAAATACACTAAAAATAAAAAAAATAAAAAATATTTTGACAAAATGGAAACCCGACTTCAAAAATCAAATATTCTAAAACAAAAAATGCACTAAATGTAAAAAATAATTGCATGACGCTGGTTCTGTTCTACCATGATAAAATGTAGAATCATTGGTTTTAGATACAATTGATAATTTTTCTATGGTAGTTTTTCACTACTTTATCATTTCATTAAACTTTTGTGTCGTAATCGTAATCTTGACCTTACAAATACACTTTTTTCAAAATTTTTTTAACATTGGTACACTTACTTACGTACTACACTAATCGTTATATACAATTCGATTAACCTTAAAAAACCAATAGATTGGAAGAATATAACTTAATTTACTACAGATTGTAAATATTAAGTTGTTTAACAAAGAAAATTTATGACTTTGTATACGGTCAAAACTAAATATGATAAATTATTTTTGTACATTTATATAAATAAACCTCCCATCGGTTAAAACCATCTTAATTTGGTACGCACAGTTTATCATTCAACTATTTCGAACTAATCGTTAGAGTCTATGTAAAATTTGATAATTCATTAACACATTGGTGTTTACTGGGCATTATCAGTAGATTTGACTATATTTGTAAGGATATTAGGGAGAGAAAATCGGAGGCAAAAATTATGTGAAAAACTTTTGTCAGTGAATGTACACTCCCGTTCAATAAAATTGAACAGACCTGAAATGTTAATTTTCTTACATTTCATAAAACTCCTCACTTGTGTCACTCTTTGTTTAATTATTCATTTATAAACAAAGATAAATAGTATATATTTTAAGTGTGAAAAAAGAAATGGAAGTATAGTAAAAAACATTTACTACAAGAATAATCAAAATTGTAAGAGACTGATTCGGTTCGAACGGGAGTGTACTTCAATTTCAAATTTTGCCCCAATTCTTAGAAAAAATATTTGTATTTTATAAATGCCTATTTCGACTACAAAGTAGTCATCATCAGTCTGAATTAGCTAATCGTAACTACAAACTCTCCTATATGGACAGTTTCTGTAAGTGGAAGCTGTCCCAACATTACGGTGCCGATTATATTTATTCACTCTCTCCACCGAGCGACCAATTCTGTTCTGCGCATTTCAGAGAATTGCCAGGCATGCGCAGCTTGGACAATGTGTCTCGGAGAAGAGATAGAATAAATATAGTCGGCAGCGTAATGTTGGGACATTCTTTCCTATACCAACTGTCCATATAGGAAGGAGTATTAAATATATGATTAAAAGATTGTTACGACAAATCAATCAATTTTACAACAACTCTATAAATCTTCTTTCTAAATATTTAAAAAAAAAATTGGGTAGTGTATTAGAGAAACAGTATATTATAATTTATGTTATATTGTATTTATCGGCTCACCTGCTGTTTAGTGCTGGCGTACGTACGTACGTACATACATAAAGGTGTTGAGGGCATAATTTAACAGCATACTTTTCATCAATAAAATAATAATTTATCATAAATGCTGTGATATAAACGTCAATTATGTGTATTGATTTTAGTTAATAACTGTATTTTTTTTATATTTACAATAGGTACCCAAAATATTTATTATATTTTATATCCATAGGAGAAAAAACCAGGACCATCACAAAGACAATGAGAGAATTAACCAACTTTATACAGATTATTAGCCGTATGTCCGGTGAGATTTCCCATCAGCAACATCTCAGCAACCATTCGACTTTTCTTAAGAATGTACGAACACTGGAGCTTCAAAAATATTAAGATGCTTTTTTTTACCTGTAGTTGAAGTGCGTACAAATCAATTATAAAAGTTTCAGGGGGGTTACGGAGGTCTTGACTTAATTATTTAATGTTAAAGTTCGAGTTTTATTGCATTGCTCTTATGAAGAAACCCGTAAGCGTCGAGATATTTTGATAATTTTCACTTGGAATAAAATATGATGAATAAAAAAAAAAAAAGAAAATAGAAATATTAATAAAGAAATTGATCCAATAAAATTCCGGTACAACGGGCCTAAAAAAAATATTTAAGAAAAAAACTGAGATTTCCGGTAAATTTAATTTTGGTCGCCGGTAGCATAATTACCCGAAATCTCAGTTTGTTTCTTCAATATTTTTTTGATGCCCGTCATACCGAAAATAATGCATTTTCTTCATTTTAACTTAAACAACTTTCACATTTCTAAAATGACGCACTTTCCATACAAATATCGGTCCCTTATTTTACCCCCCTAGTGGATGGAGTTCCAAAAACGATACAACAGACTTTTATTTATAAACAGAAGCCTAAGTAATAAGTTCCACGTTTCTAACTTCGAAAATGGTTGTCATTTGCTATATCGGGTATTAAAAAAAAATCTACTGTGGATTTCTTATAAAGATATTAAAATAATCATTGCCTACACAACTTCTGATCATTGCCTACACAACTTTTGTATACTCCCTACAACACATAGTCAATTGAATCTCATAAATGTTAAAACACTATATATGTTATACTAGACATGTTCAATTGACATAGCTGTTATAAGTTTATTACACTGTATTTTATACAGTTTATCATACAGTATTGAAACTTGAGTGAATTAATAATTTTATTTTGGAAATACTGTATAGCATATAATTAACATATATCATGAAAAGTCTGCAATACTACCTGACAGTAGCCAGTTCTTAGAGGCAAAACGATAATGCTAGTGTTTTTGAATACTATTTTACAAGTAGAATTCGGGACAACTTATGTAAACCACTTTGTATTAATATTTTCCATCTTCTTAATATATAACCACATAATTTATGTTAATATACATACTATACAGTAATTCAAATATAAAATGTTTTAAAATACAATCCGTATAATGTGGGGTAGGTAATTGTGATCCACATGCTATCAGAATATCTTTCTGCAAAAAATATATTAAAATTAACAACATTATCGTATAACAAATTTACAATTGGCTACAAAAGTTGATGTTATTTTTATAAATTTTATAATTGATTTGTGCCTTATTGAATCGGTTTTCGAAAAAATGCTTCGGATAAAATTATTCATTAGAAATATAGTAACAATTTTTTTCGAAAACGGGATGAATATTGACACAAATCAACTATAAAATTTTTTAAAAAATAACATCAACTTTTGCAACCAATTGTACTCTTAAAAGAACGTATGAAAAAAATTGTTCCTCAGGGAGTGAATAAAGTAGGATGCATTATCATGAGAGAAAAATGTGTCAATTTATTATAATTTATATGCCGTTGGTTTTTCACACCAAAGAGAAAAAATGATAATTTAGAAAATATTATTAGAGTCATATTTTTGTCCTTTCATTAAAATTGTCTAGTTTGTCCTTGAGTTAAATTATACCAATTATTTCTTGTATGATAAATTACAGAAGAATATTTTACGTGCGAACGGTTCTAAGAATTTTCAACTAAAAATTAGGGTTACCAACTCTTCAGTTTTAGACCGGAGACTCCGGAAAAATTATGTTTTCTCCGGACTTCAGATTAAATAAATAATCTCCGGAATTTTTCGATCTTATAAAAAGAAAATACTAATTCTTTATGAATAATTATTTCATTTATTATCGCAAGAAATTTATTTTTATTTATAATGTTCTCACTATTGAAAGTTGCTCATAATATTGTTACAATACTAAATATCCTAGTAATTACGTACGTCAATAAATATCTCCGGATTTTCTAAAATTTTGAGTTGGCAACCCTACTAAAAGTAGAGTACTTTCGATGAAGGTATTCTCATCCGCCATTTTGACTCCTATTGACAAATGGTTGACATATATGTAAAAAGTTTTACAAAAGTGAATATTTTATGACAAAAGTATGATGTTCACGAGTCTAAACACTGTTCAGTAAGTGCTGATGATGTATTTAAATAAGAAATGTTAAAATTTTTCCCAGTATTGGGAAATTTGTGACTTAATCGAATACAATTGGAAATTTTATGTGTTGTCAAATTACGAACTCTGTTAAATTAAACTCGCTTCGCGTAAAATTTCGAACACCAGTAATCGATACTTCATCTTAACCTACAAATGATTGGTTTAAAACAAATTATGATATTTTACTTTTCTATTTCGCGGGAATTATCTCTCGGCATATGTTTCTTGTCTTGTCTCGATTTTAATCTTAAATCTCGTAAATATGGTTTGTCTGGTGCAATATATGAAGCTGTTCATTGTAGGTCCGTGTCTATGAGTATCTGAACTATTGTAAATCGAATCTATTATAGCCCCCTTACATTTTATTGTTATTCTGGTATGCACTGGAATTTTACTAAACTCAAGATTCACAGCCCAGCGACAATAACAAATACATTCACTGAACATTTGAACATATGTTAAAATACGTCGGCTTCGTTTGTAGCGGTATCGCATTTTCCGTCTTAGATGTTGTATTGCACGATTGAAAGCATCTATACTTTTTGAGATGTTGCTTCCATTGGAATTATGCCCTTGTGCAGTATGTGATTCATGCTTAGGTGTGGTGGTGGTATGATAGACTGAAGGTCTATCATTTGAGGTCGAATGACCTGATGCATCGATTTTGTTGGTTGTTGGGGGGGACCCCTCTGGTGTTGTATCACTATGTGACGATAGTGTACTATCACTAGAATTAGTAGGATCTTGATGTTGTCGAACTGAATATGTCACCTGCCATTTGACAAGTGGTAAACCTCCTGGTTTAATGATGCACACCGAAAGATTGGTGGTTCGTGCCCACCCGGGGGCGCCAAATTGTTGAGGAGATTGATTGATATGATAAATAATTATTATTTAAATAAATAATAAATAAGTGTTAAAGATATAATTGATCTTTATTAGATTGAATTATGACATATTATGTATTTATATGTAAATTATCAAAGTTGTTAACATCCAAAACAACCGTGATAAAAAAGGGAAGTTATAGTTGTTAAGCAACAGATAAAAATGATAAATAAAATTATAATAATAATTTAATGAAAATGCGATACCGCTACACGTTCAATCGTTTTCGTTTTTTATTCATATTATTTTTTTATAAATATAACGAAATAAAACAATCAAAATAATAACAAAAACAAACATAACAATAAAAACTAAAAATAAATATGAAAGAAAAATCAAATAAACAATCGAGATGATGGATTAGAAAAATGATAGCAGTAAACAACAATTCGCATACGAATGAACTGAGACTTGTATGAATTCAGTTTTAAAAGATTAAGTTATCAAAAGGACCAATCAAATTGCACCATGTGCTATGATTACACGATTTCGTTAGTTGATATAGCTGGACTGTGTAGTTTGAGTATACTTTAACTAACACTATTACCAATTTCCCGCTACCTACATTGTACTATCGACAATACGAAATTAGCATTCTTTTTTCAAAGTTTGACAGTGGCTTTGTGCTGATTCCATTTGTTTTTCGAAAAAAATATTTCTAGAAAAAGTTGTTGGTAGTTGCATAACGCTCGCGTTTTATTCAAAAACCAAATGAATTTGGCACCAATTGACTACAAAAAATGGACGAAAGATACGCTGCTCCTGTTCGAGTCAAAATAGTATACATATAGCACACGTTTCTAACCTCATTTGATTCAAACCGTCAACAAATGGAAATTTTTGCAAATGGCGATGTTACTAATAATGTTTTCAACATATATATTAACCGAAAGATTAACATTTTGCTAATAAAACATAATGTTATCAGCAAAATGTGCGTAAAATATATTAGCATACAACATTTTTAATTACAAATGTTATTTTCAATGTTATCTAACAAATTTTTACACAAATTTTATTTGAATTAGTTAATTGACTTGAACAGTAATTTACACTTTTATTAGCATATGTATGGAAAGTTAACGTAGTGTAAACTGGACTTTAGACGAGTTTTTATTATTAACATTTATATGCATAAATATTTTTGTGATTTTCAAAGAATACTAACAGGTGATTTGTTGAGTGGGTTAATATTCAAAAGATGAAAACAAATTCTTAAGTGTTTTGTTAACTTTTCTATACAATGAATAATAAAAGAATGTATTGTATGTTTTTGTGGTTTAAATAGCGTATTTTGAAACATTCTAGCCTGGCAGCCAAATTGAAGTTTTCATCGTATCCTGTTTTAAAAAATTAACTTCTGTTTGGTACAGTGCCGGATTAAGGCAGCGCGGGGCCCGTAGCAAATTCCATTAAGGGGCCCTTGCTTTACCTTAGGTTTTAAATTTAGGATGATTAATAAAAGAAAATGTTACAAATGAACTTTTCTGGATTTAATGTGGGCAAATTTAGAGATTAAACTATTGATATCGTTTTCTCTGAGTAAATCAGTTTCTATATTCATCAAGCTGAGGCGATTTAGACGTTTTTGGCCCATCGTATTACTCATTTTTTATACGCTTTAACGTTGAAAAAGAACGTTCGCCACTGCAGTTGGTGATCATGAGATACAAGTAAATGCGCTAGGCAATTTCTACATTTGGGAAATACGATTCTAAAGTCCAGTTCCTGAGCCTCGTCCTTCTTCCGGTCAATAGCAGTAGCCACATCTGTTTTGAGCAGCTCAGCGAACTGCACTAATTCGTCACCTAGACAGTCCTCCAAATCATGTGCGTAAGCACAGACGATAATTGAAGATCTTTTCAAAATCTCCTCTTGTAAATAGATTTTAACTGATGAAATACTCCAAAAATACTAGTTATTTTATGGTATGCTTTCATACGTTTATCTAAAGCAGACAGTACGTTATCAATAATGACTCAAAAAAAATATAACATCAGTGACTTGTAATTTCCTTAAATAATTTTTTTTACGCTCAGGTAGGCGTGGGTGCGCGGGGCCCCCAAATGCGCGGGGCTCGTAGCATTTGCTACTCTTGCTACGTAGCTAATCCGGCAGTGGTTTGGTATACTTGTATGCTTTGTATGTCTATTAGAGGGTCAATTATTGTCCGATTTTTCCTGTCTTCTAGAAAATTCGTTCGAAATAAACAAAAAATTGATTGTATTTCATTGTCCATGTAATACTGGTTTTTCAATAATCAGATATTTTGACACCTCGGATATTTTCTGCCTTGGAAGGGAGGGAGGGCGGTCTGAATTTGCCTATTAATGGACATGACTTGACTTTTTTGCTCTAGACAACACATACACAAAATTTCAGCTCGTTATTTTCTTTACTTTTAGCGAAACCGCCATAAAATTTTTTCTGCCACTATTTTTTCCGGTGTATAAAAAATGGATACTTTGACTTACCGTTGATTCCAGACGGTTAGGGTCCACTTTTCCGATCCCCCTCCATTTATCTCAAAAATGGCCGCTGTGCCATATATATATGGTATGAGAGAAAATGCTCCCCATCGACTCAAGAGCTTATTTACCATACGGCAGAAAGATAGGGTTCATGCATTTTTTGACGCGCCATATCCTAGACTATATGTAAGGACCAAGTTTTTTTTATAAATTGTGTAAGTTTCTTAGGTTCAGAATATATTTAACTTGGCAAGTGGTCAGATTTTAATACACTTAATATACAGAGGAATAAATTTACCAAGTAAAATATGAAATACCCTGACACTTTTCTTTTCTTGGTGCTACTGTTAACAGATTTCATTTACACATATAGAAAGGGAAGTCGAAATTTTTCTACAAGTTTCAATTTCGAATACAGACTATTAATAATCGAACATTATAGTTTCTTTGTTCAATTTCAAATATAATATTTATATAATTACTAGGGCACTGGGTTGTTAAAATTATTTCTAATTCAAATAAAACAAAAATTTATGTTAAATAAACATTTATAGTAGTTTTTTTGGTAGGTAGATAGATAGATGTCCAGATATAGATAGATATCCGTTTGTTTATCCGTTACTCTAAATTAATGCAAGAGATGACTATATTTGATTTATATAATCATCTCTCTTTGTTTAGTTTAACGCATTCATTGTGTGTGTGGTGAATGAATGGAACACTTGACTCCTAAAATTCACTAAACATAAATTTTACTCACTAATTTGTTGTGTATTTGCCACCTGATTCAATAATTTGTTTATTTGACCTAAGTAAACACAACTTAAATAAATTTAAGGATGTACGAGCACTGTATATTATAGTCCATTTATAAAATTCTTCAAAATCTTATATATAATACATTCATAAATGTCCACAATAATGTTTATTATTTTTTGTCGTAAGTTAAAATTAAAATATAATTTTGGCCCGTCATACCGGGCCTAAAAAAAAGATATTTAAGAAAAAAACCTGAGATTTCTGGTAATTAAGCTACCGCCGACAGAAATAAGATTTACCCGAAATCTCAGTTTTTTTCTTAAATATCTTTATTTAAGACCCGTCATACCGGAATTTGATTGGATCAATCTCTTTATTAATATTTCTATTTTCTATTGCGTAGTTTTGTTTTTATTCGTCTTATTTTATTCCAAGTGAAAATTATCAAAATATGTGTAAAAATATGGGTTTCTCCAAATAATTAATTCAAGACCCCCGTAGCACCCCTGAAACTTTTATAATTGATTCATATGCACTTCGAGTACATGTTAAAAAAATCAAGCTTCGTACATCCTTAAGTACAATATTTTTCTATTTGTTCGCGTAACAAACTTAAGATGGGATTTCTAAAAACACAGATGATTTAGTTAGTTATTGTCAGATTTCTGAATGTCTAGAGAACGGATTGTATATGCAATAAGAAACTGTTAATATGTTGTTTAAAAATAATTTATTTAAAATAATATTAAATAAGGTCAACACTACAATTAAGACATAAAAGTTTAATAAAATGTTATAGTAGTGAAAAACTACAATCGAAAAATTATATATAGTATCTAAAACCAATGTTTGTACATTTTATCATGGTAGAACAGAATCATCGAGACTTCTTCACGTTAAAATTAGAGTGTGAAAGGCTGCCATTAAATCAATTATTTACATTAGAATCAGAGTGAAATTTATTAAGACCAGGTCAAGTTTATCAATATATACATTTAATATACAAAGTTTACGAGCCCTGAAAAATGATACCATTGATAATATGGCTCATAATTCTAATATTCGTTTTTTACCAGAAACATGGAGTAATAATGATGAAAACATTCCTGTATCTAATTTCAATTGTATAGTCAAATTTAAATGTTCTAATGTAAGAGATGGTGGTGTAGCAATTTACCAAACTAATAACGGTCTCTCAAACACTGTGCAATGGAGTAGGATAGACAACTGTGTAACATCGATCGAGCGAATACTACATCAGTTGAGTGTTATTTCAGCGATTCGTTACATGCTGAAAAATACACTCCGATCGGCTTCTCATAAGAAGTATAGGTTGGCGCATAAGTAACGTTATGATTTATTTAATGAATGCGTATTTGTGCATCATTTGATTTTAACTCGTGAACCAATTGAATTTTATATGGGAAAAAGGTGTAACGTATGTAAAATTCTTTACAAAGATCGCCTAAACATCACCAACCGCTGAGAACGTCACCTAGTGGAAGTTTCGGGGTTTTCCTCAACACTTGCTTGCACTCGAGCAATGATCACATCATTTCGAACTGCACGAGGTCTTCCAGTACACGGAAGATCATAGACAGCCCCATGTTGCCGACAATGCTGACCCAATCGGTAAATTGTCGGAACATGAAAGAAATTTCGATATGATCTTTGTGTCTGAATAATCGAATGCTGACTTTCAAAATAAAATTGAACAACTTTGGTTCTTTGTTCTGTGCTGCGTTTTTCCATCATAAATTTCCTAAGTTTTTTAAAGTTAATTCTGAAAAGAAAAAGAATAACGTTACTTATGCGGCACCCTATATAACTATAAAAAAATAAAAATCATTTGTCTCATGATTGTAACCCAACAGCGTGCGGTATGCTAATCCAAACTCTACTTTTAAAATGATTATTGTATTTTAAAAATAACATTGCTTTGTTAAAAATATTCTTTCATCTTATTCGTATATATTATTAGAATTATTAATATTGGATATGTACACTCCCGTTCAAAAACACTGAACCAGTTGAAACATTCTAAGTGTTACTGGATATATTATATTATACATATATTTAGTAATATATACGCTTAGAATCTGACTTAGTCGTTCAATTTTTATGAACGGTAGTGTATGTGATCAATATGAATAATTTTATTCATTATAAATAAAAATATTTGATATTCAAACTTAATACAATTATATGTTTATTATGTTGTGATGAATAAATTTAAAATACTATTGTTTGAGAGTCACTGAATGCCAATAAAAATATTTTATTGTTGATACAAAAACAAATATCAAAGACCACCCTTAAGATTTACAGACATTGTTTACTTGTTAAGTGTTGTATTTAGGACGTATATTGTATTAATTTTAATATCCGTGACCGGTAATTCAAGAGGAAAATAAGTTTCTATAATAAAAAAAATTTTTTTTTAACAAGCTTTTTATAGTAAAACTAATTTTCTACAACTTTACTTCTTATGTGTTTTTCGATTTTTTCAATATTAAGAGAGATATACCAAATTTGGTGTTTCCCACTCCCTTTAAACCCTGCTTTCCCCTTGTCGATTGTTGTCATGCTTACCATAAAAATGCATTGTCATCGAAACTGAACCAACATGTAAAAATTCAACTCCGTAGGATACGAGGAAGTGGTTCTAATTCAGCTTGCAAGATTTGACCCGAACGTACATACATACATAAATTGCAAGTTAAATAAAAGCTTGTAAAAATGGATTAATTCAAAGTATATAATTTGAATATATGATGTAGTTCAGATTTTAAACAGTGCTACAACTATTTTTATCCGTCAAAATTAACAGTTGTACTAGAAAAACTGTTCATTTTCAGAGATTCTGTCAAAAGAGATATGTGTTTCAAATCAGAGACAGATAACCTTGAGGGTCTCCTTGTCAGTTACAAATTCCAATACAGTATCTACATATACCCGTGTACTAAACAAAATAGTTGGGGTGCTGACCTGTATGTTTACGTATTATAAATATCTTATAATACGTGCCCGGTATAAATTATCATGGATATGTGTCTAATAGTCTGGTATAAAACGGTACACGCTTCTCGTGTAAAACATCTTTGAAAAATAATTAATACAAACATGTTAATTTCTTGGTCTATGTTCTTAGATAGATTGATAGATTGTAGAGGCGGTTCTGGACGGGACACACTTCGACCCTATGGTCCATTGTGATGCCTAACGATGTGAGAATGTGAGTGGCACAAGGAATTTTCGTGTGTAGACTAGAAATTGGTAGGATTTATTACAGCCGACTTTGTTAGGAACAATGCCGCTACTCATCTGGAGTTCGTGAAGGAAACTGCAGAAAACCTTCACAAGCATAGCCGGTAATTTCGTTCTTATCCATACGCCGATAGTTTAATCAAATACCCCCCCTCCCCTTTTATTTAGTAATTGACAAACTGCCGATGTCGGGATTCGAACCCATAACCTCCCAGTTCCTAGTACACACAACGCCTTGACAAGTGCGGCTATTTGGCTGGTTCATACTGATCGTCTCATGAGGTAGATTGTAAAGGCTGCCCTGAACGGGCTACACTTCGCCCATAAGGTCCATTGTGATGCCTTAGGATGTGACGATGTGAGTGGAGTGGAAGGAATTTGTGAGTAGACTAGGAATTTGTAGGATATGCGGCTGCGGCCGACTATGATAGGAACAATGCCGATATTCATCTGGAGTTCGTGAAGGAAACTGCAGAAAACCTTATCAAGCATAGCCGGTTACTTCGATCTTGTCCATACGCCAGTGCCGGATTAAGGCAACGCGGGGCCCGCAGAAAATTCCATTAAGGGGCCCTTGCTTTACCTTAGGTTTTTAAATTTAGGGTGATTAATAAAACAAAATGTTACAAATCAACTTTTCTGGATTTAATGTGATTTAGACGTTCATGGCCCATCGTGTTTCTTAACTCATTTGCTATACGCTTTAACGTTGAAAAAGAACGTTCGCCACTGCAGTTGGTGATCATGTGGGAAACACGATTCTAATGGATTATTCATTAAAAGATTATAGAATCGCAGTTCCAGAGCCTCGTTCTCCTTGCGGTCAATAGCAGAAGCCACATCCGTTTTGAGCAGCTCAGCGAACTGCACTAATTCGTCGCTCCTAGGCTGTCCTCCAAATCATGTGCGTAAGCACTGACGATAATTGCAGACAATTTTTGGTGTGGCCAGCGCTCATTTTTAGAAATGTGTTAATTTAAAAATATTTAGTGATTTCCATCAAAACAAATATAACATCAGTGACTTGTAATTTTCTGAAATAATTTTTTTTTACGCTCAGGCAGGCGTGGGTGCGCGGAGCCTCCCAATGCGCGGGGCCTGTAGCATTTGCTACTCTTGCTACGTAGCTAATCCGGCACTGCCATACGCCGACAGTTTAGTCAATCAACCGCCCCTTTTTTTATTTTATTTTTATAATTGACAAACTGCTGATGTCGGGATTCGAACCCATAACCTCCCAGTTTCCAAGTACTGCATACTGCGCAGACATGACGCCTTAGACCGCTTGCCTACTTGTCTGGTGGCCGTCTCATACTGGTTTGTATAATAATTAACAAAAATCACATCTTCAATTGAACACGACTAGTATGCAATTCACATCTACATTACATGTATGTACATTAGTAAAATAAATAAATACATTTAACAATTTAATAAAATAATATATACTAACAAAAAAAATACAAAATATTACAATCTATAATGACATCAGCCAAGTAGCCGAGCGTTATGTCTAAGGCGTTATGTCTAGTTGGAACTGAGAGGTTATGGGTTCGAATCTCGACATCGACAGTTTAAAAAGAAAAAAGGGGCGGTTCATTGACTAAACTGTCGACGTATGGACAAGAACGAAGTAACCGGCTATGCTTTACTTTCAGAGTCGGCTGCAGCCGCACATCCTACAAATTCCTAGTTTACACATAAAAATTCCTTCCACTCCACTCACATCCTCACATCCTTAGGCGTCACAATGGACCTTATGGAATCTAGTATACCCTTGTTTATATTATATATATCCGGTATATAACGGGTAAATTTTCATAAAGGAAGGAATAGGGAATATGCATGAAAATTTTTTTTCACATTTATTTTCAGAATATGAAAATATTGTTAATACTGTAATAATATTTAAAAACGAAATTAAAATCCGACAAATATCAAGAAAGCTAAAAGCTTTTAAAGATTATTATCTGTCTCTTTCTTGCAAAAATACTAAAAACGGAGTTTTACGTGTATTTTAAATGGTGAAAGTGTAATATGACGTCACATAACATATCAAGAGGGCTATCATCTTCTTTGTCTAATCGGGAATTTCAATCATTCATATCTCGCTTATTTTTAAAGTTATTTAAAAAGTAATTTTACCTTGATATTTGTCAAGTAGACATGCTTCAATTCAAGTGAAAAAAAATTTTCATGCATATTCCCTATTATTATGACTATCAATCAAGTTACCATGGTGACATAGAAATATTCATTATATGTAAATTGCAAAATAAGTTGTAGTTTTGAACAGAAAATATTTGATAAAAGTCAAACAATTATGAAATTTCAAAATTTATGGTATCTCGAATTCTTTTATCGATTTCGGGCATGCATTTCTCGACTCAGGACAATGCTTTTCTCGTTTCGTCTCAGTTTCAGTCGAAATACAAGTTTTTGATATCTTGTCTCGTTTTGAAATTGTCGTGATAACTCAATTCTTTATAGAAGCGACAATTTACGCTTCACAAGCGTTTTAAGCTACTGGTGTCCATATTACATGAGTGATGGGGGTTAAAGTGAGAAAGTAATGTAACCACAGGCAATAACCATGTCAATGAGACAATCAATATGTATGAATGTTTTCATCGTCTGCAGAGTTAATTTAAATTTTATTAATACTTGAAACATTAAGGCGATTCGATCGAAACTAATGATTAAAAGTAGTGGTTAAATTATTTTGTTTATGCTGAATTCTTCTAATAGTTAGGAAAATTTAATATTTTCATTTATAGTAATAAATGTGGCAACCGCTCGCAATCATTTTTAACCCGACTTCAAAAAGGAGGATGGTTCTCAATTCGTCTGTATTTTCTTTTTTTTTTAATGTGTGTCACCTCAGAACTCCGTCATTTATGAACCGATTTTGAATATTTTTTTTGTTTTAAAGGGTTTGGTTTCCCATTGGTTCCATTGACACCAAATCGCACTCTGATGAGAGGATCCTCGGGAAATCGAGGAAAATCGTCATTATATATGTGGTAACCGATTTCTGCGAAATTTTTTTTTTTTGAAAGGGTATACTCATTTATAATGGGAAAATAAGAAAATTTTTTTAAAAACCGACTTCAAAAACTTTTTGACAAAAAAAACCGACCCCAAAAAAAAAATTTTTACAAAAAAAAAACAAAATGCATGTAAAAAAAATTGCACTAAAAATAAAAAAAAAAAAACCGATAAAAAAAATGTGTTATAATGAAATGCACTAAAAGTTGGTCGTTTAGTTGGTCTACCCATATTTAGACAAATAAAATACGTTATAGAACTTCAGAGTCACTAAAAAGCGAGAAATAATCCCTATTTTGACAAAATGGAAACCCGACATCAAAAATCTAATATTCTATAACAAAAAATGCACTAAAAACTAAAAAAAATAATTGCATATTCTTGTGCCAATATTAGTTTACCTAAGCAAAAATTTTTTAAATATATATGTACAATTATTGTTATTTTTGGAGGCGGTGTCCAAAAGTTATGTGAATTTCTCTATGGTAACACCGACTCCAAAAATAACAATAATTGTACATATATATTTAAAATCTTTTGCTTAGGTTTTCGGCAACATGGGGCTGCCTGTGATCTGTCGCGTGCTGGAAAACCTCGTGCAGTTTGAAATGATGTGAACATTGCTCGGGTGCAAGCAAGTGTTGAGGAAAACCCCCAAACTTCCACCAAGCGACGTTCTCAGCAGTTAATGATGCCTAGGCGGTCTTTGTAAATAATTTTACATACGTTACACCTTTTCCCATATAAGATTCAATTGGTTCACGAGTTAAAATCAAATGATGCACAAATAAATACTGATTTTCAAATCTCAAAGTTGGAAAATTCATTTTCCATAAAATTCGATCGAACTTCCTTAAAGAGTAATATAAGAATATATTATTCAACACTTATATCAAAAGTGGATGTACTACACACTCAAATATATTTACACTTATATATTTGAAATAGTAAGTCACATTCTAAGTGTAATTATGACAGTAATATATGGATAATTTTACATATAGTAACACTTAGAATATTTCAGATAGTTCAATTTTTTTGCAGGGCACGGTTAGATCATATTATAGGATAGAATATGAAATCTTCTAAAATATTAATTTGGATGTTGTTACATATTTAAAATTTATGTCATCTATTATAATAGTTAAAGGTAATTTAATAGGGAATATGCATGAAAATTTTTTTTCACATTTATTTTCAGAATATGAAAATACTGTTAATACTGTAATAATATTTAAAAACGAAATTAAAATCCGACAAATATCAAGGAAGCTATAAGCTTTTAAAGATTATTATCTGTCTCTTTCTTGCAAAAATACTAAAAAACGGAGTTTTACGTGTATTTTAAATAGTGAAAGTGTAATATGACGTCACATAACATATCAAGAGGGCTATCACCCTCTTTGTCTAATCGGGAATTTCAATCATTCATATCTCGCTTATTTTTAAAGTTATTTAAAAAGTAATTTTACCTTGATATTTATCAAGTAAACATGCTTCAATTCAAGTGAAACAAAATTTCCATGCATATTCCCTATTATTAAGAATATGGGCGTATGTAAACATGGGGCATTATTTTTAGAACTTTACCTGATAATTAAAAAGTATTTAAATGGCTTGTTATAATGGTTATTATCAACGATAATCGGTGAGAAATCTATTAAATCATTTTTCACAAAAGCTGAAACACTATAATATAAAATTTATTAATATTCGGTTTATGCGGTTATATAGATGAATTGGTTATTTATGTATTGAATGGGTCGTTACGAAAATCCATTATAATTATTAAATAAAACAAATTTTTGCGGGTGAAGCCGCGACGGATAATGCTATTATGTATAACGAGGAAAGATGATTGATTTTTTGTTTGTTACGATTTAACTCAAAAACTACTCAACCAATTTTACCGAGAGCTAACCTCTCCTCGGAGTAACATAGACTGTCTTATATTTTCTGTAAAGAACCCGTGCGAAGCCGGGGCGGGTCAGTTAGTATACATATAAAATGAATTTTAAAACAATTAACTTTTTAATTTTATTAATTAATTTTGGTTTTTAATTTCTGTTTTTCGTAAGTTGATGATATGCTTAACAAATCAATTGAAATTATTTTGTATTTATTCTCAAAATGTATTTATTAATTATTTATGGTTCAGTAATTATGTTTTAATTTTTGATAATTCACGATAATTATATTTTATAGTCAATTCTATACATTTACTTATTAAAACAATACAAAACAATGTTCCAAATATTCTTGGGGACCCTACAAATTTTTCATAGATGATTCCTATACACAGTTTCTTTTGTTTGTGATTTGAAACAGTTGATGCAGCGATACGTTATCTTACCAGAGAACGATTTGTGGATAGCTGTATAAGAAAATTTTAAGTGATTCTATTGAAAGTTGAACTACAAGCTTTGAGACAAACGGTGGTTTTAAAACGTTTTTCCCTTAATTCCAAAAGATCTGTTATAAATAATGAGAATTCGATCAGAGTGTATTTTCAGCATGTAACAACAAATCAGCATTTCAGCTTTTTAGACAGTTTTCTATCCTGCACCTCTAGTGCACAGTGTTTGAAACAGACAGAAGTCTATCTGCCATATAAGCAGTCTAACTACATCGCCAGCTCTTACATAAGAACATTTAAATTTGACAATACAGTTGAAATTAGGTACTGGAATGTCTTTCTCATTATTGCTCCATGTTTCTGATAAAAGAAGAATATTAGAATCAATCAATGGTATGATTTTTATGGGCTCGTTAACTTCGCTTATCAAATGTCTATATTGATAAACCTGATCTGGCCTTGATAAATTTTACTAACTCTGATTCTAATGTAAATAATGGATTTAATGCCAGTCTTTCAAACTATAATTTTAACGTGAGGAAGTGACGCTGGTTCTATTCTACCATGATAAAATGTAGAATCATTGGTTTTAGATACAATATATAATTTTTCTATTGTAGTTTTTTACTACTAAATCATTTTATTAAACTTTTGTGTCTTAATACTAGTATTGACCATATCAAATATTATTTTAATAAATTATTTAAAAAGAAATATAAATTCTTACGTGCGTACATTAGTATAAACACACACACATTTTTTGTGCTGTCGAAAAGGGAAATCACTATGCTATAAATACGATACACACACGGGCGAGAATATAATTATATGTGTTTTAGAATGAGTATGAAAAAGGGTGATTAGGTGGATGATAAATTTGTATAGCACCGATACACTTCTATGGCACCGATGACATTGCCAAAAATTTAGAATACTATATAAAATCACACAACCTACTACCCTTTAAATAACGCGTTGTTAATTTTTTGGTAGATTTCAGAAATAAATCATAATTATTGTACCGATGAAATTCAAGCTTTGATTAAATTAATTATGAACTGCGATTTGGTGACACAATTAAAATTAACGGCATATCTTGATGCTCACCATCGGCATTTCGTATATTTATATACAATTTTTTCGTGCCTTCCGACTAAATTAATTATCATAAATTCAATCAAAATAAAGGTAGTTTTTTGGTTAATTTTAGTGCGAATAAAATTATTTCCGCATGAAGACGGAATGATTGTATTATAAATATTTGAAATGCCCCAGCAGCGGATGTCTAGCCACGTCGTTTTTTATTGGATTAAGTTAAATGCAAGGAATTTGATTGCAATAATTTTTTTAAATCATTTTATTTGTTAATTAAACCATTAATTGGCCAAATCGATTAATACTGGTTTCCAGAAATGCTATAGCCTATGTTTTATTTTACTATTTTATCGTAATGTAATAAAAAAATTTGTTCGCCTCTAAATTACTTAATTCAAGTTTGAGATTCTATTACCCAACACTCACTCATTCAATATCGGTATCTTGTTGGGTAGTGGGTAGATTCTATGGGGGTGGTTGGTAACAAAACCAAATTAAATGCATATTTACATTTTATTTTAAGTATCTATGGTATATTCTCTTAAGTGAGATGTACTCTTAAGTAGTCACATTTTCTAACATATGGTATAAGTACTAGGAGTACTATTTATATCAATGCCTAGTGTATCAATCGAAAACAGTGAGGTATCTATGAACACCTAGGGGGAGCTTTATACAACTTTCATTAGCTGTGCGACTTTAGCGTAATTTATTGTTAAAAGAAAAGTCTTGATCTAAAATTATTCAAAAATTTACGCGTGAACGTTTTTGTTTATCTAAAGCACGAATTTACACATGAATTAAAAAGAGTTGATATAACAAAAATTACATTGCTGTACACACGATGAAATTCATTTGAAAACATGCAATTTGGAAGATATGTTCCTTTGATAGTGTGGAGATACAATAAGAAATGATTTTTCTAAAATCAACTCTATAGGGGATGAAAGTTTGTATTGGGATCCTGTTTTAGCGAATTTTCGAAGAAAATGTAGCTTTTGGTTTTGTACCGATGACGGAATTTCTTCAATTATTCATCGAACCTACAATGAAGCAAAATATTAAAAAGTGAAATTATAATTTTTTTAATTGATTTAATCTTACAAGCCAGAAAATTTGAAGTTGATTTTTGGAAAAAATCAATCAAACGTCAATCGAGGAAAATATCCCCATATCACCAAATGTAGCGAATGTATTTATACTTGTTTCGGATCTACATGCCTGTGTGAATCGGCATTTTCCTACTGTAAAGTTAACGAAGACTACACAATGTTCTGTTCTGGCTAATTCCCGTACTCCAGACTCATTATTATTATTTTTGGTCAGGATCTACACCTAATTATAATTCCTTGGTTAGAGACATGCAAAGTCAGTCTTCCCATTAATGTTAACACAAAATTTGACATATCTCCCTTAATAATAGAAAAATCGAAAAATTTATAAGAAGTAAAGTTGTAGGTACTAAGTTTTACTGTAATTTTGTTTCTTATCATTTTTTCTTTTACACTAATATTTACAGGAATATTGACGGTTTAAGATTGAAATTAAATTCCTCAATATCTCTTTACACATTAGAGTTTGAGCAAAAATGATTGGGTGATGAATTGTAGCAAATATGATTTTCTATAACTTTATTCCTTACGCATTTTTCGATTGTTCTAACATTAAGAGAGATATTTTATATTTTTCTTCTTTCTTTATGCGAGGGGGGGGGGATTTCCTTGACGTATGTCATTTATTAATAAAATTGGTTTTGCAAATACTAAAACCATATAAGACATTTTGTACAGACTAAAATTGTGTCCGCTAGAAAGTGATTTATGGGTTCTAAGGAAATTCGCTAAGTTGAAGCAGCTCCTGCGTAACGAATTTTATCATATATACCTTCGAACAAAAAGTACAAGTCAATTGTGACACATTTTTAACAGAAAAAGTAGATCTTCTTATACACACAAAAGTTGGCCACCCCTGATATAGCACATACATGGAGGTCAGTAAGTACACTCGAAAATTTTTGTATCAATTGTATTTGTAATGAATGATAAATAAATAATACTTAAATTCACTCATAATATTTATTTATGATAAAAGTTAGATTTTTGTATGATTGGAATTATGAATTTGTATTGTATTTTTAACCCGACTTCAAAAAAGGAGGATGGTTCTCAATTCGTCTGTATTTTTTTTTTTTTTTTATGTTTGTTACCTCAGAACTCCGTCATTTATGAACCGATTTTGAATTTTTTTTTGTTTTAAAGAGTTTGATTCCCGATTGGTCCCATTGTCACCAAATCGCATTCTGATGAGAGGATCCCCGGGAAATCGAGGAAAATCCTAATTTTATATGTGATATATAAAATTATAGGTGATTTTTTTTTTTTTTGAAAGGGTATACTCATTCATAATGGGAAAATAAGAACAAATTTTTAAAAACCGACTTCAAAAAAATTTTTTACAAAATAAAAAAACCGACCCCAAAAAAAAAATTTTTACAAAAAAAAACCCAATTCCTTGTAAAAAAAAGTGAAAATCTTTTATGAAAAAATGCACTAAAAATTAAAAAAAAACTGGTAGAAAAAAATGTGTTAAAAATTAGTAGGTCGTTTAGTAGGTCTACCCATATTTAGACAAATAAAATCAGTTATAGAACTTCAAAGTCACTAAAAAGCGAGAAATAAAACCTATTTTGACAAAATGGTAACCCGACTTCTAAAATCAAATATTCTATAACAAAAGATGCACTAAAAAGTAAAAAAATAATTGCATATTCTTGTGCCAATTTTAGTTCACCAAAGCAAAAATTTTTAAATATATATGTACAATTATTATTATTTTTGGAGGCGGTGTCAACATAGAGAAATTCACATAACTTTTGGACGCCGCCTCCAAAAATAACAATAATTGTACATATATATTTAAAAATTTTAGGTGAACTAAAATTGGCACAAGAATATGCAATTATTTTTTTACTTTTTAGTGCATCTTTTGTTGTAGAATATTTGATTTTTGAAGTCGGGTTTCCATTTTGTCAAAATATGGTTTTTATATTATCAATAAATAGTTTTGAATGTCGTGTGATGTGTGAGAAAGGGTTCTTATTAAAATGTACAATTTATTGTGTATATATTTATTTACATTTCTATACGTTTCAATAAGCCTTAACCGATTTAATGGGCGCTTTCAAATGAGTGATTGATGGTCATAAAACATTATATTATAGATTTAGATTTAATTTAATTTCATAGATTACGTTTTCCATGTAGATTTTATAGTATCTTTTTCTATTAACTAAGATAATTTCTATTGACAAACGATATACCTTCACCCATACCATGAAAACGAGGAAAAAGTCATAGGTGTAAAAAACCAGAGGAGTGTCAATTAAAAACGGATGTTTAAAACAAAGTGAATTAATTGCTTAAATACCCGGTATATACTGAATTTATGAAAACAAGTTTCAAACAAAAGTTGTTTATTTTTAAGCAAGGAACATTTTTTGTCATTAAATTTTTGTGCTATCTGTTACGGTTTCAAAGATAATCAGTTTTGTCCATTTTGCTCAAACATGGTCCGATTTTGCTCATTTTGCAAACTTAGCTGTAGAACACACATACAAAATTTCAGCTGGCTATCTCTTTTCGTTTTTGATATATCATGTTGACGGAACCAGCCAAGTACCCGAGCGGTTTAACTCTACTTGGAACTGGGAGGTTATGGGTTCGAATCCCGAAATCGGCAATTTGTCAATTATTTTAAAAAAATGGACAGGCACATTCGCGGATGGACAGATACATTTGTGGAAATGGATTAATTAGGTCATTTTATGAACACCAATACCACCAACATTTTTTTCTGCGATCAATATCTTAAACCGTTATAAAACCGGAACTAAACTTAATATACCCTAATATATATATATCGGGTATAAAAGTTGGTCGTTCCCACCGCTTCCACTAATCCAAATACTTATCGACACTTTCACGAAATTTCTATTACAGATTTTTACAGATCTCGAAATAGTTTCTAAATTTTTAAGAGAGACTTTTAGCTCTAGGCTTTTAGCAGTTTGTCAATTATTAAGGAAAAAAAAAAGGAGCGGTTAATTGACCAAACTGTCGGCGTATGGACAAGAACGAAGTAACCGGCTATGCTTGAGAAGGTTTTCTGCAGTTTTCTTCACGAACTCCAGATGAATATCGGCATAGTTCCTATCATAGTCGGCTGCAACCGCATATCCTACCGATTCCTAGTCTATACACAAAAATTCCTTCCACTCCACTCACATCCTCACATCCTTAGGCATCACAATGAACCTTATGGTCGAAGTGTAGTTCAGCCTCTAAAAAATCCGTGTCTTTAAAAAAATAAGGGTTGATTTAGCCCCTCTACCCCCCAGCCAGGTCTGTGGTTCTGTATTTCTGTATTTCTGTGGTTCTGTGGTAAAATGCAAAGTTTGGATAAAAAATTGTAAGATTAAACTTTTGAAGATAATTCAAGCAACTTTATTTTGAAGATTTTCGACTTTCTTTTATGCTGTTACGAAGAAGAAAAAAATAGAATAGAATTAGGTTGGTGGGGTTGTGATTGGCGTAAATAAATCGGTAACTATAAATGTTTATTTTTTTTTTCAAATCATCTAACATTTAACATATAATTTGTTAATATTCTTTGTATGTGTACACATAAATTGTATGCGTACAGTGTGGAATGGAGGGAGAGATCTTTAGATTTTAGCGAGCGAGATCATTCAAAATATTGTATTTTATTTTTAGTTCGAATGATTAGATTTGAACAAGATTGTTTGGTCAGTTTATGTGTTTTGAAAATTAACATAATTTTTTTCATTTTAATTTTAATTTTTTTGGATAAACAAATAAATAGTCAACGGTAAGTAGAGATATGATAAGTTCATTAACTGTTTTTTTTTTAATCGAAAATTATCGTAAATGATTTTTTTTTAAATAAATTTAAAAAATGTTTAAAAATAATTTTTTTTTTAAAATAATTATAAAAATAATTTTTTTATTATTTTAATTCTGAAAATTATCGTAAATGATATGTTTAAATAAATTTAAAAAATGTTTAAAAATAATATTTTTTTTTGTATTTTTGAAAAATGATTTTTTTTTTAAATCACAAAGAAACAGGAGACTTTTATTTTAGTCTTTCAAAATTTTAAATAGTTTTAAGATAAATAGTTTTAATTACGTATTGAATGGGTCGTTCGTTAGTTAGGACGAAAATCCATTATAATTATTAAATTAAACAAAGAATTGAGATATTCGTAAGAATAGTTTTATTTTGACTAGTTTTCGAACACAGTTCCTTCATCAGAAAATTTATGACAATATATATGATAATATATATGGTAATAGAGAAGTATAATATATAGTAATACATTTTCTGATGAAGGAACTGTGTTTCAAAATTATAGTCAAAATAATATTATTCTTACGAAAGTAATATAATAATAAATATTCCTATAACAAATGATAATATATATGGTAATAAAATATGATTATATTTGATAATTATCATATATTTTCTGAAGAAGAAACTGTGTTCCGAAACTTGGCAAAATTGTAACGAAAATCTCAAATATTTGTTTTATTTAATAAAAACAGTTTTAACTTCAATAGTTTTAAGAAGGATTTAAATAGTTTTTCTTTAATTTTTCAATAATATCTTTACGGTTTTTTCTTCATATATTATAAGAAATGTTTTTCTGATTTTGCCTGAATAAGTTTTTATTTTTGAGTTATTCAACGTGCGAAAGCTTGTTTTTCGATTTTCGGTAAACCGGGATCTATTTTTCGATAGTTTTAATTCAATGAATATTGTTCCAACAGAAATATAAAAAAAAAAAAACAACAAATTATTTGTTATTTAATAACCTTGATTTTTACTGATTCGGATTAAATTAAAGGTTAGCGAATTATTTGCGTGAATTCGTTATATAACATGCGAAGAAAAATTGATAACTATTGACTCTCGAAAATTCTCTACTATTATAAAATTGTAAATATCTATTTGTGTATTTGTTTGTGTGTTCGAGTATCACGCAAAAACTACTGGACCGATTTTATGAAACTTATTAAAAGTTTAATAAGTATCTTTAACTTACATAAGTTTAAAAGCTTATGATTTTCCTTAAAAACTTTTTTTTCTATATCTCGCTGCGAGAGACAGAATTCGAAAATATACTGAAATAGAAATTTAGTGGAAGTGTTGACAAACGTTTGAAATAGTGGAAGCGACGAAAACAACCTTGAGATTTTGCTGTCTGGAAATAACGGGGCCGGAAATATAAACAATAAAACGAACGAGAGTAAAGCCGCGGATATAAGCTAGTTTTTTTAAATAAATTTTAAAATATTTAAAACAATTTTTTTTTGATTGTTTTCGATATTTTTGTTATTTAAATTCTACATTTTAATCATTGAAAATTTAAAAATTTTACAAAAACGAAATTAAAATGACGACTGACTTAAATAGTTTTTCTTTCATTAAATTCAGTTTTTTTCAATACAATTATTATTTTATAATGTCCTAAAAATCGTGGTAAGAATTTATATTTATTGTTTTTTTGAAATAATAAATAGTCTTTGACCATGCGACAAGTACCGAATAATATATCACAAACAAGTTTGTTAAAGCGAATTATAAATTTAATTAAAGTCGTTACAGTGTTAAAATTAATATAATGATTTTATTTCAAACTATAAAAATAAATAAATATTGTGAATGACTTTTTGGTTTAAAAATAAAATTTATTAATAATTTTATAGTTTAATTGATTTTACGACTTTAATATTATTAACACTTATTTATTAGTTATAATAAATTTATATTTTAAAGAAAAAGAATTGATTTAATTCGTATAAACATGGTCAATTTTTATTCATTTTTTCGTTTTTGTTCAATTTTAATTTATGGTAAAACTAAATAAATACTGATATGAAAAAATTAACTCGTCAACCAGGAATCGAACCTCGGGCCTCTGGATATTTAGTCCAGTATGCTTCCGCTACACCAAAGATGACTGAAGTGACGTAACAGCCAACTTTTTTCATATAATTCTTATTTTTATTTATTTAGACAGTATTACTTCTGTCGAAGTTATTATTCATATATATTTATTTGTGTATACTTATACATTTGTCGAAGCTCTAATTTATTAAAAGTATCTAGAGCACAGTAGTTCGACGGGCCGAGTTTAAGGGGTTTTTTGCCTTCGCGCTTACAGTACTTTCACTACACGTTAAATCAGAGCCGATTTGGCCCCGAAATATCTTCTGAACGAAAAGAGCTACAGGGCTGATTTTTCGAATATAAGCTATTTAGGGAATTATAAGATAACGTGTTTTCGGTTTTCGTTAAGAAATAAACTGTTAAAAAGTTATTTTGGTTCAAAAACCGTAAAATAGCGCGAGCGCCCATAATTTTTGGGATTATTTATTTAAATAAAAACATAAATAATTTTCGAAACAACTTATCTACGTGTCACTTTTTTTTAAAGTAAATAATTCATTAAAAAGCAAAATAGACAAAAATCAAGTGAAAATAACAATTGTATACAAACTCGGTGTATACTGAGTGCATTATCAATGCATTTTTTTTAGATTTTGTACTGAAAGAGTGGCAAAACTATTCAGTTTATGAAATATGTAAGTTTCAAACAAAAGTTGTTTAGTTTTAAGGAACATTTTTTATCTTTCAAAATTTCTCTTACGATTTCAAAGGTGGATATTTCCACCGAAGCATGGCTCGATTTTGCCTATTCACGAACTTGACCTTACTTTTTGGTTTTAGAACCTTACTTTTTGGGAATTTGGAGACAAGTGAGATAGGGGGCCCCGGTGTAGGTACCTTTAACACCCCCGGTGGCTACACCACTAACGCTATCATATTTACAAGCTTTAATAAACAATTTCATTTGTATCGAATCATTTCTGTATTAAATATTTCTATCTCATCAAATTTAAAATAATATATCCGTTTGTTTATCGATTTGTTTGTTTACTACTCTGCATCTATTTTATATATTTTTGTGTTGACAAATTCTTTTACCTAGATACTATTTCATCTAACCTTATGCGACGTATATGATCTTCATATTTAATGTTTGTTTATCTCTCTTACTTATTTGTTCAATATACTAACCATAAATTTCCATTAATAATATTCAATCATGTGATTTGAAAAAAAAACTTATTAACTTAAGTTAAAAGTACTTATTAGTTAAGGGCCATCATGCAGGAGGCTTGATAGTAGAACTTTTAATACAGCGTCTTATGTCAAACATAATTTTTTTGTACTTAAAATTATAATAACTATATTATTAAAGTAGACACCATCATGAATAATGTTTATAAATATTTTTTGATGTATGCAGTTTATATAATTGGATTAAAAAAATGGTGTTGACGAACGTTTGAATTAATTATTTAATAAAATTAAAACTGTTTTGTTAGGTTTCTTTTTGCCACCATATTTTGAAAACTGTCGACAGCGCACAGTAAAAATATATACACATACATATGCACATATACACTGTGAACGTCATAACAAAACATAGTTTATTGTCAGATCTGTCAAATCTATAGTTAAATAAATTTCTAATTTTCCTGATATTTAAAATATGTAGGACAAATAAATACCAATTCCTAGTCTATACCCAAAAATTCCTTCCACTCCACTCACATCCTCAAATTCTGAGGCATCACAATGGACCTTATGTCAATCGATCTATCTTATTACAATCGATCTATCTATCTATCTACAACTTTTTTTAAATGTTAAATAAATTTTATTAAAGATAGTACTCATTTGACTTTAGCGTAGCGCAAGTTTGTCGACCGTTTCATTGGTAAAGTACCCCATCAAGGTGACCTCTTTCGTCCTTGCCAGATTCTCCAGTGAGTCTGCGCATTCTAGAACCAGAGCAGATGTAATTTTAGTAGAGCAGATTGTTTTTAGTACAGCTTGGCTTATCCAATAGGGAATATGCATGAACATTTTTTTCACTTGAATTGAAGCATGTTTACTTGACAAATATCAAGGTAAAATTACTTTTTAAATAACTTTAAAAATAAGCGAGATATGAATGATTGAAATTCCCGATTAGACAAAGAGGGTGATAGCCCTCTTGATATGTTATGTGACGTCATATTACACTTTCACCATTTAAAATTCACGTAAAACTCCGTTTTTAGTATTTTTGCAAGAAAGAGACAGATAATAATCTTTAAAAGCTTATAGCTTCCTTGATATTTGTCGGATTTTAATTTCGTTATTAACAGTATTTTCATATTCTGAAAATAAATGTGAAAAAAAATTTTCATGCATATTTCCTATTGTCCAGGTATTTTGATTATCCGGATCGTACCCGATTCGAATTAATCCGGATAATTGGAATTCTTCTATACTTTTCAGTTTATGTCAAATTTGAAAAATTTATTTGAAAACAAAATCTAAACAATAGTAATAATATTTAAAGTTTTATTTTTACAACTAATTTAAATTTAATAATAATACAAGCCGTGAAAAAAATAAAGAAACATTTGGCCATTTATTGTTGTAAGTGAGAAATTTATTTGAGAAGTATATATTTATTACTTTACAATAATAATAATAATAAAATATTATAATTAACAAAAAACGCGAACGATTCAAATTAAGAATATAATAAATAATAACTAAATTGGATCTTATTAAGATTCTTCTTACGCTTCAATACAAAGTATAAATAATCATTTGATCTATTTTTTTCTATTTATTTTACTATACAACAATAATAATTTAAATTTACTGTTTTTTTTTTTATTATTATTATTTGTTAAACTAGATTTATTTTGATATTAGTTTCTTTTTAGTGTTTAACCGTAACAAATATATTTT
Organism: Nineta flava; assembly: GCA_963920215.1. Lineage (NCBI taxonomy): Eukaryota > Metazoa > Arthropoda > Insecta > Neuroptera > Chrysopidae > Nineta > Nineta flava. The sequence goes on from OY986042.1 coordinate 105,159,547, forward strand.
AATCATTGTCATGTGAAATACTGATAATAGTATATAGTTTCTCAAGTATTGATTGACTCTGAGCGGTACAAAGTTTCAGACAAGTACAAGGAATTTGACTAACAATAAGTGTAGAAAACGTGCTATGGACCACAAAACCAGATAACCCTAAATAAAATTAAGAATACCTTTTGACATGGGAATAAAGAATCCAAAGGGTTTGTTGGAATATACAAACATCAGTGAAATAGTACTTACAAAATGAGCTTACTTCTTAAAAAATACTTGTGAATATTATCCAACGGAATTATCTTCGTTTTGGCACTGTGAAAACATGGCAAAAAGTGCATAACAAGATCGTGCGTGCAAAAAAAATTATTGTAGCTCAAATGTTCCAAAATTAAGTTTTTCTCAAATATCTCGTAAACTATTGGTTTTACGTTACAGAAGTCTTTAGTATATTTATTTCTTAGCTAATTCTGCACAAAAAATAATGCAATAGCTCTCGAGATATACGGTTGAGAAACGTTTTTCAACGTTGAAAAATACAAGTGACGATTTTGGACTCTTTTATTTCAACAATTTTGAGTTCGATATTTCGCTTCAGAAAATAATGTGTGATAAAAACCGATTACGGTATAATGTATTAAAATGACCCTTACTTATATCTCCGCAACAATTTAAATTTTTGTTCTGTAAAAACTAGTAAACATACGGATAGATATGTAAAATATCAACTTTAATTTTAACGATAAAGGAATAATTACATACAATGTCGGTAAAAAAATTTATGAGCGACTTTCAAGAAGTACAATTAGATATTTTTAGAAAAAATAGTATTTCTAAAGGTACAAAATTATGTACTAGTTTTCACGTTTCTAATGTGTATGAAGAGATTGATGTCAATGATCCTCGGCGAATTTTTGGTACAGTTTTAAGAGAAACACCAGGCCAAAATAGCTCAAAAAATAATACAAACTATTATAATGTTGTAATTGAGGTAAGTTTATAACAAATATCAAGTACAAGAAATAAACATATATCAACTACTTATTATCAAAATGTTTTTCTGATTGCTTACATAAAAAAGTTCGTGTATTTTCACAATCAACAACACAACACTTCCGATTTTATTCAATAACTAATAAATGTTTATATTTATTATTATATTTATTTTTATTCAATAATTAAATAATGTATGACATTCAGAACCAAAATTTAAAATGAAAACACAAGAGGTCGCACGCCAAAAATACTTTACTAGCGTATAGTAATTTTATTTGATAGACATCATCATAGTTTTCGGAATCTTCATAAAAAACTATTCAACACCCCTTTAAATCTATGCTGTCTCATTTTTTTTACCGTCAAGTATATTCTATAATATTTTATCTGTCAATAAGTAATTCGTATACCATTTTGATTTATCATCTCAATTAACTCAACAAATTGTTTTACGGAAGACTTTCATATTTTAACTTTGGAAAAATAATATTTCATGAAAGATCACTGTTGCTTATACAGAGTGTTCATTTGAAATGTTTCCACCTTAATATTTTTAAAATATGCATTTTAGAAAAAAAAAAAGGTTTTAAATAAAACGTGCTCAGTTTAAAAATGGAAACATAATGTTTCCATTATGTTTCCATGTTAGTTAAAGTTTATTGCACGCGCGATTTTGTTGTGAACTTTTTTCCATGTTTTCATGGTGCCAAAACGAAGAAAATTCCATTGGAAAATGTCGACGTGTATTTTAATAGTTTACGAGATATTTGACAAAAATTGATTATCGGGACCTTTAAACTTCAATAACGTTTGTTTCACGCGCGATTTCGGTATGGAATTTTTGTCATGTTTTCATAGTGCCAAAATGAAGATAATTACATTGAAAAATGTCCACGTGTATTTTAGTAGTTTACGAGATATTTGAGAAAAATTTACTTTCGGGACCACTAAGCTTCAATAACTTTTTTTGCACACGCGATCTCTTTATACACTTTTTGCCATTTTTTCATAGAGCCAAAACGAAGATAATTCTATTGGAAAATCTCCACGTGTATTTTTTAAGAGGCTCATTTTTGTGTACTATTTCACTGGGCTACAACTAACTGATAAGACAAAGATTTATTGCTGATTTTTTATAAATTTTTAAAAATGTTTTCAACTGTTTTTGCAAGTCGACAGTAAACCATTTAGTTTTAGTTTGTCTTTATAACTTTGCACAATACAAGTTTTTTATTAACCTTGTCATTATTATTTTAATTTGTGTGTGTTTTTTTGTTTGTTTAAATTTTATCATTTAGAAAAATGGTTGGTGGTTTGTTAATTGTATGGATAATTATTTTAACAACATACTTTATGGTGAAACGGTTGTATGAAACTTATAAATATCCAAAAATACCAGGACCATCTGGTTTACCATTAATCGGCAATGCATTACAATTTTGGGATAAACCTGAAGGTAAGTAGATAGCTTAAGCAGTTTAATTGAAAACAAGTGAAAATAACAACTAACTGAGTTGTTATTTTCAATTGCTTACATATCCGGTATTAACTGAATTTTTGAAAAAATATTTCAAACAAAAGTTGTTTATTTTTTAAAAAGGACAATTTTTTGTCTTTAAATTTTTGTTCTGTCTCTTACGGTTTCAAAGATAGGCCCATTTTGCCCAAACATGGTCCAATTTTGCACTTTCACGAACTTGATCCTACTTTTTTATCTCTTTTCGTTTTTGAGTTATCGTGTTTACAGCTGTACGAATAGACGGAAGGACGGGCGGAAATTTTTTTTCTACGATTAACATTTTCAACCGTTACAAATTCGGGACTAAACTTAATATATTGTAAATATTATATATAGCGGGTATAAAAATATATACATATGTAACATTAATTTGATATTAATGCTTTTTTTGATATAAAATATCTTACACATCTTGGCTGGGAATTGAACCCAAAGCCTCTAGACCAGTGCTCTGCAACCTGAGCTAGCCAGATGCTATGGTAGAATGCGTATTATTTGCCACGCTAGCAGTCACAGGTCTATTTTCAACTACGAAATAGATCTAATAAACGCAGCTACTGCGTAAAGAATTTTCTATTTTTTAAATAGTAGAAAACTCTATTAATTAAATTGTTGCTAAACAACAATTTTCGAAAATTTAATAGATCGTATTTCGTTTTAATTAAATTTAATTTTGTTTCTTAGTGTGGGTTAACATTTGAATAAAGAAAATGTTAAACTTGAAAATTTTTATGATAACATATTGTATTAAAGATTTTATTATATTTAGAAAAAAATGCACATGTCATTTTCCGCATACTTAGTCAATAAGTCAAAATTTTTAGACAATCATTCATAAATAGTTATGCCGCGAGAGACGAGAGAAACGAGACGAGAATTAGGAGCCTAATTTTCGATAAATATTCGAGGAACAGATGATAGCACTCTCTTCCAATCTTTATAGATCTTTAATCTGTTAGTTGTTATTTTCACTTGTTGAAATGACAATTGAAATTAAATATAATGCTTGAAATGCAAACTTTTTATACCGTATAATCCCTCTGAATAAACGGGCTTTAAAACGCTATCTAAGAATCGAACTGGTAGTTTCTGAGATAAGTGCGTTCATACATCCAAACTCTCCAGATTTATAATATTAGTATAGAATATAAAATCATTTTATTTCAATAGAAATACTTGAATTACTGAAATACCGGAATTAGAGAAATACTTATTGAGTTCATATAACTTTATTACATAAATGCCTTACAGGTTGCCTATTCTTAAAAATTTTATTGCGGCTGCTATAAAGAGTGGAACGTATTTTCCACATTGCACGAATACCTCCGATCTTTAAAAATAATATATATCAAGAATATTATATTCTTAAACCTTAAATGACACTGGCTGACATTTTGATTCCAACCATTTTTCAATCGAATTTTTTCAAATATTCTTCAATGTTGACGCAGACTATTTTTCATATATTCACCATTCATGTATCAGAATTAATTTTTTTTAAACTCTACTTATAGGGGACCAAAACTATCTTGAAGTGGTCTATCTTTGGAATCAAACCTAAATTTTTGCATAAATTTTTGGATTGTTTCAATTTGTTACAATAATTCATTTTGATTAAAATTTTTCTCTGTTTTTTTGTAAATTTAGCGGTTTTTAAACAATTGTATGCAATGTCCAATCAATATACACGAATGGTTGGACTATGGATTGGACCAAAACTCCATGTGGCCATATTTGATCCACGTGATGCAGAAGTAATATTACGAGCAAATCGTCATCAAATGCAAAAAGCTGAAGAATATCGATTTCTAAGACCATGGCTTGGTGAAAGTATACTTATATCAAATGGTAAATTTTAAATTATTTTTAATATTATAATGTACACTCCCGTTCAAAAATAATGAACAGACCTGAAATGTTAATTATCTTATATTTCATAAAACTCCTCACTTTTGTAACTCACTGTATAATGTATAATTTTATTTATTTATAAACAAAGGTAAGTAGTATATATTTTAAGTGTGAAAAAAGAAAGAATAGTAAAAAACATTTACTACAAGAATAATCAAAATGGTGAAAGACTGATTGGGTTCAGATCTGTTCATGTTTATTGAACGAGAGTGTACATACATTTAGGTGTCAAAATTTAGTTAATAAAATGTACCCTCAACAGCGGATTTATAATTTTGGCGGAACTATTTATGCACTACTTTATATTGTAAATTATAAAGTAATTATTGTTCACAATTTCTGTAAAAATTATAAAGTAATTATTGTTCACAATTTCTGTAAAAACATTGTACATTTTAAATTTTAGGTGCAAAATTTAAAAAACATAAAAAATTCATAACACCTGCATTTAATGCAAATGTTTTAAAAAATTTTCTGGTCACTTTTAATGCACATTCAAAACATATGGCCGCAAACTTATATCAACAAGTTGGAAAAGATGAATTTGATATTCATGATATTTTGAGTGCTGAAGCATTAAATGTCTTATTGGAAACATCGATGGGTGTCAATTGTGAAACGTTGGGTGATAATGCTGTCCGTTATGCGCATGCTGTAGAAAAGTAAATAATATTGTTAATATTCTGAGAACACCCAACTTTAGATCGACTTTAAATTGTTTATACATATTCCCTGATGATCAAGATGAAGTGGTCGAAATTTTTAGAAGTTATACTTTTTTTGGCGTGTTATGAGAATCCGATCAGAGTGTATTTTCAGCATATTTGGCAACAACTATTTTACCCCCGTTTCCTACCAATCCACATTTTGGCGTCGTATCATAATTCCAATAATAGTGTTCAATAAATATGCGCAATAAAAAAACTGTTCATTGTTTGATGCAATCATAGATTCATTTGAATTTGTTACCTAGCCCCCGTACTAATGTTTTTAATTTTTTTTTTCCTTCTCTACCAAGATTTTTGTTTCTTTTCTACTATTTACTTGGTTCATTATTTTCATCTTTTTTTAACGCAATGTTTGCCCTAAGGCAAGACAAGAAACTTTTTTTCAGTCCGTGGAAAAAAAAAATATTATCTCTCCTGTTCTATCGAGGGGATCTATTCAGAAACTTTGAATTCGATCTAAAGTAGGATTCCAGTACCTATATAATTGATATATTCAATTAAAATTAAAATTCTTGGTTCATTTGTACAGGGTGTGCAAGATAGTACAAATAAGAGCATACACATTATGGTTACGTCCCGATTTCCTATTTAATTATTCGAAATTAAAAAAGAAACAGGATGAATGCTTACAAATTATACATCCATTAACAGAAACTGTCATAAAGAAACGGAAAGAAGAACTGTTACAACAAAAAGAAATACAGATTGAGACAGGTGAATCAAATGCACGACGTAAAGCAGTCGTATTGGATTTATTACTTGAAGCGGAACATGATGGCGAAAGATTTAGTGATCAAGAAATTATGGATGAAATTTTAACAATGATGTTTGCGGTAATTTTTTTATTTAATATACTTTATAGGCAACTGTTGTCACTTAAATGTATCGCTATATTGCCTATTGGCTGGGTACATTATTTGTCGAGTCTGTAGACACTATGTCATGGATACTACACAAGGATACCGAACTCCATGTAAACATATAATTGGCAAAAAAAGATGTCAGTAGTGTCGCTTCAATGCCGGAAACAGTGATGAGAGCATTTATAGTATTATAAAAATTATTTGCAGCCAAAGTATTTTTCAATAAAATACTTTTTTAAATAAATGAGTAATTTCAATTTTTCAATAAGGAATTAGTTGAAACAAATTGCATACTTCAAAATAATCACTACGAAATAAAACTAGTTACTTGCTTACTTCACTCCTATTTATTATACTATATTCACTTCGGTACGGATTGTAGTACGGATGAACAACTAGCGACGCATAACAACTACTGGCATAAAAAGTAAATATTACTATTACCATTTCGTTGCCATATTTTGTCAATTCTCCCGTTTGAGTTCGGTATCCTTGAGTGTAGTATGCATGCACTATGTGATAAAAATGCACAACATTACGGGATGGATTCAAAGCTGAGATGTGGCTAAAAGATGGCTTTTATAAATATTCAATTTTATCACCAAAATTTCTATTTCGAGAAAATTTATTACAATGATTATTTCAAACATTCACAATACAACGGAGGGGAAATCAACATAAATTTGTTTTTATTTAGTTAGATAGATTAGATAGATTGTAGGCGCTGTCCTGGACGGGACACACTTTGATCATGAGGTCCATTGTGATGCCTAAGGATGTGAGGATGTGAGTGGAGGACAAGGAATTCTGTGTGAAGACTAGGAATTGGTAGGATGTGCGAGTGCAGCCGACTTTGATAAGAACTATGCCGATACTCATCTGGCGTTCGTGAAGGAAACTGCAGAAAACTATCACAAGCATAGCCGCTTACTTCGTTCTTGTCCATACGCCGACAGTTTAGTCAATTAACCGCCTCTTTTTTTTTTTAATAATTGACAAACTGCCGATGTCGGAATTCGAACCCATCCATAACCTCCCAGTTTCAAGTACATAAAACGCCTTTACAAGCGTGGCTACTTGGCTATTTTTAGTTAATAAAATCGCGGAAAACTTCAAACTGTCATACGCTGGACTGTTGCTTCCGCAAACGTTTTTATGACTGCATTAAGATCATATCTTAAAGCATTAGCAGTTTAATTATTTTAACAATTTTAATTATTAAAATAAAATAGCTGAAGCAACAGTGGCGGGAATAGAGAATATACATGAAAATTTTTTTTCACTTGAATTGAAGCATGTTTACTTAACAAATATCAAGGTAAAATTACTTTTTAAATAACTTTAAAAATAAGCGAGATATGAATGGTTGAAATCCCCGATTAGACAAAGGGGGTGATAGCCCTCTTGATATGATATGTGGCGTCATATTACACTTTCACCATTTAAAATACACGTAAAACTCCGTTTTTAGTATTTTTGCTAGAAAGAGACAGATAATAATCTTTAAAAGCTTATAGCTTCCTTGATATTTGTCGGATTTTAATTTCGTTTTTAAATATTATTACAGTATTGACAGTATTTTCATATTCTGAAAATAAATGTGAAAAAAAATGTTCATGCATATTCCCTATTGTTAAAAATAACATTAAGGTAGTGCATTTAACATCCCGAAAATTGGCTGACAAAATAGAACGTTCTAATAAAAACAAATGTGCGAGCTTTTTATCACAGAATGGAGTTATTTAATACGCCTTTCGAGAATGGAATGTTCCATAGAATGCATATCACAATACTTCTGCTGACATTAATAATGCTGATATTTTCAGGGACAAGATACGACAGCAGGAACAACAGGTTTTGCTTTAAGTTTATTAGGATTATACAAAAGACATCAGATAAAGATTCAAGAAGAGTTGGATGAAATATTTGGTGATTCAGATCGTGATGTCACCTATGAAGACCTTGGACGTATGGAATATATGGAACGTTGTATATTGGAAACGTTACGCTTGTATCCAGCCATTCCCATGGTTGGACGAAAACCCATACAAGATTTAAAGTTACAGGAGGGCTATATTCTCCCGAAAAATTGTACAATTGGTTTAGTTATAATGAAAATACATCGGAATCCAGATTATTATGAGAAGCCACATAAATTTAATCCCGATAACTTTTTACCCCAAAATGTTAAACAACGACATCCATATAGTTTTATACCATTTTCGGCTGGAACTAGAACATGTATTGGTAAGTTTTGCATACTAGAAAAGTATATAATGTAAAGTGCCCAAATATAATCCCTCTAAGCAAGGTTCGAGAACCAGATGTTCGAATTTGTAAAAAGTGCTCCTACTTACATCCCCTCGCCTCGGTTAAAAAACCTTTCTTATCATATCACTGTCAACACTCAACTGTAAGATTGAGTTTTCCACGTCAGTTACAGCGAAAATGACTTTTGGCGACGAGGTCAAAATCATTTTGAATTTTGTAAACAAATTTAAATTAGATATTTTCTAATTTGCATTTTAAATTCAGTTCTACTAGTCATTTACAATTAGCATTTTAAATGTACACACCCGTTCATAAAAACTGAACCAGTTAGTCACATTCTAAGCGTATATATTACCATAAATATATGTATTATATTACATACAGTAACATTTATGTTTCAATTTTTATGAACGGCAGTGTAATTCTATTTCATTTTAAATGTATTCAAAAAGGCATTTTTCCCATGCCAGTCAGTAGAGATATATCCAGGGCCGAATTAACCATAAGGATAAAAAAGTTATAACCCTCAAATTTTCAAAATTTTATTTTTTGGCCGTTTCAAGTAAATTAAACACCTTAAAATCTATAATCCGACCCTGGACGTATCCCAAAACGTCCAGGGTCGGATTAATATGCCACATTGATTGATATCAATTTTTAATTTTTTTTAGGACCGAAATATGCAATGTTAAAAGTAAAAGTTGTATTATCGCATATTTTACGACTATATAACGTAACATCAACAGTAAACGAAATCGATTGGAAACTATCAGGTCAAACAACTTTAAAACGTAAAGATGGTTTTCGTCTTAAAATTGAACCAAGGAAATTATTCAATAACAACAATAATGATATATTTAGTATAAATAAAACAGATAAAAAATCAAATTTAATAACAATGACTGAACAATTACTGCAAACAGCGGAACTATCGACCGATGAATTAAATTCGAAATCTTCTTTGTCTACAAATGGCATCTTAAAGGAGAAAATACGATAGAAATACTCTTGTTCAAATTCATCATCTGTGATTTGTTAATTAATAACATGGTTTCGTAAACGTCAGCCTAGAAACTTTACGCATTGCGTTTTACTCTTTTATTTATACGCTTATTTGACGTGTAAAAACGAAGTAATGTGTGGCCGTCATTTTTAGATTATTTTAATATTTACGCACCTGCAGCTAAGAATTCCAGTTTAATGCACTTAGTTTGGAGATTACATCAAACCAAACCAAATTACTCTTCAAAACTTTGCTCTCATTTATGATAACGTTATGTAAGGACCAAGCACATTGCTTATGGGAAGCCGCCTTTAGTGAAATCAGCTGGAATCGATATATGATTCTCCTTTTGAGTTCCTGATCAAAAGTTCCACACGGTCGGAAAATGGACATTTTTCTATTAATTAATGTAATTTATTGATTTATAAAATGGATTAAGTATATATATTTTTGTTTTAATTATAATTTATATTTAATTTTTTACTATTATCAAATAAAAATTTATTTATTGCTATTAATTATTGTAATTATTTATAATTTTCTTGATCCAGACTAAAATGTAAAGTATTTTTAATAAATAATATTTTAACCTATTAATTTTCAAAAAATGTGTTCCACGCAGAGAGAAAGACAAATATATTTGTTCGAGCAACAAACAAAGACACTATATCATATTAATTAATTAATTAATTAATATGATATAGCCAGTAGGACTACGGTGGCAGACATTGCACTCCTACATTTATAATATTGTTATCTGCCTTTTAAAAATTATTTCATTCAATTAACAGATGAGGGAAGGTTTTCACTAATGCCGGATCTTAGACCATAATGATTAATGACATTATTTTGTTTCCTCCAGCTCAACTCGAGCCTCTTGCACGTTTTGTGCCATTTCAACTATCCGATATAGCATCCTTAGTTATGTGGTTCCTTCAATGTCGTGGATTCGGTCGGGCCTTTACTATTTAGTCGTAATAACCGAAGCGTCGTAAACGATGTCGTTATATCCAGTTTTGACTATATATATATATATATATATATATATATATATATATATATATATATATATATATATATATATATATATATATACATATATATATTTAATTAATTAATTAATATGATATAGCCAGTAGGACTACGGTGGCAGACATTGCACTATATATATATATACATATATATATTGTATATATATATATACATATATATATATATATATAGTCAAAACTGGATATAACGACATCGTTTACGACGCTTCGGTTATTACGACTAAATAGTAAAGGCCCGACCGAATCCACGACATTGAAGGAACCACATAACTAAGGATGCTATATCGGATAGTTGAAATGGCACAAAACGTGCAAGAGGCTCGAGTTGAGCTGGAGGAAACAAAATAATGTCATTAATCATTATGGTCTAAGATCCGGCATTAGTGAAAACCTTCCCTCATCTGTTAATTGAATGAAATAATTTTTAAAAGGCAGATAACAATATTATAAATGTAGGAGTGCAATGTCTGCCACCGTAGTCCTACTGGCTATATCATATTAATTAATTAATTAAATATATATATGTATATATATATATATATATATATATATATATAGTCAAAACTGGATATAACGACATCGTTTACGACGCTTCGGTTATTACGACTAAATAGTAAAGGCCCGACCGAATCCACGACATTGAAGGAACCACATAACTAAGGATGCTATATCGGATAGTTGAAATGGCACAAAACGTGCAAGAGGCTCGAGTTGGGCTGGAGGAAACAAAATAATGTCATTAATCATTATGGTCTAAGATCCGGCATTAGTGAAAACCTTCCCTCATCTGTTAATTGAATGAAATAATTTTTAAAAGGCAGATAACAATATTATAAATGTAGGAGTGCAATGTCTGCCACCGTAGTCCTACTGGCTATATCATATTAATTAATTAATTAAATATATATATGTATATATATATATATATATATATATATATATATATATATATATATATATATATATATATATATATATAGTCAAAACTGGATATAACGACATCGTTTACGACGCTTCGGTTATTACGACTAAATAGTAAAGGCCCGACCGAATCCACGACATTGAAGGAACCACATAACTAAGGATGCTATATCGGATAGTTGAAATGGCACAAAACGTGCAAGAGGCTCATATATATATATATATATATATATATATATATATATTTCCAAAACAGTGATATATTTATTCTGAGAAAATTCGTTGACGAATAAATTGCATGTATAGATTATTTAAAATATTTATTGTAATAAAAAAATTGAACTTTATACAACTTCATAATTAAAAACAAAATAATTAACGGGAAAATTCCGTAATTAGCATGAAACGATTTCAATAAAAAACAATTAATATATGTATACGGAATTTACCAAATAAAAAATAATGTAATACACACACAAATTTAACAGTTCATATCTTAAGCAATCTTTAAAGACGATGATAATGAAATGACATTGAACAGTCAGCAAAATGATCTTTGAACGTGCTGGAAAATAGTGTGTTTATATTAAAATCTTTAACATATACAATAAGTAAAACAATGAGAATGTCATACAATGTATTACAAATACTTTGAAAAATCAAACAGTGTCCTTCAAATCTTTGGTAGTTTTCCTTGATATTTAGATGATTTCATTTTATTTTTCTGATCTGAAGTGATAATGTTCAGAAAAATATAGATATTGTTTTGGTTCATACACTTTCTTGTATTTTCAACGCGCAGCGAAACTCGTATTAACATTAAAGGATCAAATCTTACCGCAAAATCTAAATCTCCTATCTGTTATGTTTTGATTTTTATTTATATAGGATATTAATGTAATAATTATTTAATTAAATATTGATGTGAAATAATTATTTGCTCATTAAATGAATATCCCTAAGAAATGGTACCTTTTACAGTGTAACTTAAACACGGTTTCCGGCTAAAATATAAGATAATAATCAATTCAATTTAAATAAACGATTTAAAAAATTTTTCAAATTATTTTTGTTATATATATATATATATATATATATATATATATATATATATATATATATATATATATATATATATATATTTATTTATTTATATGTATAAACCAAGGTCACATTTGTAAAAGCAATTTGAAATTTAGCAGAAATGTAGGTCTTAGGGCACAAGTAAAAAAATCTGAATACCATAAATCATTAAGTATGTAGCCGTTATATATAATAATATATTTTTAGTAGGAATCAGTAGTCGAAGAAGTTACATTTACGGCTGGTTACAGACCTCTTCCTGCAGGTTTGGCCATAGTGCTCGATCCAAACAAGTACGTGACCATAGTTTGGCTATAGTTTGGCAATAACTTCTGCATCTTCGAAAAAAAAATGATCTAATTAATAATTTTCTTATTGTAATGATCTAATAATGATTAATATATATTTTCTGAAGAAGCGACAGTGATTACAAAACTATATAGTCAGAATAAAAAATATTATTATGAAAATATCAAATATTTATTAAATTTATTAGTTTTTGTGTCAAATATTCTAAGATTCATTTCGTCAACCCATTCTAGTTTATAGTTGGGTTCAATTTTCATAGATTTGTTAACACCTCTTCCAATTATTTCTGTTTTGGACACGTTAGTGTTGAGACCTGTTGTATTAGATTCCGTTATTAATTCTGCTATGATGGCTTGCAGCTACCCGGTTGACAGCGCAATTAGACATTTCCATTTATTTTGATGGCGTAGTTTTGCCAATACCTACTAGTGCACAATTGAAATCCAAGATATTTAAAAACTAGAATACCCTCTCCGTTTTCGATGCGAAATTCCGGTTATTTAGATTTATCGCCGTTTCCCGGACAACTTAGGATTTCTGTGAATTTCCCCTTATTATCCCTTATTAATAATTGTTAAATTTTTTTAATGTTATATTTTCAATATACATTTTTTTAAATTTTTAAACGCATTATTTTTTGAAAAATTCTATAGATCACAAATTTTTCAAACCTAAAGAGAGGTTTATTTAGTCGTCTGAATATTTGCAGTCGATTAATAATGCAGATAACTTGATTGATAGAATATTGATATATTTAATAAATAAATGTACTATTAATAATAACTTTGTGGTCACATAAATAAATTCAAAACCTGTCTACACCAATGAATGAGTGTTAACAGGATGGGTAAAAATTTTACACCCAAATGAATGTACACATAAATTTTTCTTGGAAAACATGTAAATTTTTTATCATCATTTTAGTTTCTAATCATTATTACAGTCCCAACTTAAGGTTGTACACTCGTAAACCCACTTAAGTCTTAAGAATTTGATAAAACTGACATATGATCTAAATGTTTTGCTAAGAACTTTTCACTAGGATCTCAAGAAAAGACTGTTTTGAAATGCATCCTAGAATCTTCAGGAAAACCTAAGAAACAAGCTTCTGGCCATTGTTAAGATATGAGAGAAATAATACTCGTCATACTGAAGTCCACGGGGAAGGACAAGTTGGAATTATGAAAAGAAAATTGAAATAAACGCATTTTAATAAAAGTTTCAAAATTATCACGGTCAAGGCTCGTCAAGAAGAGTTTGGCTAGAATGCCGTAGGCATATTAAACAAATAATAAAAACAAAATATAATAATTGGAAAAAAACAATCAAATTTTAATAAATAAAAATTAATAATATCATGCTATAGCATTGAAAATAAATAATTTTCCATTATTATATCAATAATATTTCCATCAACCGATTAAACATTTATTTATTTATTTTTTAACACAAAAATAAACACTGTATCGTAAAATACTGTATAAAAGAAATGTACAGCTAATTATTAATATATTATATTATACATAATTATTAATTATTAGCTATAACATATATATAAAAAAAAATTAATAACAAAATATTATTTATTCTGAATAAAAACATTCCATAACAAAAATAAAGCCTTCAGCACACGGGGACAGTATTAATTATCCCTAGTAATTATCCCTCTACTCTCGTCATGTTCAGGGGTTCTACCACATCAACGTGCAGTTGGCTACTGGACGTGGGGTACAGATTTGATTTGGTGGACGTCAGAGGCAGTGCCGTAACTAGACTATTATGCGCCCGGTGCGAGCTTCTATAACTGCGCCGTTGAAAAATTTTCTAATCTTACCCGGTTCTGACAATAAAATGGATTATGTTTATAAAAATAAATCGATCATTTAAAAACTACATTTTTGTATACTTAATTATGAGTACTTGATAGAGTTTTGAATAAGGGGGAGTATTTATAAATTGCGTTTATGAATAGGGAATATGCATGGAAATTTTTTTCACATTTATTTTCAGAATATGAAAATACTGTTAATACTGTAATAATATTTAAAAACGAAATTAAAATCCGACAAATATCAAGGAAGCTATAAGCTTTTAAAGATTATTATCTGCCTCTTTCTTGCAAAAATACTAAAAACGGAGTTTTACGTGTATTTTAAATGGTGAAAGTGTAATATGACGTCACATAACATATCAAGAGGGCTGTCACCCTCTTTGTCTAATCGGGAATTTCAATCATTTATATCTCGCTTATTTTTAAAGTTATTTAAAAAGTAATTTTACCTTGATATTTGTCAAGTAAACATACTTCAATTCAAGTGAAAAAAAATTTTCATGCATATTCCCTATTAGGCGAAAAAATGTCACGAAGTACTGATTAGTACAGACAGATAGTAAAGATTCAAGGAAAACCGTAAACTTACTTTACGCGCTTTCTTCATTGTTGACAGGAGCCGTGCAAAAAAGAAGGAGAACCGGAATTAACAAAAATGGTACATGTGAACTAGACTAGCAGTCCGAAGCAGTCCAGTCGTCGCAACTCGTAATGTCAATATTTACGAACGATCTTATCGTCGGCTGCTACTTCTAGCCTCCAATACGGGCCAACACTACTGTCTCCGTGTGCAGGGAGCTTTAGACTACAATGTATGTATCGTAGAACAGGGCTGGCCAACAAGTCGATCGCAAAGCCAACTTTGGTCGATCGCTCACGATGTCTTGACAGAAAGTAATTGAAGAATTTGAGGTAAGATTTCAAGATTTTAAAAATTTCTGCAAATTATATCTTTTCTTTTTAAAGAAATTTTTTAAAGTGTGAAACGCATTAGCAAAAAAATTGCAAACATATTAAAAGGCATTAAAAAATGAAATTATAATTTTACAAATTGATTAAATCTTAAAATTAGAAGAATATTTTTGGAAATATGTATGAACCAGCATTTTCATTCTTAAGGATGTTCCAGCATACCACCACTTTTCGACAGATTTTGCTTATTTTTTGTTCGCAGTCTAAAAATAACGTTTTCTAATAAATCCCGAAGTTTCAGAATTTTTGATCGTTTAGAACGCGAGATAATTAATATCAAGGTTATCATTCTCTCTCACTCTCTCTCTCATTAGAAGCATGTAAAACTTCATGCCCACCAACTATTATCTGTTGTATTAAAAAAAATATTCGACAGAATTTAAAAAAAACCAGGAGAGTAAGGCTAAATATTTATTATAAAAATTTAAAAAAAAAATCGTATGTTACCGTTTTGTTTTCGAAATATAAAAGTTAAAAATTATTATTTTTCTTCAAAATACCATTATTTTGTATATGTGAACAGTGTATTTGTCTATGTGTTGTATATGTGTGTTTATGTATTTGTGCTATAATAAAATCAAACCGACCAGATTATATAACACAGTGCTGGAACGTCCATAATGTTAACGAGGGCTAAACAACGTTCTGTCCTGACTAATTCCCATACTAAACTCTCATTATTATTATCTTTAGCAGGATCTACACCTAATTACGATTCCTTGGTTGGACTAAGTTAGGCAAACTCAGTCTTCCCATTCATGTTACGGCAATAAAATAATTTCTAAATCTGTCTTTATCTGCAGCTAATTTGAATTAATTTTGGCCCGTTACATACAGGGTGTTTTAGTATGAGGTGTGAGTAAATAAAAATCGTGAAAATGAAATCTTAAAATCAAATCATCAATCAGACTATGCAATTTTGAACAATTTTTTCACATGAATACCTTCGATCAAAGAGTATCGAAGTTGATCGCGAAACTTTTTTAAGATAAAAAGTAGATCTTATACACACTAAAGTTGGCCACCCCTATCGATTAAATAATGTATATTTAATTTTGTATAGTTAATAATTCTTTATTTTATAAATAATTAGCCGATTATTTATCCAGAGGCTATTTTACACTGATATTCTATTATATTTGTTATTATGTTTTAATGTGATATTATTCAAAATGATTTTTTATGAAAAACAGTGGAATTATACTTAAAAATGATTTTTAAGATAGTTCCCAGCATGAAATCACTTTTTGACAGATTTTGCTCATTTTTTTTCTAGGCTAAAAATAACGTTTTCTAAAGGTTTTCAAAGTTCGCAATTTAAACGGGCACTTCTCATTAGAAGCATGTAAAATTTCATGGCCGCCCAACTTATTATCTGTTGTATTGAAAAACTCGAAGAATTTAAAAAAAAAGAGGATAATAAAGATAAATATTTATTAAATAAAATTTTTTTTATAAAAGTCGTGTTTTATCGTTTTTTTTTCGAAATATAATAATTGAAAATTGTGTTTTCTTTCAAAATTACATTAATGTGTATATAAATATATGTATGTGAGTATATGTATATACCGTACGTTTAGTTTATATCTTCGCATAGCAGATCTCCCACGAGTATGAGATAGTACATATGCATACATTAAGAAATGTATATGAGAAGGAGGTCTTATAGTTTTGTTTTGTTACTGTTGTGTTGTATGTGCCTGTATAAATTTTAGAGAGTGGGGATTTTTTGTTGAATACAAATATTATTAATTGTTTTGATAATATGCAATCATTACTATGTGAATGCGTTTGGAAAATACGTGTTTGTGTATTTTATTTATTGGTATTATTACAACAATGGGTTATTATTACACAAAAGAAGAAAAAGTACAAATTTTTAAATGATACTTTTCCGGACATTCCGCACAGGAATTTGTCAATTTATTTCTTGTGGCATTTGAAGGTAGACAATCACCAACCACTCGAACAGTTATGAATATTATTCACTGTTTTGAAAAATATGCTTGTTTATCAAAGCTATAAGACCTCCTTTTCATACACATTTCATAATGTATACATATGTATTCTCTCATACTCGTGGGAGATCTGCTATGCGAAGATGTAAACTAAACGTACGGCATATATATATATATATATATATATATATATATATATATATATATATATATATATATATATATATATATATATATATATATATATATATATATATATATATATTTAAGTGTGTGTGTGTATTTGTCCAATAATAAAAGCAAACCGGTTATTTGTCCTGATTATACAAGTCAATTCTGGAATTACTTTAAGTTCTTCGTTCATGTGATTTATTATTTTATTGTATCGATACTACCGGACCCATACCGGTTTCACTTAAATTATATAATAACATTTTTCAAGCAAAAGTTGTTTGATTTTATGAGATAAACGCTCTTTGCATTTCAAGATTTTCTAACAAGCTAAAACTAAACAAATCTTAACCAGCTCAAGTAAAATATGTTTAGATTCCCTTTCTAAATTAAACAATTTTCGAGATTACCATTTCTAATGCTACGTTTAGACTACGATATAAGTTGCAACCAAATATCAGACATAAATTTCTTTACTGTTCACACTTAAACAGATTTTTGATGTTTGGACACTAGCCAGACACAAATGTACGGAACGAGTGTCCGAGCTGTCACACACAAAACAACTTATTGCTGCTGTAATTAAACAACGACGTAAACGCTATATTTATTACTAATGTATATGGAATGTATGAAGTGTATGAAAAAATGTCGAATCTGATAGCCTGAACAGATACTTGGACACTCAGACACAAGGTGTTTACACAGCCACTGCTTCGACACTAATTATAGTGTCGCAATAAATGTCACAACTAGAGACACACGTGTGCACACATAGACACTCGGTGTATACACTGAGTGTACAACAACAACGACAGACTTTATCGTGGAGTACCTGCCTTTCGGCTCAACCTCCACTATCCCCCATGGGAGTGGTATTGAGTTACACCCAATCAGCGCGTTCTGAGATCTGTGTGTGCATCAGGACTACCAAATGCTTCCTGATGTAAGTCAGGCAGCACCTTGGTTTGGCCGGGGACTATCTAAACCTCTATTAGCACTGCAGCTCATCCCATTTGCTTAACGCACACAAGCAATGCAAGCCGATGTACGGGGCTCGGACCAAGCAACCCGTAGTACCAATTTAACCTTTGATGGGGGCTTTCCCCAGGCGGACCCAGAACTTAAGCCCTGGGAACCCTGGACCAGTTCAGCGTCTTACAAACGCTTGCATGCACTTGACCTTGCAAACTGGTGCACATGGCCGGTATGCGTGATCAGTTCTTGATGGGTACCCGAAGGATCCATCAATTAACATTCCCGCCACGAGAAGGCTCACGCAACTTGAGTGCACCACTGTGGACATAAAGCGAACTTTATATTCACAGTGTTACATAATCAAGCATCATGCCCGGACACAGACATGACGAGAACACATTGAGTGTACAGTGGTATAGTGTCGTAGTCTAAATAAAACCTTAACAGACGAACAGTGTAGGATCAGAGGAGTTTTCATTGGAGGTACGGAGTCCTCTTGCTATTTTATACTATTATCAATGCTATTTTATACTACAAAAACCGATTCATGTACGTTATAAAGACATTAATTATATGGTATATTTTAATTATTTTAATTGCAAATTTCAATTATATCTTCCTTAAGGTTAATCTCATTTTTCTTAATAGTTTATTGAAATTGATTGCAGTTGAGATTTAAAACATGCATAGGGAAATACGTAAACTGTTCCACCCTCTTTTTTCTTATCAGACCGAAAAACTTTCCTATTTTTTGTTTAAAAAAAAAATGTATCTTATTTTATAATGTTGAAATTAATTTTGGTTTTAAGGATGCTTCAGCATACCACCACTTTTCGACAGATTTTGCTCATTTTTTGTTCACAGGCTAAAAATATTGTTTTCTAATAAATCCCGAAGTTTCAGAATTTTTGACCGTTTACAATGCGAGATAATTAATATCCAATTTATCATTCTCTCTCACTCTCTCTCATTAGAAGCATGTGAAACTTCATACCCGCCCAACTATTTTACAGAATTTTCAAAAAAAACCAGGAGAGTAAAGCTAAATATTTATTATATGAATCGTGTGTTACCGTTTTGTTCTCGAAATATAAAAGTTTAAAATTATTCCTTTTCTTCAACATAACATTATTTTGTATATGTGAACAGTGTTTTTGTCTATGTGTTGTATATGTGTGTTTATGTATTTGTGCTATAATAAAATCAAACCTGTTTGTTGTACTGATTGCATAACACAGTGTTGAAACGTCCTTAAAAGTGTGTATGTACTTATGAACACGCGTAAGAAGTTATACTTCTTTTTAAATAATATCAAAGAAGGTCAAAATTATTATTAAGACATAAAAGGTTAATATAAAATGATATAATAGTGAAAAACTACAAAAGAAAAATTATTTATTGTATCCAAAACCAATGATTCTATATTTTATCCTGGTATAACAGAACCAGCGTCTTCCGTTCAAGTTTGAAAGAATGCAGGTATTAAATCCATTATTTGCATTAGAATCAAAGTTTGTAAAATTTATCAAGACCAGACCAGATTTATCAACATTTAATATACAAAGTTTATGAGCCCATCTAAATGATACATAATTCCAATAGTCTTCTTTTATCAAAAACATGGAGTAATAATAATGAAGATATTCCTGTACCTAATTTGTACCTAACTGTATAGTCAAATTTAAATGATAAATGATAATGATAACGATCATTCATCGTTCGTTCTGTAATGTATAATATTGTCTTATTTTTCAACATACAAAAATCATAGCACACACTAAAGAGTGGCATCACTTATGTGACAGACACACGTGTTGTCTGTTTCGCTGAGCATCTAATATAAGTATTTATAAATTTAGTCACTTTATTTCTTAATATTTAAAATAAATAAAGTCAATATAACTCTTGCATTATACGGCATGGTATCATATAAATGTTAAAACACTATATATGTTATACTAGATATGATCAAATATATGCATAGCTGTAATATGTAAATTTAATATATAATGTATTTTATACTTTTGCATTGACTGTCACGAGTAAACTAAATTAAATTACTTCAAATCCACCATATATTTTATTTACCGTCAAAAATTTATTGTTTATAAACATGTTTGTTTTTTTTCTATAATATTTTGATAAAACATTTTGATAGTCACGTTTAACTAATGATATTGAGTATGGAGTACATTGATATCTTGAAATTATCAAAAAAACTATTCTTTTAGATAATTTTGTATAACAAAAATTACAAATTAAGTGTTTAAACAAATTAATAAAACATGCTTTTATTGAAATATGATATAAAAAATGCCTAGTAATTGAAAATAGAAAATAGAATAAAGAGATTGACAAATCGTCCAAGTAGTCGAGCGGTCTAAGGGGTTATGTCTATTTGAAACTAGGAGGTTATAGGTTCGAATCCCGACATAGATATACTGGACGGGCTACACTTCGACCATAAGGTCCATTGTGATGCCTAAGGATGTGAGGATCATAGTAGAGGAAGGAAGGAATTTTTGCGTGTAGACTAGAAATCGGTAGGATGTGCGGCAGCAGCCGACTTGATAGGAACTATGCCGATATTCATCTGGAGTTAGTGAAGGAAATTGCAGAAAACCTTCACAAGCATAGCCAGTTACGTCGTTTTTGTCCATACGCCGACAGTTTAGTCAATTAACCGCCTCTTTTTTCTTTTTTTAAATAATTGACAAACTGCCTGGGATGTCGAGATTCGAACCCATAACCTCCCAATCCCCAAGTAGACATAACGCCTTAGACCGCTCGGCTACTTAAGGCTGGTAGGTTGGTTATAGTTAATTAAGTTTTTAAAATTTTATTAATGATTTGTGCCTTATAGATTCGGTTTTCGAAAAAATTATTCGAATAAAAGCTGTTCATTATAAATATTTTTTTTCGATAACCGAATAAATAAGGGCACAAATCAATATTAAAATTTTAAAAACTTTTGACATCCAGTAAATACTATACTTAATATCATTAGAAATTGGGGCAAAAATCGAAATTTATTTAATATCATTAGTTACGTGATGATCAAAATAGAATAAGAATTCAATTAAAAACACATTGATTATGAAAATTTAATAATTCGATGATATTTAATGAACTTGTAATATCATTCAAATATTGTGCTAATTCATTGGCCTTTCAATTTACCCAAGAAAGTTTATACTATATATATATATATATATATATATATGCTTGGCGTCCTATTTATTTTAAATGACCTCACTAGCAAAAAAATTAAAACTTGTAACGATGATTGTTTAAAAAAAAATAGATTATTTATAAAAAAAACATTTTTATAAATAATTTATAAAACAAACTAATTTTAAAATATTATAATACATATAATATCTATTAATAATAATTAGTCTAAATAGTTGTCCAACTCGTATAATAAAGTCAATCAAAAGTGTTCGTAAAATGTTGAAAGTGTGTAAACTGTATACAACTTACTTGTAAACTCCCGTTCAAAAAAAATGAACAGACCTGAACCGAGCCAGTCTCTCTCAATTTTGATTATTCTTGTAGTAACAGATACAACATTTTATTTAATTTTTATACGTAAGTAAGATATAACACTTAAGCACGTTCCAGCGCTGTGTTATGCAATCAGGACAACAAACCGGTTTGATTTTATTATAGCACACACATATACAACACATAGACAAAAACACTGTTCACATATACAAAATAATATTATTTTGAAGAAAATAAATAAATTTAAACTTTTATATTTCGAAAACAAAACGGTAACACACGATTTTTTTTTTTTAAATTTATATAATAAATATTTAGCTTTAATCTCCTAGATATTTATCTAGGAGTTATTTATCTAGGAGATAAATAACTCTCCTATCTCCTAGAAATTTATCTAGAAGATATTTATCTAGGAGTTTTTTTTTAAATTCTGTCGAGTATTTTTTCTAATACAACAGATAATAGTTGGGCGGGCATGAAGTTTTATATGCTTCTAATGAGGGAGAGTGAGAGAGAATGATAACTTTGATATTAATTATCTCGCGTTCTAAACGGTCAAAAATTCTGAAACTTCGGGATTTATTAGAAAACAATATTTTTAGCCTGTGAAAAAATGAGCAAAATCTGTCGAAAAGTGGTGGTATGCTGGAACATCCTTAACATGTATTAACATTACATATATTTTTTAAATTCTCACTCTGTCACTGACACCGACAATACAAATAAAAAATATTAATCCAGTTTATACTTCAATTTCTTTTTTACACACTTAAAAAATATACTTCTTATCTTTGTTTATTAGTAAATAAAATTATGCATTATACAGAGAGTTACAAAAGTGAGGAGTCTTATGAAATGTTAGATAATTAACATTTCAGGTCTGTTCATTTTTTTTTGAACGTGAGTGTACAGCCAATGCCAAAAGTCGAGCTAAAATTTAAAAATTTTATAATAGATTTACGAACATACATAAAATATAGGCTGTATAACGTTGAACGTCTTTGCGGTTTTCACTTTTGTCAGAAATTCAGTATATACCGGGTATTTAAGCAATTAACTGAGCTAGTTATTATTTTCACTTGTTTGTGTTAATTCCATTCCACCAACAACCTTTTATAAAACTATATATGCTAATAAGTATGAAAACTTACATAAGAAAATGACTATATATATATATATTAATTAAAAATAAAATGGCGAAATTGAAACAAATATTTCCGGTCGCACATGTCAATGTATGTTTATTGTATGGAAAATATACGAAAAAAAACAACCATTATATTTAATATTAAATAATGTATAATAAATATATCCATATGCTCTTTATATTTTGACATTTGACATTATAACCTTCAATTTTTTATAGTAAATGCGTACATTCTAAAGTTTTAATTGTTTTCATGTAAATATTATACGCAATTGTCATATATTTGTTTTAGGTTGTAGGTATATTACTTTTTTTTTTTTTAAATTTTAATATTTAGAAATGGATAGCTAAAATCTAAGCTATGAAAATCGGAGGCCATTTTTATACCTTGTATAATATATAGAAGGGGATATTAAGTTTAGTCCCGACTTTGTAACGCTTGAAAATATTGGTCGCAGACATAAATATTTTTTACATTATAAATTTTCCTTTTTCGTAGGTCATCAATTTATTTTAAGAAAAATAATAATAAAATAAACTTTTAAAAAAAATTTAAATAATATTTTGAATTGTATATTAAATATTAGCTTTTAAAAATAAATATAAAATTATTTTATTAAAATTTTGTCAGTTGTCATTTCCATAGAAACTATAAACAATACTAGCACACTATAAATCATTATATATAAGTTAGAAATATGCAAATTTGTATTTTGGCTATTAATAAATTTAAATGTTTTATAAATGAATTAATGTTAGCACCATCTAAGCAGAATATTTCAAAATTAAATAACATTTCGTAACATAGTAATATATATTCATAATATAGTAAATAACTTATAGGAGTAAACTCCAAGCGCGACGGAGCTGAAACACAATTTTATAATTACATTACATCTTACCGTCATTGGGTATTAATGGACTATTGCTATCGTTCAAATACCAATCTAGTGATCCAGAATAGTTATGTTTCGATGCACCACAATAAAGAACAATTGAATCCCCAACACTTACAACATCAATTTCTTTCCATGTATTAAAACCTTCATCTCCACCAGGAATATCTACAAATTATAATCAAGTCAGATAATGAAATTCATTTCAAAAATGTCTAATATTTTCTTTCGTACCAGAAATGATAATTTCTTTCTCACTTAAATCCTTAGCAACTTTATTCCTGGCTTCACAAATTAAAGTTCCAGATACGTTGTTGGTTAAAGTTAACTGTGATATAGCCGTGAGAGAATCGCTATCCATATCACTAACTTCTGAAGAATTGTTTGGAATCTAAATTACAACAAGTAAATAATAAAATTAACCATTCATACTGATTCAATTGGACCATTGTCGTTTCGTAAACATTTTTTAAAATTCCAATAAATTTCGGGTTTTGGGTTTCCTGCTGCCTTGCAGATAAACTCTATCGCGCGTCGAAGCTGACGCGCACAATTTTTTTTAAACATCTGAGTATAAAATGAAAGAATAAAGGACTGATTTAACATTCTTTGATTTCAATTTTCAATATTATTCTAAGAGATGTGTGGCTTTCATCTTAAGGTACCGGTTTCCCCAACATTTTGTCAATATCCTTATAGCGTTTAAAGGCTGTAATTATGAGTCCTATTCCATCTACTCGTATAGAAATAAAAATGTTGTGGTCCATTCTGAATGACTTGGACATTTTTTTTTTAAATTTAGTAAAATTCCAAAGAGTTAATTATATGCAGCATAATTTGCAGTTATTAGAAAAATTAAAAATTTAAAAAAACAAATGTTTGACGTAAAACATAGAAGAAGGGGATTCTTCCTATCATTATTATTATTGAATTTATTGAATGTGAATAATTATTCTCTACCGAGACTATGTTATTTTAAACTGCGGTATCATACTCGTTTTTAAATGATAGATATTTTATCGTCTACCAGTCCGTATGGTTTAGTTGTTAAAGGAGTTCTACTTGGAACTGGGAGGGCGCTGGTTCGATTCACAACACTGGCAATTATGTTTGTCAATTATGCTTGTGAAGATTTTGTGCAGTTTCATTTCACAAACTCCAGATGAATATCGACATAGTTCCTATCAAATTCAGTTGCCGCCATACAACCTACCAATTCTTTGTCTACATACAAATTACTTGCCCTTGGTCGGTAAAAAAGGCGGCCTAGAAAGGCCTATTTGACAGGTTTCGAACTCCCCTTCCCATAAGGTTACATGTTGAATGTTGAGTTTTAAAAACATAATTATATAAATTTTCACTTAACCTCACTTCACTTTTCACGCTACCTTAGATGTTATGGTAGTGTAATGCATATGATCATTTTTGATGTCGTTGTATTACTAATTTCGTTTATTTACTATTCGCATATTTAGTAATATATAGAGAAAAAATAATAATATTTTATGCAGTCGGGTTTTTTTCTATTTTTTATTACTTTTATTTGTTTTCACCATTGTCAATTCAATATATGGGAGAAGCGAATCGCGTTAGACTGAAGTAAAAGGGGGAGCACAATGGTCGAAGAGCAATACTTTTTAAAATAATAAAATAATAATAAAATATAATAGGCGCATAATAAAATGTGCCTTTATTTATTTCTATGATCCTCCCATTTTTTAATAACATCCAATATAATATTCTACGTACATGTTATACGTATCTGCAGAACTAAGATGCTAGGCCAATACTATACCTCTCACAAATATATTCACACATATATTCACATATATTGTCTAATATATTCTGTATTATACCCTCACCCATTAAAAATAGTCCACTAAATATGTTATTCGTTTAATAGAAAGAAATAGAGGCGTATACCTATTATGCGCCTGGTTCGATTCACCCTGTATATCTATCTATCTATTGTCAATTCATAATTATATGGATTGTGGTGCCCGCGGACTAACTTAAAATAACATAAATCAACTAGAGAATCAAAACACGTCAATAATAAATAGTTAATGCATATTCATATCATAGTTAATATACATTATACACAAACATAATCAAATCATAATAAAAGTATATAAAAGAAAGCACCTGTATTTTCAATCATAACATTCCCACCTCCAAAGTGGTGGTAATAATTAAACATTAATAACACTACAACTGAAATAAGTCCCAAACAAATTTAGAACAATTTAATATTTGTTTTTTAGTGCGCTTTTATGTGTATTATACCAATCAAATAATTTTAAGGTAGGTGGTGTTTAATAATAATTATTTCAATATTTATGTTTTTATTTGCAAAAATTTTCTATTAAAAAGTGTTTAATTGTTTGTGATTTTTTGTTTAAATTTTCTTGAAAAATCATCAAAAAAAGAATCAATTTTCGGAACATACGTTTTTATAATTAAAATGATGGACATATTCTTTCTTCCATCTAGATGCGAGATTATCTATTTACGAATAATCGGAAAAATGATTGCAAAAGTTCTATAATTCGGTATAAAAAAATAGAAATTTTTATAGAAATAAAATATTTGAAAAATATTAATTAAACGGTTAATTTTTAATATTGGAAAAGAATTAAAATAAAGCGTGTTTTTCGATTAAAATTGTAGAAAATAAGTTTAACTCAAAATTTATAATCTGACCATTTTTTTGCGCTATTTACTTAGACATTTACAGAAAATTTTACGACTTTAATATTCTAATACTTTAATATTCTATCACTATTCATATAATTCGTTATGATCAACAAGTGTTAGAAATAATTTTGCGGTAAAATCGTAAACAGTTTAGTTTTAATTCAATATTAAATTTATAAACTTAAATTATTTAACAATAGTTTTCTTTTTTCATTTTAACAAATTTATTTACACATTTTTTCATGTTAAATATCTTCTGAGTCACATCACAAAAATTACGTATGTAAAACCGACTGTGACAAAAACTAAATATTATTCTTAAATACGTGATAAAATTATAAATTAATTGAATTAAAATATTTTAAAAATTTACTAATGTGTGTCTCTTTTAATGAAACTTAAATATTATGGATTAAATAAAATAAATACTTTTCAAAATAGTCACAAAAAATTTTCACTGTTTTTAGCCAATTTTCGAATAAAATGTAGCTATTGGTTTTGTAACGATGAAGGAATTTATATATATATGTTATATACGTACTATGGAGGCCACTATTTTAGGTTGATCGCAATGAAATTTGGTATCTAACGTGTTTTTTGTATTTGAATGATGGCTAAGTTCGTTACCGAGCTAAATCGGACACAGCGAAAGGAGGATTTAGACGGAGGGGGAATAAAAACTTGAATTTCTCTCTTAATATTAGTAAAACAGAAAAATTTGTAAGGAGTAAAGTTGTAGGAAATAATTTTTACCACAATTCATTTACTAAATATTTTTTCTGTAACTTGAATATTTACTGAAATATTTGCAATTTAAATAAAATACCCATAATCTAGAGCACGGTCGTGCGACAGGCCGAGTTCAATAATGAATATTACAAATGCATCACCATGGTAACTTGATATTTTTAATCTATTTAAATGGTTTTTTGAATATTAAGATTGATAATCCATATTTTGTGTTTTTTTCTTTCTCTAAACGCCTCCTTACCCGTTGATCGATTGTATTCATTAACGAACTTGTCCTTTGAAATACCAAAAGCATATCAGATACGAAAACATATTTATTTCTATATATGTGTCTGAAGCCACTCTAGATTATAACTTCCTAGATTCGGCACGAACGTAAATTAATTTTCTGTAATATTTTGAAAAATTGACAATGTTTCTTTTACATATAAATATATAACAAGTAAACCTGACGATATCATATAGGTTTTACCTATGAGTAGGGTACCCCACAAATAACATTAATATGTATAAAACGTTTGTAATTGGAAAAGTAACTATTTGTCGACTTGTTCTGATAAATATTAATTATTTTAAACTCGTATTTTACAATTGATAATAAACTTATGTAATAAATACTTGAAGAGGAAATGATTTAATTTTCACTTCCAGGTGAAAATAAAAATAGCTATTAAAAGAATATTCTTTATAAACTAAAATGGATCTAATTATTACAAAGTGATTATTTCCTTTAGAATATTATTTTAATAATAATAGGGAATATGCATGAACATTTTTTTTCACTTGAATTGAAGCATGTTTACTTGACAAATATCAAGGTAAAATTACTTTTTACATAACTTTAAAAATAAGCGAGATATGAATGATTGAAATTCCCGATTAGACAAAGAGGGTGATAGCCCTCTTGATATGTTATGTGACGTCATATTACACTTTCACCATTTAAAATACTCCGTTTTTAGTATTTTTGCAAGAAAGAGACAGATAATAATCTTTAAAAGCTTATAGCTTCCTTGATATTTGTCGGATTTTAATTTCGTTTTTAAATATTATTACAGTATTAACAGTATTTTCATATTCTGAAAATAAATGTGAAAAAAAATTTTCATGCATATTTCCTATTATTATTATTTTGTCTGAAAAAAGAACTGTGTTTTTCCGAAACTATAGTCATAACTACTTCCATGGTATTTTTTGTGAATTTAACTTTCTTCATAGCTTGGATATTAACAAAAAAATTTGTTACGCAGGAGCTGCTTCATCTTCTTTAGAATTCCTGCGAATTTCCTTATAATACATAAATCTCTCTCTATCGGTCATAATTTTAGTGTGCTCAAAATGATATCTGATATGATTTTCGTATTTGCAAGGTCAATTTTATTACTAAATGGCATTGGTTAAGGGGAAATGGGGAATAGAGAAAGAAAAAAAATATAAAATATCTCTCTTAATATTAGAACAATCGAGAAATATATAAGAAGTAAAGTTGTAGAAAATCAAGTTTGCTACAATTCATTACCTGATCATTTTTTCCAAACTCTAATGTGAACAGAGATATTTAGAATTTTCACTTTCAATCTTTAATTGTAAATATTAGTGTAACAGAAAAATGATAAGAAACAAAATCATAGTAAAACTAATTACCTACAGCTGTACCCCGATTTTTCGAATGTTAAGGGAGATATGCTAAATTTTGTGTTTCATGAATATTTTATGAATTTTCTACACAAAAATTTTATTTCTTCGATATTTCTAACTGTTACAAACTTGGAACTAAATTTAAAATTACTGTATTCATATAAATAGTTATGGAAACCCCTTCGGAAATAAAAGTAACATTTTAAAATGATGCTTTCACGAATACGGGACACTAAAATTTAAATATAGCTTAATGATCAGCACACTCTTTTTGACTGTAAACTAAATATCTGAATACTACTATTTATATCATAAATCTTTCAATAATTAATTAGGAAACTATTGTTTACAATAAATATTTACCACGTAGTCATAAATAATTGTTAAATTAAATAGAAAAAAAAAACACATTTACAAGGGGTTCGAACTATGAAGTTCCAGCTAACGTTGAGCTTATATACAGAAATCTTACATGAATTGATTGAATATTACATGAATTCGATTTGTAATCAAATAATACACTCCATTTAATTTAATTAATCAATTTATATGTGTAACACATTAATTATGATTGTTTAGTTTTAAATAATATGAATAATAATATTTTTACTCATTTAAATGGTAACCATTCAACGTTGTTTAACGTAATCAATTTCACACAATTAAAATAAAAACAACTGTTAAGTGTGAGTTAAGTATGAATAAATCGTCCATTATCAATGATGTTGAAATTGCAATAATTTATAACGATATCACTTATTATGGATATATTATATTTCTCTTCCCTTTTCGGAGATTAGAAATTCATACTACTAACCGTTCGCTTTAATCTTCCTTCAAGCTTCCTTTTTGGCAGCTAATAATGTTCACCCTGTTTTTTTTTACTATTTAAACATACACAAATGTATAAAAAGTCAAAGTAGGTATGAAGGTGGTATATACATATGTACTTTTATAATCCATATAGTAATTACATAAGTTTGAGCTGAAATATTGTCAAAACCATTTTGTTCAATAGAAGAAATCTCTTAGGGTTTCAAAGATAGATATTTCCCCTGCCCCTAGTTTCAAGTTCCCGTTCGCGAACTTGAAATCGCACTCAAAATTTCAGCTCGTTATCACTTTTTGTTTTTGATTTATCGTGTTCACAGACGATAGACATGCGGAAATGGACTAATTAGGCTATATGAACACCTATACCAAAAATTTTTTTCGGCAATCATTACTTTTAACTATTACAAAGTCGGGACTAAACTTATAATACGCTTAAATATAGTAACTTGAGGAAATATTTAATAATGAAAAAATTTTCACTCTTGTGGCCCGTTTGTGAGTAAGACAGTTATAACCGCCCTCACGAAATCCTCAATACTAGGTATCGTGATCGTATAACCTTACGTGTTGATTTATATTTATAACTTTTTTGCGTTTTCCATACAGAATACTAAAAACTAAAACGTACATTACAAAATAATTGAATTAATTTTCCATTGTATTCAAAAAGATTGGATTTAAATGTTTTAAAATATTGGATCAAATCAATGACTATTGATTATTGTCTCCATTTTTTTTTTATATATGGTTAATATTTAACCTTTAATTGTATGTAAATTAAATTTTTTTAATTAATCATAATCAAGTTTTGTATATGAAAATGATTTTGCAGTTCCTAATAGACAATAATAATCCTTCGCATATTGTAAAAGCTTTTTGTTTTCCCAACTCCGAAGAATAAATTAAGTAAACGTCAAACGATAATGACTTCCGTTGGTATAATATAATCGAAAAGCAACCATACTAACAATGGCTAAATAGACGCTAGTTTACAAAAAAAAAAACAATTAAAGAATATGTAAAAAGTAAATAAACAAATTAATAATATATGGACATAAGAGATAGTGAAAGATCATGAGTATTCCACTACCATAACATGTCAGAGACAGAGCATTGGTCTAGAATGTCAGAGGTCGTGGGTTCGATTCTCATTCTAGATCTGTATGATTTTTCATATCAAGCATTTAATGTCAAAAGAATGTTATCAATGTTCAGATATATTTCTTAAATGTCAAATTAAGTAAAGCTTAGCCAATTCCGTTGATATAATATAACCATAAGGCAACCATACTAACAATGAGTTACTTGTTTGAATACCCAGTATATACTGAGTTGCATATCAGTGATTGAATTGTTAACAACGTTAACAATGTTCCTCGTTTTCCGAGGAACATTTAATCACAAATTATGAGAAAACTATTGGGTTTGTGAAAAAATTTTTCAAACAAAAGTTGTTTATTTTAAAAAGAAGAGTTAATTTTTTGTTATTACATTGTTTTTTTCTAACTCTCACGGCTTCAAAGATGTATATTTTCCAATCTGGGGGGGGGAAACACATTCCGATTTTTCCCATTAACGAACGTGACCTAACTTTTTTGCTATAAAACACACATACAGCTTATTATCCCTTTTCGACAGACAAACGGACGGACATGCGGAAATGGCCGAATTAGGCCATTTTATGAATACCTTTGTGAAGCATTTTTGTTAAGGATTAACATTTTCAAGCGTTACAAAATCGGGATTAAACTTAATATACCTTGTATATTTACATATACTGGGTATAAAAATATATTATTAATTATAAATATACCTATTTATAACTTTTATTCGAAATTTTTTTCCAAAAAAAAAACCGAATCAATACAAATGCTAAATATATTATCAGTTATTTCGCTTTCAATTTCGTAAATTTTGTATGTCTTAATTTTTCTTCAAATTATGAATACATATTATACGAAATTAATAAAAAAATATAATTATTTAATATTTAATATTATTGGGATTTGAGTTCTGAATACTTAATGAATGCGTGGATAATAATAATATTATTGATTTAATTGAAATTGTTTTTGTTTTTGTTTTTATTATAATTATTTCTTTAGAAAGTAAAATTATTTAAGACCTCTCTCGTCTAGTTTCTTCGTCTTCATATTTTGTGTCATTTGAAAATAAATTGTAGGTAACTTGTATTCAAATCACATCGACCAACGACGATGTTATTGTTTATTTTATATATTGTGTGTGGTGTCGTCATTCATTTAAAGGAAATAAACTCATTTTGTGATACTTTTGTGATTGTATAGAAAATGAAACTATTCTTTTATAATTGTCTGTTCCAAGAAATTAAAATACGAAAATAACAACTTAAGGCCATTACACAATGAAAAAATATGGTATAAGAGATAAGAAATAAGGAATAAGAAATAGCGGAATCCAGCAGGTGGCAGAACCGTTGATCAATTCACAATTCAAAAATAAGGAATATAGAATAAGAAATAGCAACAGAATTTCCGTCGCGGTGATTGGTTGAATATTGTATCTTATCGTCCATTGTGTTTTGGTCGCTGTGCTATTTCTTATTCCTTATTTCTTATTTCTTATATCTTATACCTTATTTTTTTCATTGGGTAATGGCCTTTACTGAGTTATAAAGATTATTAAAATAACCAAAAAGAACTCTAGGTTTTTTGAAAGTCTATTTATTTAAAAGTTTTTATAAATACGTATTTCGACTACAATGTAGTCATCATCAGTATAAATTAGCTAGTCGTACTGATAGTCATACTGACGATGACTACATTGTAGACGAAATACGTATTTATAATACACAAAACTGATCTAGGTAAAGGGGGCGAATTTGAAATTTTAACGCATATACATGTTAAAAAAGTACCTGACGTGTTTTATATATATCAAATTATTGTGTATGTCTGTATATGTATGCTTCTGAATTTTATATATACAGGTCCATACAAACCAGAATTTGATAAACATGACATAAATTCAAAAATATAGTTAACTTTTCAATTGGCGCTTATTTTACAAAATTTTATAATTGATATATGCTTTAAAAAACCTCCGATGGATAAACTTCACTTATGTGAATAAACTAAAAAATCTCCGGTTCACATGACAGATAAATAAACAAACTTATACAGTTCGTTTTGGAAGTTAGTGCGATTTGGCGCTCACACTTTTGCTGGCCTTCCTCGATAGAGAAAACGTCTATGAGCTTGGTGTTATCATGAAACATGGTGTCTAACATGGAGTGCGCTTTGACAGAACACATAGTGTCAAGATGAACAATAAAAACAACGCATAGTAATGCCCAGCTCTGATTCCAAACAATTATTATTATTGTTTATTAATTATTAATAATAATTATATCTGATTCTAACTTATAATTATTTTGTACTTACAATTAAATATGTTATATAAATTATACGCAGGCATATTACATTTATTATTAATGGTTTTCCCTATAAACAACATTTTAAGAGTATAAAAATAAAAACTCGATGGACATGTTTTACAAACAACACAATTATAATAATAGAGGATTCGTATCATAAATTATAATAATATTAATATATTATGATCAGTGGCGTAGTTTCACCTTACGTGGGCCCTGGTGGAATCTTTTTTTTTTGTGGCGTATCCATACATAAAAAAAACATATCTTTTATGTATCCATACATAAAAAAAAAATCTCAATAAATACAACAATATAATATCATTGACAGGAACAATATATAGTATTTTAAGAAAATTTATTACAATTACTATTTGGTTGTTTCAAAAGGTTTGCCCGTTTTCGTCCGGTTTCGTCCGAGTCTAGTTTAAACTGTAATATCTCAGTGAATACTTATTCAATTTAATCGAAATAAGTGCCATTTGAATCAGTCCACTTTTGCCAACGTAACACAAGTCCATCAATTTCATAAAAATTGGGTGCTGGGGATTCGACGAAGTCGATGAAGGCCGTTTTTGCCTGGCCCTGATTGGCGAAAGTTCTACCGGTGAGGAAGTTATCGAAGTGCTTGAAAAGATGATAGTCGGTTGGCGAGAGGTCTGGGGTGTATGGTGGGTGAGGCAGAACTTCGACAATCAATTCGTTTAATTTTCGGACGGTGATTTGTGAAACGTGACAATTTCTTTCGATCGTTAAATTCGAGCTTTTGATCATTCCAATACGTTTTAAACCATCAAAAACCGCATGGGAGCTGACACCCAGTTCTTCCGCCATCCTACGCACCATTTTTGATGGGTCTCCACCAGGGTCCTCATATCCTCGTCCTGGATTACTCTAGGTCGACCACTTCGGGGCTCATCTTCGAGACTAAAATCTCCAGAACGAAATTTCGCAAACCAACGTTGAACAGTGCGTTCATTAACACCATCATATTAATAACCTGAAAAGAGACAAAAAATTAAATTTTGGAAAAAATGAACAGCATCAATGTATAGAGTACAAAATTCTCCATCGATCAGTAGATACCACGACACAGTAGAATAAATATTTATTGAGATATGGAGCTACAAAAACACATGACATTAAAACGGACAAACCTTTTGAAACAACCTAATATATTATAGCTGATTCACAGAATGAAGTTTTTTATACGACTTTCGAGACAAGCAAGGAGAGACAACAATAGGGAATATGCATGAAATTTTTTTGAATTTTTCTTGAATTGAAGCATGTTTACTTGACAAATGACCCCCGATAGCTACGCCACTGATATATTTGTAAAAATTAATTATGATGAAATATTATTCTAATGTGCATTCTTACAATACTTATTATAGATAAACTAGTGCAATTAAAATATTTGAATATAATTGTATTTTTATTTCTTCCATAGGTGGAAAAAAACATAATCTCGTAATCAACATGACACTAATTGATGCAGCCGGGGCTGAATTCGCCTCTGGTCCAAGTCCAATTTTCTCAGCAACTAGTGTATTATATTTCTTATTAGCACCAGCTGTTGTTTTATTCCTTTTATATTGGCGATTATCACGTAATCATATGTTAAAATTAGCTGAAAATATACCTGGTCCTAGAGGATATCCAATTATTGGTAATGCCTTAGATTTAATTGGAAAATCACCTGGTAAGTAAACCAAAACTTAAACTTCTCCATTTAAGGTGCTTTTACCATAAAAATAATATTTATAGATTCTCTTACACGCACAATTTCCCAAAGTTCCAGAGAGTTTCACGTTTAGTTTTGGGGGGAAAAAAATTCCAAATTTTGCTACAAAATGTAGGGCTATCCTTTTCTAATACATGAAGTCTTATGGAGGTGCCTCATGACACCTCGTCCTGTTTTGGATAATTTATATCCAGATGGTTTTTTAACCTCATGATTACCAGCCACTTAGTTCATTTTTACACCTATTAATAACTTTTGTCCCAAATATGGGACACTCATTTTTAAGAAAGAATATTTAAGAAAGGACGAAAAATCACAACCTATGATAAATTATATCCCATACACGGGACATTTTGAAAAACTAATAACTTAACTTTTTTTTTTTAATTTTCTTATTATCGGATAGTTATAATACTCAACTCAAAAAGATTGAAGAAAAACAAAATTTTTTTACCAAAAATATTTTGTCCCATATATGGGACAAAAGTTATCATGAGGTTGTAAAGGTAAATGATAATTATATTAAATAATTATTATTTAAATAAATAATAAATATATGTGAAAGATATAATTGATCTTTATTGATTTAAATAATAAATATTTAATATAATTATCATTTACCTTTACAAATTGGCGCCCGAGCAGGGTTGTGCTAATTTAACAACATCAATTAATCTTTTATTGATCTTTTATTGATTTTATTTATGAAATGTTATGATTTTAATATGTAAATTACCATGGTTGTTAACATTAAAAGCAACCGTGATAATAGAGGGAAGTTATAGTTGTTATGCAACAGATAAAAATGATGAACAAAATTATAATAATAATTTAATGAAGAAGCGATACCACTACAAGGTTAAAGTTATAGCAATGTTTTGGTCGGTTAAAGAAAATCGTACGTTTCAAAAAAACAGTTATAAAAGTTTTAAAATGATAAAGTAAGAAAAATCAAGGTTAAACTTTGTTTAATATGATATAGCTATAACTATATCATTATACTCGGTAATTTCAGACTGTTTTTAATAGATGGCTCACCAATCGATGATGGTAAAGCACCTTAATCAATTGCATGTTTCTATTAATTTAATTTTATTTTTTACAGACATATTCAAACACGTGTATGCACGTAGTTATGAGTTTGGAAGTGTTGTGAAACTATGGATTGGACCTAAATTAGTAGTTTTCTTAACTGATCCACGTGATGTTGAAGTTATTCTAAGTAGCCATGTATACATTGACAAATCAACCGAATACAGATTTTTCCAACCTTGGTTGGGTAATGGACTCCTTATTTCAACAGGTAAATAAGAAATATGTTTCTTCAACTTATAATTTGACTTAAATCAGTCTGACCAGTCCAAGTGGCCGCGGGGTCTAAGGCGTTATGTCTGCGCAGTATGTCTACTTTGAAACTGGGAGGATATGGGTTCAAATCCCGACATCGGCAGTTTGTCAATTATTAAGAAAAAATGGGGGGTGAATTGACTAAACTATCGGCGTATGGACAAGAACGAAGTAATCGGCTATGCTTGAGAAGGATTTCTGCAGTTTCCTTCACGAACTCCAGATGAATATCGGCATAGTTCCTATCATAGTCGGCTGCAGCCGCACATCCTACCGATTCCTAGTCTATACACAGCAATTCCTTCGACTCCCCTCACATCCTCACATACTTTTTTTTAAATTCTATTTAAATTAGATAATAGGTGGGCGGCCATGAAGTTTTACATGCTTCTAATTAGAGAGAATGATTACTTTGCTATTTATTTTTATCCCGTGAAAAAATAATCAGCAAATCTTAAGGCAGGATCTTATTACAATAAATATTTTTACGAAGCAATGTAACATATTTCAATGAATCATATAACAAAATATAACAACAACATTTTATAATTAATTTAAAGGTCCAAAATGGCGTGCCCATCGTAAATTGATAGCTCCAACATTCCATTTGAACGTATTGAAAAGTTTCATTGATTTATTCAATGCCAACAGTCGTGCCGTATGTGCTAAAATGCAAAAAGAAGCTGGCAAAACATTTGATTGTCACGATTATATGAGCGAATGTACTGTTGAAATTCTTTTGGAAACCGCTATGGGTGTGAGCAAAAATACACAAGAAAGTGGTTATGATTATGCTATGGCTGTCATGAAGATGTGCGACATCCTTCACTTACGTCACACAAAATTCTGGTTACGTCCAGATTGGTTGTTCAATTTGACACGTCATGGTAAAACCCAAGTAGCACTTTTGGATACAATTCACAGTTTGACACGAAAAGTAATTAAACGTAAGAAGGAAGATTTCAAAAATAAGAAGATTACACCAGTTGAAATTAAAAAGGAAGTTGAAGAAGTTACACACAGTGATACAAAAGGTGCCGTTGATGGTTTGTCATATGGCCAATCGGCTGGTTTACGTGACGATTTAGATGTGGATGACAATGATGTTGGTGAAAAGAAACGTATGGCATTCTTAGATCTAATGATTGAAGCATCACAAAATGGTGTCAATATCACTGATGAAGAAATTAAAGAACAAGTTGATACAATCATGTTTGAAGGTCACGACACAACCGCTGCTGGAAGTAGCTTCTTCTTATCAATGATGGGTATCCATCAACACATTCAAGATAAAGTTATTAAAGAAATTGATGGAATCTTTGGTGATTCAGATCGTCCAGCTACATTCGCTGACACACTTGAAATGAAATATTTGGAAAGATGTTTAATGGAAACTTTACGTTTGTACCCACCAGTACCAATTATTGCTAGACAATTAAACGAAGATCTTAAACTTGGTATGTATAATCCGATATATGTAAAGTAATTTACGTTCAGAACCACGGACGCATGAAATATTAGATAGAGCACGCACGCATTATCGACTCGAAACGTGATGTTTTTTTCTTCAAGTTTTTACTGTCGATTTGTGTCGAATCCATTTGACTTTCGAAAAAATATTTCAGATAAAAGTGTTTTGTTATAAAACTATTAACAACTTTTGTTATAAACATTTTTCCGTAAAACGAATGAATTCCGCTCAAACTGTAACATTTTTGGAATTGGGTGGTACATGATAGTATCAATGTTGTTACCAATTGAGGTGTTAAGGATGTATGAGCACTGAAGCTTGTTGTATTGAAAATTATTGAGAATAATTTTTCTGGATCCAACACATATTTTTCTTAATATCCCACCGCTGTCACCATTTTCTTAATATTTTTCTATTTTATAATTAAAACTCGCTCTGCTGGTAAGGAGGGTACCCCCCTTGACCACCAAGGCGGCCTTCGGCTCCGCGTCACAGAAAATAACATTGCATGAATTGTAAAAAAAGTTTTTGGGAGGTGTTTTTCCGATTTTCCGGGGGATTGAAATGAAAAACATGAAGTTTTCCGATTTTTCTCGTCGGTTTCAAGCAATTCCACGTCGAATACTAAAAACCGCATCTTTCTATCATGTCTAGAAGTGTCTTAGAGTTTGTATAGATCAGTCAGTCAGCTTCACTTCTAGCGTTATAGTATAGTGGATATGTGTTGGATCCAGAAAAATTATTCTCAATAATTTTCAATACAACAAGCTTCAAAAAGATTAAGGCTTGATTTTTTGTTTACATGTGGTTGAAGTGCATATAAATCTATTATAAAAGTTTAAGGGGGGGGGGGGATTACGGGGGGCTTTAATTAATTATTTTATATTGAAGTTCGAGTTTAAATGCATTGATCTTATGGAGAAATCCATATTTTTACATATATTTTGATAATTTTCACTTGGAATAAAATAAGACGAATAAAAAAAACTACGCAACAGAAAATAGAAATATTAATAAAGAGATTGATCCAATCAAATTCTGGTATGACGGGCCTAAAAAAAAGATATTTTAGAAAACAACTGAGACTTCGGGTAAATTTAATTCCTGTCGGCGGTAGCTTAATTACCCGAAGTCTCAGGTTTTTTTCTTAAATATCTCTTTTGATCGCCCGCTATGACGAGCCTAAATTAAATTTTAATTTTGACTTACGACAAAAAACAATAAACATTATTGTGGACTTTTATGAATGTACTATATAAGATTTTGAAGAATTTTATAAATGGACTATACATCAGCGCTCGTACATCCTTAATCAATTGAACACTTTATTTGCGTTAAATTTTTATATATTAATCTGATTTTTCAGTATCAGCTCCATATGTCTTACCAGCTGGTTGTACCGTCGTAGTTGGAACAGTAAAATTACATCGTCGCGAAGAAATCTACCCAAATCCAGAGGAATTTAATCCAGACAACTTCTTACCAGAAAAAACAGCAAACCGACATTATTATGCATTTGTGCCATTCTCAGCTGGACCACGGTCATGTGTTGGCCGTAAATATGCTATGCTTAAATTGAAAATTTTACTATCAACAATTTTACGTAATTTCCGTGTACAATCTGATTTGAAAGAGAAAGATTTCCAATTGCAAGCTGATATTATATTGAAACGTGCCGAAGGTTTCCAGGTACGACTAGAACCACGCAAAAGAACAGTCAAAGCTTAATTATTCCTTATATGTTAAAGAAAGTTCAAAATGTACAAAATTTTAGTCACATCCAAAAAAAAAAAATGAAATAGTTTTCACTTAAATAAGTTAAGCCTTTTTTTTTTTAATTGTAATCATTAAATAATTTATTTAAAAAATATTAAGCAAACATTATGAACATCGATCAAAAAATATTCAAGTTACATTTTTTTGGCGGCTGTAAATATATATCTACTTATGTCATGCTTCTTAATTCGACTGTTGTTGAATATTGAAACAAAATGTGTTATGATGAATAAATTTTAATTTAATTGTTCATTTTGGTTTTTTTTTTCTATTTTTTAAATTCCTTACCCAGTGGCGTCAAGTGGGTGTCAGCGGCCCGGGGCCGAAGATAATTCTACCGCCCTCTTATTTAGGTATTTCAATTTAAAAGACTATAATATACAGTAATTCTAAAGAACTTTTCGGCAAGAACAGTCATCATTATTGAGTACAGGTTATTATTATTAGTAGTACAGGTTACAAATAAAAATGATATATATATATATATACCGTACGTGTTGGAAAGCATTGCTAATAGAGAATCAATGTTAAATATTATTTACTATAATAACTATACACAATATGCTTAGTAAAGAAATCAAAATAATGGGGGTACTCTGTAGTGTGTTGTGTATGCTTACTGGACTGTTTTGTACTGCATTAACATGTAATGAGAGTGAGTTAAATATGTTCACTGTTGTCTTCTTAACCTTAGCATTACTTCGAACAATTGAAAATTCTTTTTTGAATATCCCTTATTATTTGTATGTGGAATGTTTGAAAATAAATGATAGTATTTCATTAACGGTATAACATAAAACAACAATCCACATAAATTAAAAGAAAAATAAAACCCCAAAAAGAAAAAAAAATAGAATTCCGACAAAAAAAAAAGTTAAACCAACGGTCTGAATATTCCTCCATTATTTGCTAAACAATATCCGAGTCGATTGTAGAAATCTACCCAGGTATTTTCTAGCACTTGAGGAGAATTATTCGCACAATTGTCATCAATTCTTTGCCTTAATTGTTGCGCAAATTTTCAGGCCTATTCCGCGAATAGATATGTGTTTTGAGAAAATCCCACAAAGCCGTTAGGAGATAGATCTGGCGAACTGGCTGGCCATTTGAAGGTTCCAAAACCACTCATATCATGGCATTGTGTGCAGGGCAACCATCTTGTTGGAACCATACAGATTCCAAGTCTAAATTAGGAAGAGCTCTAACAGTTGGCAAAATATTATTTCGTAATGCACATCCTCACATACTAAGGCATCACAATGGACCTTATGGTCGAAGTGTAGCCCGTCCAGGGCAGCCTTTACAATCTACCTCTAACTCTACTCTCACTCAGTTTATGGAGAGATCATTTGCTCTGAAGAGCAATCTCTGCCCACCTCTGGATTAA
Source organism: Nineta flava (assembly GCA_963920215.1). NCBI lineage: Eukaryota > Metazoa > Arthropoda > Insecta > Neuroptera > Chrysopidae > Nineta > Nineta flava. The sequence goes on from OY986042.1 coordinate 105,200,713, forward strand.
AATACTGTAGAATTTGATCACTCAAGTAGCATTATATTTGGTGTAAACGATCAAAATTTTCCGTCCCTGAGTATTTGCCGCCCTAGGCAGCTGCTTACCTTACCATTCGATAAATCAGCCCCTGCATAAGTATTTCGTTTTTCCAATTTTGTTACGGAACACTAAAAACACATGAATAGGCATGAAAATTTTTTTTCACTTGAATTGAAGCATGTTTACTTGACAAATATCAAGGTAAAATTACTTTTTAAATAACTTTAAAAATAAGCGAGATATGAATGATTGAAATTCACGATTAGACAAAGAGGGTGATAGCTCTCTTGATATGTTATGTGACGTCATATTACACTTTCACCATTTAAAATACACGTAAAACTCCGTTTTTAGTATTTTTGCAAGAAAGAGACAGATAATAATCTTTAAAAGCTTATAGCTTCCTTGATATTTGTCGGATTTTAATTTCGTTTTTAAATATTATTACAGTATTAACAGTATTTTCATATTCTGAAAATAATTGTGAAAAAAAATTTTCATGCATATTCCCTATTAAGAAAATACACCAACATTTTTGTAGAAATCTTTATTGTTTTAAACATTAGGTATGTACAATTTTATTATTTAATTTTTTTTTTAAATATCATTATGTTAAGGTTAACCGGACAGTACAGTACATTTCGTAATAAACAGAAACACTCTTTTTAAAAGAAATTAAAAATTTTAATCTGTAAATTAATTATTTAAATTTAGATAGCATCTAACATCATTAGTATCGAATTTATGTAATTATTTAATTACTAAAAATAATAAATAACCGTCTTTTAACGATTTTCGTAAATTTTTTATCTTTTTAATTAAGATATCCACAAAGCTCTTCGTCAGACTATTTTTTTTTTAAATTTTAATGTAATGTACGAGATTTAATTTATAAAAGTAGAAGTTTTTTACTTTTTAATCTATAGCAGGTGGAGCAACATTATCGAAAATGTATGCGTTCATTCAACATTTGCTATTCACAACATGTTGAAATTCCAATTTTTAATGATTAATTACATGGAAACCCTTCGTCAGATTTTTTTTCAAAAGATTATTTTATACATATGAGTTAGCAATTTATAATATATCAAAAATTCAGAGATTTATCTATACATTGCCGATTTTACCATTGCATGTGTCCGATCACCCTTAAAAGTTTGAAAATATAAAAAACATAATCTATAAAGTTTTTAAACCTAACAGCACCACAATAATTGGTACTATGGACTACAAAAGTACCATACTTTTTTCAAAATTTTATAGTTGATTTGTGCTTTATTCAGCCCCCAGATTTGGGGGGGGGGGGGGGAAGGAACCAAGGCACCTGCCCTAGGTGGCAGTTTCCAGGGGCGCCAAATTCATATTTTTGAAAAAATAAACTCGTTTTACTGGGTGCGTTCAGGAAGGCACAGCCGATTAGGGCGGTAGCAGCCAGCAACTTTACGCAAAGTTTAAATCTAAACTTTTAAAACATTTCTAAAGTGTCTAAAACTATGAGTGTCTAAAACTATGTCGATTACTTTACAAAACATGACTTGCAAGAAACTTTTCCCAATATTAGTAAAGCTTTAAGGATATACTTCACATTACCGACGTCATCTGCAAGCTGTGAGCGATAAAAATTAATAAAGCCTATCTACGTTCAACAATGAGTCAGAAACGTCTAACTGGCCTTGCGATTCTAGCCATCGAAAATAAAACTGTCTATGAGACGAACTTTGATGAAGTTATGGACTCATTCGCAGAATGAAAAGCTCGACGTGTAAAGCTGTAGTAATAAAGAGTGCAAGTTTATTTAATGGTTTTTATTCTCCCAGTCACAAAAATTTCGACCAGGTATATTTATTTCGTGAGTCTTTCGAAATCATCATCTCAAATACTGGAGGGAAGCGATACCAGTGTTTGCACTGGTTTCGGAAAAATTGTAGATTCGAGGCGGACTTTATTCATTCCGTTTTTTGGAAAACATTTCGAATAAAAATTGTCAATATATATTTTTGAAAACCGAATGTATAAAGCATAAATCAATTATAAAATTTTGAAAATTGTCGTACTTTTGTCTTAAGTACACTTTTTTTGGTTTACCGGTATTATTTTATTCATGCCATAACTGACATAACCATCAACATCACTTTTTATGCCCTGGCAATGTAAATTTATACTTCTTAACCAAAACCACATTCTATCTTATTTACGCCGAGTTAAGAAACGAATTACGGAGGGATGAAAAATTCAAATTTTAACTTAAATATGTTCCTAGATGCTTTTTACGAACCTTACGTATGCATCTAGATTGTAGTTAAAGTCGTTTAGAGTCGTTTAAAATTGTCTATTATCTTTTACTCCACGAAACTGTACGACATTACGATCGATATCATTTAGTTAAAACTATTTCTAAATATTGTTCGCTCTGGAAAAAATAATAGAGGGACGCAAAATTCAAAAATCAAATTTTCTTTGTACTTTTGTTAATTTATTAAAATTAGATTCGCAAAATTCATATTAAATAGAGATTAGACCTGTCATATCACAGGCAATCAGTGTTGCCAACTTAGATATTTTCCTCCTAAATTTCCAATCCTTTATTTACAAGTTGCAAGTGTTAATTACGATTTCAAATAATTATCATTGAGATTTGCAAATAATTTGCAGAAAACCCACGGAGGAGAAAATCACACTCTGGTGGCGTATGGAATTACTACACATAAAATAAATGAGCAAAACTTTCATCTCCATTAGGCCGGGTACACACGTTACGGTGTAGGCAAACCTGGATACCGGAAAGGTATCTCTGTGGCGGGTAAACCTATACCCACAGGTATACGGTAAACCGGAAGATTTTAACTCTGTCCAGAGATGGCGAGCAAACACGAAGATTACGCGATCGCTTTAGTCGGTTTGATAGTAGCCACGAAGAATAAAAAGTAGCGAAAACGCAAAGTGTGGTGTAAAGATTGGCTTACAAAGAGAAATGACTCATACAAGATAACTAAAAAAGTTCAGTTTAGAATTATTTATTCTATTTATATACAGAAGAAAGAGTTATTTGCGGATGAATGAAGAAGTCTTCCAAAAACTGTTATCACCTGTTATCACTGATTTTTTTGAAGCATCGGCTTCTACCTCCTTTAATTTTATGACAAGTCTTTCATAGGCTGCATCTTTCTTGTCACGGTCGTGGTAGTCTTTACTCTTAACCCGCCACAGGCAAGGTTCCGACCTATATATATATATATCAATAAAATCTTTAATCACTTGGTTACGTTTTCGGATGGACATGATGATCACAAAAGTCTATTGTTGTACACGTAATAATGTTGAACAAGTTTACTATGTACACACAAAAATGTTGTAAATACAAAAATGACTCACTCTATTGTCAACAAGAAACTAGACGCAACTAATAAAACCGTTATAATAATAAAACCGTTTAAAAACATAAAAACTGTGCAGGCATACCGGAGTGACTCATACACATGCTCAGGTCTACATGCCTGCGCAGGTAGTCAATATTGAATTTCGATTCTTATCCGGTCACCTGTACAGGTTGCTATGCCTGTCCAGGCGGCTGGTACAGACGCTCCGGTTTACCTGTGCAGGTGACCTGTACAGGTATACCTCGCCGGTATACCGTAACGTGTGTACCCGGCCTTAGAAAAATTGTGTTTTTATGGTTATCTGTCAGTGAAACCATAGAGTTATCTTTGACGTCCCGGATGTTATATCCACTGTATTAAATAATTCCGCGTGTTTTCCCAGGGAATATCCGATACATATTTCTTTCCGTCATCGTTTTACATATTGAACATTCACTTCACACAAGTATAAAAACTGTAGTACAAAGACTCATCGAATCCAATGATCACTCATACTATCATTCACATAAATTCTTTGATCGTCTAAATTTTTATCGATATCTATTTTCACTAATTTTTGTTTAGATTTATCATTAATTAAGTTCTTTTGTTCTGGCATATTTACATAATTTTCTTTGGTTGTTACAATATCATTTGTTTTATGATCCAATGATGTTGGCGATGCAGACACTGAGCCTGTCGGTGTTTGGTATGTGGGATTAAAAACACTTCTCGAATTCTTATTTCTAAAATCTGGTGTTGTTAGTTCACTATCCGAATCAATATCCGATTTCGTACCGTTTGAATTATTGAAACTCAACATTGGTATCATTTCAGATGTGGTCGCATCTCTCGGTGATTTTTCAGTCTTTTTCGGATTGTCAGAAAAATTAATTAAGGCTGAAGTCGGCCTCATACATAAGTATCCTGTATTTGAACCACTTGGATTGTCTATATCGTCCGTTGACGGTTTTGATGTTGTTGGCAGTTCATTTATGTAGTAATTAGATGATGCAAAATTATCATAATCTGGTGGACTCATCATGGCGAGATAATCACTATGCTCTTTATTCTGCACGTCGTTCATCACCAAGTATGGACTATTTAAGTTGATATAATGCTGTAACAAATTTATTTTAAACGTTAAGAGCTGATCTTTACTACAAAATATACAGGGTTCTGAAATTCATTCAAGAAAACTATACCACGGTGTAGAGCTGCAAAAAACAAACATAAAAGTTTAATAAAGTTTTTCGATTTGACGCTTATTTTTTAAGATATAATCAATTAAACATTGATAAAGTCAACCAATCACAGAGCGCATAGTGTAAGGACACAGGGCTTCTTACCGTCTGCGAGCCTTTAAAAGGTAAAGCGTCCCGCTCTACTACTGAGACCACGCCTCCTTACACTATGCGCTCTGTGTGATTGGTTGAATTTATCAATGTTTAATTGATTATATCTTAAAAAATAGGCGTCAAATCGGAAAACTTTATTAAACTTTTTTGTTTGATTTTTTGCAGCTCTACACCGTGGTATAGTTTTCTTGAATGAATTTCAAGAACACCCTGTATATATACATATATACTCGCAAGGGAAACCTCCTTGACTATGGAGGTGGCCTTCGGCTTTGGCTCCGCGCCTTCACATTATAGAAAAACCGCACCATTCTATCAAGTAAGGGGAGTTTTTCCAATTTTCGGGGGAGTTGCGTTGGGAAAATTAAAGTTTTAAGATTTTTCCCATAAGTTTGAGATGATTCTGCATCGAATGCAAACCACATCTTTCTAGCATTTCTAGAAGTGGGTTAGACTTTGTATTCTTGAGTCAGTGAGTAACACAAAGAGTTGCATATATAATAGGATGTACGCAAGGATGCTCTGCACCCTTGATTCCCAGGGCAGCCTTCGGCCTTGGCTCGGCGTCCTTGACATAATGCCACGAACCACACCCTTTTAACATGAATAGAGGTAAAAAAGGCAATATTAGGGGGATTTTCCATTTCCCGGGAGAGTTGTGTGAGGTGATTCCGCGTCGAATGCGAAAAACCACATCCTTCTAGCATTTCTAGAAGTGGAGTTTGTATTCTTGAGTTAATGAGTTGCACAAAGAGTTACATATATAATAGGACTCGGTGCTCTGTACCCTTGATTCCCTGGGCAGCCTTCGGCCTTGGCTCGGCATCCTTGACATAATGCCAAAAACCACACCCTTCTAGCATGAATAGAAGTAAAAAACGTAATATTAGGGGGATTTTCCCTATTTCCGGGAGAGTTGTGTATTTTTTCCGGCAAATTTATTCCGCAACGAGTGCAAAAAAACGCATCCATATAGCATGTCTAGAAGTGGGTTCGAATTTGTATACGTGAGTGACACATCTAGGATGGGGATCGAACCCACGACCTCTGGTATTCTAAACCAATGTTCTAGCAACGGATAAAATGAATATTCGTTGAGCTCTTAGTATGAATGAAATTTCGAGCTGATGTTTGAGGAGAATTAACCTCTGTAAAAAAAAACCCTTGTAGGTAAAGTGTATATAAAACTGACCTCGCGTACAGCGTTTTCTAACATCGTACCAATATCATTAGCCAATTTATCAAATAACGGTCGGTTTTTAGGACGTGCTTCCCAACATTGCAGCATCACTTGATATCTATAAACAGTTTGATATTTGATTATTATTAAATTTAACAATCATAATTTACAATGCTTACAATTCTTTCGTTGCAAATTCCGGTTTAGATAAACGGTAGCCATCTTCAAGTTTATGATAAAATGTTTCATCCACTTTCATGCCAGGATAAGGTGTTTGTCCCAATGAAAAAAGTTCCCATAGTACAATTCCATAAGACCAGATATCGGATCGAACTGAAAAGATTCTATCACGAATTGACTCCAAAGCCATCCATTTAATTGGTAATGGACTCTAAACAACAAAACATTGATTTTGTAACAGATATTTACAAAAAAAACAAAACAGACAAAATTTGCATACATTTTTCTTTTTGACATAATTCGCATCCTTATACATGCTTTTTGCCAAACCAAAATCACAAATTTTAACGACATTATTATCAGCCAGTAACACATTTCGTGCTGCTAAATCACCATGAAGAACATTACGCGATACCAAATAATCCATACCACGAGAAATTTGGAATGCATAACATAGTAAATCCTGTGAAGACAAAGGGGCAACATTTCCTCGATAGTCACCCTGATAGTTTGAACGCCATTCTGGTTGTTGAGTGCTATTGTTGCTTAGTATTATTACATCTTCTGAAAATTTTATTCCAATATTAATTCAAATTCGTTTAGAATGATCGATCAGCTTTCTTAATAATACAAAAACAGTTTTATTTAGGATTCATCAATAAAGCCCATTACACAATGAAAAAAAATAAGGTATAAGAATAAGATATAAGAAATAAAATATAAGATATAAGGAATAGTGGAATCCAGTAGATGGCACAACCGTTGATCAATTCACAATTCAAAAATAAGGAATAAGAAATAAGAAATAAGATATAGCAACAGAATTTCCGTCGCGTTGGATATCTATTCCTTATTTTTTATTCCCAGCCAATCACAATGTTAAGCGCAGGATGCTATGCGCAGTCGACTCTCCGACTTTTGTTTTTGACATCTGTTTTGTTTTTGACACACCAGCAGCTGGCATTCAACTGCTGTGATTGGTTGAATATTATCGCCTATTGTGTTTTGGTCGCTGTGCTATATCTTATTCTTATATCTTATTCCTTATTTTTTTCATTGTGTAATGAGCTTAATAAACGTTATCGCTAAATAAATACATTTTGAATCCCTCCTTTCCCTTTATCCTCTCTCGCCAGATTTTTGTCTTAAGTTTGAAAATCATGTTGATCCTAATATAATTATAGATTGAGCCTAATATAATTATAGGGCGTACAAATATCATAAGAGTAAAAACAAATGAAAATAACAACTGCTAGTTAATTGCTTAAAAAGCCCGGTATATACAGAATTTATGAAAAAAGTTTCAAATACAAGTTATTTATTTTTAATATAAAACTTATTTTGACAAAATGGAAACCCGACTTAACAAAAGAAGCACTAAAAAGTAAAAAAATAATTGCATATTCTTGTGCCAATTTTAGTTCACCAAAGCAAAAATTTTTAAATATATATGTACAATTATTGTTATTTTTGGAGGCGGTGTCAACATAGATAAATTCACATAACTTTTGGACACCGCCTCCAAAAATAACAATAATTGTACATATATATTTTAAAATTTTTGCTTTGGTGAACTAAAATTGGCACAAGAATAATGTAACAGGGATATGATCGCCTTGGATCCCTTCACATGTAAGTCAATACCTGTGATATAACTGTGAATCTCATTCTCGAATAGACATGATAGGAAAGATTATTTTTTATCATTTTAACCCAAAATAGCATTACCCTAACTAAGATCAACGAGTTAATCGAGTATCTCGAAAATTAAGCATTGCCAAATCCTAGTTGCTATAAATTTGTTCACCAATATTTCTCGAAAAGAAAGCATTTGTATCAAAAACAGTATTAGCTTACATCTTCCAAAGTTTTTTTATCGAGCTAAGAATTCGCCTATCAAAACCAATCCTATAACTATAATAATTCAGACGCCATCAATAGGGAATATGCATGAAAATTTTTTTTCACTTGAATTGAAGCATGTTTTCTTGACAAATATCAAGGTAAAATTACTTTTTACATAACTTTAAAAATAAGCGAGATATGAATGATTGAAATTCACGATTAGACAAAGAGGATGATAGCTCTCTTGATATGTTATGTGACGTCATATTACACTTTCACCATTTAAAATACACGTAAAACTCCGTTTTTAGTATTTTGGCAAGAAAGAGACAGATAATAATCTTTAGAAGCTTATAGCTTCCTTGATATTTGTCGGATTTTAATTTCGTTTTTAAATATTATTACAGTATTAACAGTATTTTCATATTCTGAAAATAAATGTGAAAAAAAATGTTCATGCATATTCCTTATTAGCCGACTTTCAAACTATGCCCATAAATTTTTCTTCAAAACTAAACGTTTGAATAAAATTTAAAAACAATTTTAATCATTTTTGGTTAACCATTATTTTGACATAAAAAAAAGCTTGGACGGACGAATTCTATTTCTAGCTTTTTACAAACAATCTAAATAAGAAAATGAGGATTTAAGGAAAAGAAAGTTGAAAAGAAGGCTTTGCGATCAACTACCCATCAACAAAATATAATAACCTTCATCATTGACCATCGGCAGAACAGTAACTTCAGTATTGCATGTGTTCTCATTTGAATTTCGTGAATTTGATAGTTCTGATTCGACTCTGTAATCTGCTCCACCACTTCTGATCTGCTTTGAAACACTGCTGGTATTTGAATTGCTACGATTGAAAAATGAAGCTGAAGTGAGTCGCATACTATAAAATATAAAATTAATCCCAACACCAAAAATTAGTGAAATAATCCAAAACCATCAGTTAGAAACAATTAACGATTAATGAATTGAATACAAACCGATTCGCGCTAGTAGATCCACTTCTTGCAAAAATATCTGCACCAATCGCTGTATTTATCTCTCCTGTCAAAGGATCAATTTGATTTACAAAATCACGGCGATGTCTTTGTAAGTAATTTAACAAGTTTCCATAACGACAATACTCAACTATAACACACAATTCACGTTTACCCACTAAATTTTTAGTACATGCTCCCAATAAATTAGCAACATTCACATGACGACCTAAGTGTACCATAATTTTTAGTTCTGAAGCTAAAGCTTTAACGTATGTAATATCAGCATGTCTTTTAACCATTTTCACTGCTACAATGGTAGTATCTTCATCATTTAAAATTCCTTGTGCTTCTGCTTTCATAACAACGCCAAATGCACCAGCCCCCAATCTTCTGCCCAACTTCAATTTCTCTCTTGGGAATTCCCATTCATTATAATACGGTAATAGATCCGCTTGATCATCAATAGCCAAATCGGGATTCAGACTTTCAATAGCACCCTCGTCAAAATGATCCAAACCTGCATTCTGAAATTCTGCAATTCGTCGCTACAATCACAAACAATTAGTTGAGTGATAAAATTGATGAAAGTATTATTAAAAATTTTAAATTCGCCCCAATACCTAGATCAGTTTTTTCTATTATAAATACGTATTTCGACTAGAAAAGTAGTCATCCTCAGTATAAATTAAAATCAAATCCGTAAAATTAAAATCAAAATCTTAAAAAGAAACACAACGACACTAACACCAGAACGCACCAACGAAAAAGAAATATTATGAATTTAGACAATGGACCGATTCCAAATTCAGATTTAATTAAAATTTTACGGGAAATTAATCGTATGTCCGCCTCTTTCTAGAAATGTCAAAATATAAAAATCGGTTTAATGCGCAACGCATAACTTAGGAATTAACAGAGGATTACCATATGCACCAATCAAAAACGATCATAGAATAAAGTTAACGTCTCATATATATATATATATATATATATATATATATATATATAAGGCACAACCAAGAATCGTCGTGAAACTGTCACCAAATTAGCAACGAATAACATATCCAGAGACAATATAAGAGTAAATTGAATGAAAGTAATTTTAACAAGAATAATTTTAATAAAATTCATTTTATTTTATTTTTGGAGTTTACTCATTAAGAATCGATTTTCATATAAGGCCCGATATGAAAAAAATATGAAGAGTAAAATTTAGTGATCGAATGACCTCGTTACGTTTTTTGTGCGCAACCTGTCGTGCGTACTTTTTAGTAATGTGTGTGTATAACTTGTATACTTCAGTCGGTCAGTCAGTCAGCTTCATTCTAGCTGTATAGTATTCTGTCAGCTTCATGTCTAACTGTATAGTATATTAGATACTTGTGTGCTGCCGACGTACACAGGGTATGCTGCGAGGCAGTTTACGCATGTAAGTATATATGTGTATATACCTATATGTTATATATATATATATATATATATATATATATATATATATATATATATATATATATATATATATACTGTATACAGCGTCTACAAATGATGAATATATATATATATATATATATATATATATATATATATATATATATATATATATATATGTATATATATATTATTATTGATATTGATATTGATATCGATAATTAATATTATTATTGTGGGTTACTTCAAAGGTTTACTTTAATCTCGAAAAAAATTTTTAATTCAAGAAAATTTATAGAAAGACAGGTTTTTCTAGCTCCAATATGATAACGGTCTTTTTTTTAGTCTTGTAAGTCTTTTTTTCTGTGCCTGTTCAAAGACAATCGTTCTTAAGGAGTAAACTCCATGGTGCGTCGGAGTTGACACACACACTTTTTTGTTTAATTTTTTATTTATTTTTATTTTCAATTTATTTTTTAATTGCCAAAGAATAAATTACAATTAGCTAATTTATACTGAAGATGACAACTTTTTAGTCGAAATACGTATTTATAATACAAAAAACTTATCTAGGTATTGGGGCGAATTTGAAAATTTTATTACAAAAACCTAGAGTTCACATTAATTATCATTTAATAATCTAATATTTAAAGTATTATTATTTACCTTTTCGTTTCGTAATTTAATGAATAAAAATGTAATTGCAATTATGAGAATTATAATGCAAATAATCGGTACAATAATGATCCACGGTGAAATTTTTTGAACTGAAAAAAGAAATACTAAATTAGGAATAATTATGAAAAAAATTAGTAGTAACTGAAAAAATGTATAGTCTTCATTCAGGTTTATTGAAATCTCCATAAGAAACACACGTCTACATACCGGTTGTTCTAGGGCGAATGATCAATTTTGAAAGGTAACTTTTCTGTCCTAAACGATTTGAAACGACACAAGCGTATCTACCCCCATCCTCCTTTGATGTTGAATTGAAAGTCACTGTTTCATTATTTGCTGATATTATAATTCGTTTTGGATCCAGCTTCCAAAGTTTATCATTCTGAAAATTATATAGTTATTCAATGTAGCTGTAAAAAACCATAATTATATTTTATTTAGCTAGATGTTTCCATTACCTTTTTCCAAACTATTGTTGGAGTTGGTATGCCGCTAGCACGACAATAGAATTTAAAATTACTTTCTTCATTTACCATTGTGTCTACTTCTTTCTCTTTTAAATTGCTGTCAGTTATCACCGGTACTTCTGGATTGAAAACCTTTAGTTCTATGGAATTTGAACGTGGACCATCGGTACAACGATAAGTTGTTCCATTATGATCTTGTGTTATGCTAACTATTCTAATATCTTTCCGATACGAATAAAGAGTTTCACTGCTAATGATTTCATAATCTGTGGATATAATTAATGTTTGTTAATTTTTGGAGTTTACTCTTTTAGAATCGATTTCAATTTAAAGCCCCCCTTACGACAATTTGATGGGTAGTGATATCAAGTGTTAACACATCTTTTTAGATTGATTTTACATTATAAATTTGCATAATATTTTGAATTATATGTTAAATGATAGCTTCTAAAAAATAACTATAAAATTATTTTATTAAAATTTTGTTTCAATTTTGAAATGTCAATTTTAATTGTTACTTCCACAGAAACTATAAACTATACTAGCACACTATAAATCGTTATGTGTAAGTTAGGAATATGCAAATTTGTATTTTGGCTATTAATAAATTTAGATTTTTAATAAATGAATTAATGTTAGCGCCATCTAAGCAGAATATTTCAAAATTAAACAACATTTCGTAACATAGTAATATATATTCATAATATAGTAAATAACTTATAGGAGTAAACTCCATGGCGCGTCGGAGCTGACACACAATTTTATAATTACATTACATCTTACCGTCATTGGGTATTAATGGACTATTGCTATCGTTCAAATACCAATCTAGTGATCCAGAATAGTTATGTTTCGATGCACCACAATAAAGAACAATTGAATCGCCAACACTTACAACATCAATTTCTTTCCATGTATTAAAACCTTCATCTCCACCAGGAATATCTACAAATTATAATCAAATCAGATAATGAAATTCATTTCAAAAATGTCTAATATTTTCTTTCGTACCAGAAATGATAATTTCTTTCTCACTTAAATCATTAGCAACTTTATTGGTGGCTTCACAAATTAAAGTTCCAGATACGTTGTTGGTTAAAGTTAACTGTGATATAGCCGTGAGAGAATCGCTATCCACATCACTAACTTCTGAAGAGTTATTTGGAATCTAAAATACAACAAGTAAATATAAAAATTAAGAATAAATCTTCTAATTCAATCCATTCATACTGATTCAATTGGACAATTGTCGTTTCGTAAACATTTTTTAAAACTCCAATAAATTTCGGGTTTTGGATTTCCTGCTGCCTTGCAGATAAATTCGTTCTTCTTGTTGAGTAAAACATACGACAGGCCGGTCATCTGAACGGATGGTTTATCTAAACAAAATGTTGTTTTAAAAATATGTAAATTTAAGAAATAAAGGTTGTCGCTACTTTCTTGTCAGTAGTGTTAAACTCACCGGGTACTTCTAATGTCATGTTAATGGTTTTAGTTACATCCTCGTTTGTAGCTCGCAACATATATTGACCATCGTTATAGATTGATACACTTGGAATGGCAAGTTTTGTCGAAGTGGGGGTATTTGTTATGGTGTAGTATGGATTTGTAGTTATTTCATCATTGTTGAAAAACCATGCATACTTAACTGGAGGATAAGCATCTACTTTAACAATCAAACGTACGTCAAATCCAACTTGTCGTTTTGTAGGTTTAAGAGAGTTTAAACTGGTTAAGTTAATATAAGGTTTATCTAAAAAAAAAGTTAGCACCGTTATTTAGTTGTCGTGAATTTATCGAAATAAACTAATCTAAATGAAGTTCCTATAAGCGAAACCGGTTCTGTTCTAGTTAACTTATTTTACTGTTGACATTTGTTAACCCGACTTCAAAAAAGAGCATGGTTCTCAATCTTCTGTATTTTTTTTGTTATTTTTTTATGTGTGTCACCTCATAGCTCCGTCATTTATGAACCGATTTTGAATTTTTGTTTGTTTTGTTTTAAAGGGTTTGGGTTCCCATTGGTCCCATTGGCACCAAATCGCATTCTGATGAGGGGATCCCCTGGAAATCGATGAAAATTCTCATTTTACATGTGATAACCGATTTCTGCTTTTTTTTTTTGAAAGGGTATACTCATTCATAATGAGAAAATTTTTTTTTAAACCGACCGACAAAAAAAAACATTATGCATGTAAAAAAAAAAAAAAACGGATAAAAAAAAATGTGTTATAAAAAAATGCACTAAAAGTTAGTAGGTCGTTTAGTTGGTCTACCCATATTTAGACAAATAAAATAAGTTATAGAACTTCAAAGTCACTAAAAGCGAGAAATAAACCCTATTTTGACAAAATGGAAACCCGACTTCAAAAATCAAATATTCTATAACAAAAAATGCACTAAAAAGTAAAAAATAATTGCATGTTCTTGTGCCAATTTTAGTTCACCTAAGCAAAAATTTTTAAATATATATCTACAATAATTTTTATTTTTGGAGGCGGTGTCCAAAAGTTATGTGAATTTCTCTATGCTGACACCGACTCCAAAAATAACAATAATTGTACATATATATTTAAAAAATTTTGCTTAGGTGAACTAAAATTAGCACAAGAATATACAATTATTTTTTACTTTTTAGTGCATTTTTTGTTATAGAATATTTGATTTTTGAAGTCGGGTTTCCGTTTTGTCAAAATAGGGTTTATTTATTCTAAGTACAAATAGAGAATCGATAAATATCGATTTCCACTTTGGTACCTATGGGATCGTTTTATTTAACAAGACATCTTCTACTGGAATTCGTAATTTCTCGGTCAAATTAGACAAAATTTGCTCTCTGCTTGTGCATGAAGTGTACAATCACATCATTCTTTGCGGGTATTCAAGTTTTAAGAAACCACACATCCTGGACATGAAATACCAACAGTAAAACAAACTTAGTAGTTCAAAACAGGGTTCGAAAAAAACTTCAATTTGGATGCTGAACGGATTACAATTAAAGTACCTTTAACGTCAACAGTAATTGTTTTATTCTTTTTATTTTGCATATGATCCACCACAGAACATTCGTAAATTCCACTATCTTCTACCGTTAAATTTGATAATTTGATAGTTTGGACAATTTTCTGTTGGTTGTGGTTCAAAAAGAATGTTTCGTTTATTACTTCAAAGCGAGAATTATTAATAGTTGGTGGAGCATTCCATGAAAGATGCACCATACTTTGGCGATCATAAGTCACGGCACATTTCATTTGTAATTTAACACCCACAAAATGTGCCTCACTTTCATCTGTGACAATTGGTTTTGGTGCTTCCTTGTTTTTTGCTAAATTTAAATGATATTAAATATATTGAATAATGAATCGAAAATTATTCCAAAAAATAAGATCCAAAATCTGTGTCTAAACGAAATGATGTCACCAAAACGTTATAGTCGCTTTAGGTTGGAAATTTTCACAATTGTTTTGGACTAGAACTGTAGAATTTATATTTCATTGCAACATTTTTAAAGTTGCAAAAGTCGTCTAAATTTTGCCTTTTTTATCATGAGTATTGATTTATTAAGATACCGAATATTATCGACAATGTATGGTAAAAGTAGAAATATTTCGGTAGTATCCGGTATCTCAAAAGAGGAGAAATAGTTATATTCAAAACGATAAAACGGACAATTACTTTAGGGCACGGCTAGATTTTCTTCAAAAATATTAATTTGAAGTTAATCTAGGAATTTTTTGGATCAAATTTTTCTAATTATTCATACTGCAGTGAACAATTACTGATAAAAGAGGCTTAATTATCATAAGATCATACAAATTTTTTCCCCAGTATATTGTTTCTTTGAAGCCATGTACTAGTTAAGTATTTCACTTGTTCAATTTTTGCTCTATAACTTTTTTCCCTAAAGTGCTGAAAAAGACAGTTTTACGTTTTTTTGTAGACCATATTAAATTTGCTACAATTTCCATAAAGTTTCAAATTCGCCTCTTTTACCTAGATCAGTTTTTTTGTATTATAAATACGTATTTCGACTACAAAGTAGTCATCATCAGTATAAATTAGCTAGTCGTAATTTACTCTTTGACAATTAGAAATGGATAGAAAGTCGAGGTCAATAGACAAAAATAAAAATAAATAGAAAATTAACTAAAATAAATTAAAATTAAAATATAATAAATTTTAAAATATAATAAATTTTAAATTATATTGAAATTACTCTTGTTAAAATTTCTTTCATTCACATTTATTCCTGTTAACATTACTCTTATTAAAATTACTCTTATATTGTCTCAGGATATGTTACTCGTTAGCACTTGATGACAGTTTGAACAGTTATGGTGAAACTGTCACCAATTTAGCAAAGAGTAACATATCCTGAGACAATATAAGAGTAATTTTAATAAGAGTACGGTTAACAGGAATGAATGTGAATGAAAGAAATTTTAACAAGAGTAATTTCAATATAATTTAAAATTTATTATATTTTAATTTAAATTTATTTTAGTTAATTTTCTATTTATTTTTAGTTTTGTCTATTAATCTCGACCTTGTATCTATTTCTAATTGTCAAAGAGTAAATTATGACTAGCTAATTTATACTGATGATGACTACTTTGTAGTCGAAATACGTATTTATAATACAAAAAAACTGATCTAGGTAAGGGGGGCCGAATTTGAAACTTTATTTCAAAAACCTAGAGTTTTCATTAATTATCATTTGATAATATAATATTTACAATTTCCATATAAAAAATCTTATACTTTCCCAGATACAGTTAAAACCATAGACTTATATTAAATAAACCCAGTGTCAGCGGTAGCTGATGTCAACTCAGCTGCCATATTCTCTGTTAGTCAATCAGTAAAATCAACCAATCAACGTAAGTCAACCAAAGAAGAATTAAAACTGGGACAGAGAAAAGTAGCCTGCCAGCATTAAAATTTCATAATTAATTTGTGTCTTATACATTCGGTTTTCGAAAATAATTAAATTTGTTAGTATATATATAATGAACAACTTTTAACCGAAGCATTTTTTCGAAAACCGGATCAATAAAAGCACAAACCAATTATAACTTGTGTAGCGCATAGTACATGCAGCATCCCCAAAATAAATTTGTATGACCTTTTGCAACGTAAAATATATCGTTATCGACTTAACTAAAATTAAAAATATTATTAAAAAAATTATTTGTTGTCAGTGTTGCCAGAACCATTTGATACTAAGTAGCCTACCTAGACGCAGCTCGTATATAGCTCCGCCGAGGCGCGCAAGTAGCTTCAGGCGGGAAATTTTAAATGATTTTAAAAGATTATTACATTTAATATACCTACGAAAACTTTATATTAAAAAAACAGTAATCATTTATTATTCAATAAGAAAAAAATATTGAAATTCAATTATAAAGTTAATTTTTTTTATAAATTACACTTTTTTTTATGAAAAAAAAAAGTAACCTAGGCTACCTATAGTCGATGAATAAAATTTTAAAACCGCTTGGTAAACAATAGCCTCCACCTGGCAACACTGTTTGTAGCGCATATGTAGAAAACACTTCGATCAGTAATTGATGACCAATTAACTCATTTAGTTAATATAGTGATTGCTCACTGATCGATAGCCCGTATTCATAGTCCGATCTGAAACGTAAGTTCACCTTAAGCATGATTTTAAGACTGCGTTTAGATTCATAGACGCAATCTTGAGGCAAGCTTGAAAGTTTGATCTTAGCTAAGACATATGTGGTTGGATAAATATTCATAGTCATAACTTAAGGCGACATTTAGAACTGAAAACTGTTGATGTATTCACAGTCAAATAAGACCCTTATTATAGAATTATTATCTATGAATTCATCATGTCTTAAAACCAATAAGAGTCTTCATGAAAGTAAGCACTTGCTCAAGACTGAACAATGAATACGGGCAAATATGAATATGAGTATTTTGAATGTACACAATTTTGAATTTTAATTGTTGTTAGTAAATGTTATTAAGCAATAGAGACAGACCATAACCAAAGCTGGAAATTAACTGAAAAAAAACTACATGCCATCATAGTATTATCATAAATAGTTTCAAAAATTTAGTAATTTTAAGACACAAAAAAGAAATATGAATCCCATTCCATGTTTAGAATTTATATGGTGTTAATTTTCAACAGTTCCATAAAAAAGAAAGAAAATTCAAACAATACAAACACCAAAAATGTTAACTGGATCAGTAAATGAAAATAGTGAGAACTTTTCGTGACGATTAATATTAAAAAACAAATAAAAGTTTATGAATTGGATAATTATATAATTACGTAATCGTTTGTATGTCATTGGAATTGTCAGTTTCTCTGTTTTAAAATTGTTTGAGCCAACACAAGTATATGTACCGCCTGCTGCAGTTCCATTTAAATATAATATAATACCAACTTTGGGATCATAATTTATCTCGTCTGTTACCTATAGTAATCATATTTAAGAAAACCTTTTAATTATAAATAAAATTATTTTAAATCAATATTAACTTTTAATAAAAGTGTATTCATTATTTTGCCTAATCATTTATAAGATGGCAAATAACAATAAAAGTCTTGCCAAAAGACAGAGGCGTAGCGTAGTGGGGGCAGAAGGGGTAGCACCTTTAGGGGGCGGCAAAATTTCACAATAAATAATAATAATAATATCTTGTAAATATTTGAACCAATTCATATTTTTTTTAAAAGACTTGGCTCTTAAAAAAAGTAGACGAATAAAATTTTAATACTTCTATCTTTAATTAGTTAAAGATAGAAGTTTTGGTTTAAATTCTAACAAGTATATTATTTTTCAATAAAAATATAAATATTATAGTATCGTTCTAGTTCTAATTGGAAGTCGATTTGCGTTTTATATGCAATTCGCTAATAACTTAAGCTTGTTGATCGTCACGGTATAATCATAATCATAAGTGTTCTATACCTGTTATATCAATGTAAGCAAATGCGCATACTAAATAACATCTTAATAGTAGTGCGCACAGGAAAAATTATCGATGCGCAATGGACTGCATGAAATATTTTTCTCATAATAAGAATGTGGATATATAGAGAAAATAATTTGGAAAAAAAAACACGCCCAGATATATGAATGGGTGGTGGCATACGTGTAAGAATTTTTGTAACAAATGTGATTATTATATTGTAAAACATATATGTATATATATATATATATATATATATATATATATATATATATATATATATATATATATATATATACATAATGTATATATATATATATATATATATATATAAATTTAACCATCGTTAAAATTTATCTACATATACGAGTGTATATATATATATATATATATATATATATATAGAGAGAGAGAGAAATTTTAACGATGGTTAAATTTTTTTTTCGACATCTAGATCCTTCAAAAATTCGCTACAAGTATACCAAGTTTTAAACAACGGATATTTCATTTTGAATTCGATTCATTCTAATCGGTACATCCACTCAACGAACAGTTTCGATTTTTTTACAAAAAAACATGACTCAAAACTTAAAAACATGTTACGTTTCAAAATGTAATAATTTTATTTATATTAAAAGGTTATTTTGATCTCTTGGTTAATATCAAAATTAGTATTTTAAAATTTAAAATTTGTAAAAAAACATTTAGTAAATTCAAACATACGTAAAATATAGGCTGTATGACGTTGTACCTCTGAGTGGTTTTTAAGTGTAGCAACACATTTAAAACTAAACTCATCTTGTTGATCAGCATAAAATATAAAACCCTGTTGTGGCACATAGGGCGCATTCTAAAATATCATTTCATGCATTATAAAATGTCGAATTATTATTAATTTTTTTTTAAAGACTTTGCTCTTAATAAAAGTAGACGAATAAAGTTTTAGTTAAAGACAGAAGTTTTGGTTCTAATTCTAACAAATATATTATTTTTCAATAAGAATAAAAATATTATAGTATCGTTCTAGTTCTAATTGGAAGTCGATTTGTGTTTTATATTCAATTCGCTAATAACTTAATCTTGTTGATCGTCACGGTATAATCATAAGTGTTCTATACCTGTTATATCAATGTAAGCAAATGCGCATACTAAATAACATTTTAATAGTAGTGCGCACAGGAAAAATTATCAATGCGCAATGGACCGCATGAAATAATTTTCTCATAATACGAAGTGTCTTAAAAATATAGAGAAAATAATTTGGAAAAAAAAACACGTCCAGAATGGTTGGTGGCATCCGTGTAAGAATTTTTGTCATAAATGTGATTATTATATTGTAAAACATATATAAATATAAATAATATAAATATAAATATATATATATATATATATATATATATATATATATATATATATAAATTTAACCATCGTTAAATTTATCTACATATACGAGTATATATATATACATATACATATATATATATATATATATATATATATATATATATATATATATAGAGAGAGAGAGAGAGAGAGAGAGAAATAATTTTTAACGATGTGAAATTTTTTTCTAGATTCTTCAAAAATTCGCTACAAGTATACCAAGTTTTAAATAACGGATATTTCATTTTGAATTCGATTCATTCTAATCGGTACATCCACTCAACGAACAGTTTCGATTTTTTTACAAAAAAACATGACTCAAAACTTAAAAACATTTTACATTTAAAATGTAATAATTTTATTTATATTAAACGGTTATTTTGATCTCTTGGTTAATATCAAAATTAGTATTTTAAAATTTGTAAAAAAACATTTAATAAATTCAAACATACGAAAAATATAGGCTGTATGATGTTGTACCTCTGTGTGGTTTTTAAGTGTAGCAACACATTTAAAACTAAACTCATCTTGTTGATCAGCATAAAATATAAAACCCTGTTGTGGCACATAGGGCGCATTCTAAAATATCATTTCATGCATTATAAAATGTCGAATTATTATTAATGGTCTAAGATCCGGCATTAGAAAAATCTTCCCTCATCTGTTAATTGAATGAAATAATGTTTAAAAGGCAGATAACAATATTATAAATGTATGAGTGCAATGTCTGCTACCGTAGTCCTGCTGGCTATTAAGATTAATTAATTAATTAATATGATATAGTGTCTTTGTTTGTTGCTCGAACAAATATAATTGTCTCTCTCTCTGCGTAGAACATATTTTTGGAAAATTTTATTACTTCAAAATTTTTTTATATAGGCTGCAAATAATTTAATTATATATTTATTATATTTATTATATAAAATATATTTTATAATATCACAGTAATAAAATTTTCAAAAATGTGTTCTACGCAGAGATGAGATATTTAATTATATTTGTTCGAGCAACAAACAAAAACACTATATCATAATAATTAAATAATTAATCTTAATAGCCAGCAGGACTACGGTGGCAGACATTGCACTCATGCATTTATAATATTGTTATCTGCCTTTTAAACATTATTTCATTCAATTAACAGATGAGGGTAGATTTTTCTAATGCAAGATCTTAGACCATAACAATCAATTAAATATCGTTAATATTAATTTGTCAATACTCTCTCGTTATTCCCGATAGACCCAATCGTATATGATAAATAAGGTGGATTTAAAAAACATTCGTTACGCAGGAGCTGCGCCAACTTAGCGAATTTCCTTAGAATTTACATAATTCACTCTCTAACCGTCACAATTTTAGTCTGTTCAGAATGAAATATATCTGATATGATTTTGGTATTTGCAAGGCCAATTTTTTTTAAATAAATGGCATAGGTCAAGGGGAAAGGGGAGCATAGAGAAAGAAGAAAACACAAAATATATAACATCTCTCTAAATATTAGAACAATCAGAAAATATATGAGGAGTATCCTTATGAGGTTTCGATCTTAAATTGTAAATATTTCTGTAAAATTATTGTAAAACTAATGTTCTACAACTTTACTTCTTATAAATTTTTCGATTTTTCCAATATTAAGGGAGATATGTCAAATTTGTGTGTTTCCTCCTTCCTTTAAACCCTCCTTTTCCATTGTCCGATTCAGCCCATTCACGAACTCGGCCTATCAAATAGCAAACGCACGCCACATATCAAATTTCATTTTGATCAAATAAAAACTGTGACCACTGGAGTGATTACAGACATATAATTTATAAATATGTTATTTTGATATCGGTTCGAGACCAATAGCTCTACTTCCCGAAGAGGAAAATTCGCTAATATTGAATTTATGGAATATTATTTTTGAAATTTATTGAAAATAATTCACGAATCAAAATAACATATTTCTAAATAACTACCACTTTGGGTATTCCCAACGATGCCAATTAGATTCCACGTGGCATATTTAGACTCCTCTATTTACGTCTTGAAATGAAATATTTTTCTATATTAAAGTAATCAAAATAACCAGTCTGCTCGAAACTGGAAGGTTGCTGCATCGATTCCCAACACTGACAGTTTGTCAATTAAAATAATGGAAAAAAAATCGGGCGGTTAATTGACTAAACTGTCGACGTATGGACAAGAACGAAAGTAACCGGCTATGCTTGTGAAGATTTTCTACAGGTTCCTCAAAGACAATCAATCCTTGACGGGGAGAAATATTATGCTACTCAGTTATAAGGGCTTTACAAAATTTTTGCGGGTGAAATGTTTTGAACGTTGATATCATTCATTAGTTTAACTAATAGTCAGTTTGCCAAATGACTAGATTTGTTCAGTCATTCAACTAAATGACTAAAGGTGCGATTTCATGCTGACGCTTTATAAATAAATTTTTATATACAATTACAATAACTATGAGTTGTTGTTGCTCCAAAAAAGGTTAAAGAATAACATAGATCGACAATTCGTATTACGATTCCTGTTACTGGTTTGACGATAACTTATTTCTCCAGTGTCGCTTGACGCTGCAATTCCACGCTCGAACTTGACACTGCGTTTTATCCAGATGGCGCTTCGGTCGAAATTATACCACTTGACCAAATTTGACGGTGAAAATCAGCGTCACAAGCGTCGGCATGAAATCGCACCTTTACGCATCTTGACATATGAAATATATACTTTTTGACTACTTACAGTTTTTCCATTTCGTTGTAACTCAACTTGAACAAGAGGTGATGTAGGCCGACATGGAATTGTGACATTTGTATACTGGTGGCCCGTAATTATACTGTCATCCTTTGGTAATAGTAAATGTTCGTCATCTTAAAAACATTTAAAAAAATATTGTTATTCGTTATACATTAGATTTCAAACAAAAGTTGTTTATTTTTAAAAAAGGACCATTTTTTGTCTTTAAATTTTTGTTCTATCTCTTACGGTTTCAAAGATGGGCAGTTTTGCCCATTTTGTTCAAACATGGTCCGATTTTGCCTATTTACAAACATGACATTACTTTTTAGCTCCAGAACACGCAATTTCAGTTCTTTTTTGCATAATGGAATCTTAACAAAATTTATTTACTACTTGGACATGCTCTCGGGTGTATAAATTATAGTAGGTCGATGTTTCCTGTCCCAACTCCCGTGACATACCCTTTGGCCTACGAGTTTCGAGGTCGCACTATGGTGAACAACTGAGTAACTTCTGCTAGTAGGTTGAAATATTAATCTCCACACCCTGTCCGAGTTCCGAATATATTTTTTCATATTACTATTATTAAGAGAAAAATTAAAGATTTTATTTTTTCGCCTCCCTCTCAGCCCCCCCCCCCAATCCCCCTTCTCCGATTTTGTTCATTACTTGGCCTACAAATACAGACAGCACGTCACATATCAAATTTCTTTCCGATCAACCTAAAATTGCGGCCTCTAGAAAGCGCCTAAAGACACATATCTCGATATCTCTTAGGTAGGTTTTAGGTAAAGAAATTTCTCCAAAATTTTCTTCATGCGTACAAAACCAGAAACTACATTTTCCTTCGAAAATTCGCTAAAAAATTGTAAAAATGTGTTCATCACTTTTGATATGGCAATAATAGGACATTATAAATTGGTGCAATCTTACCTTGTACATAAACGTATATTGAATTTGATTCAATAACTCCTTGACTTTGATAGTTGCATTCATAATTCCCGGTGTACTCGTATGTTGCATTCGTTATAAGAAGTGTTGCTTCGTGAAGAACGGTTTCCGGATCAAATCTATAAGTTTGTGGTAGATTCTCGTCATGTTCATTGGACCAAGTGATATTTGCAATACCACGGCATATTAATATTAAATTTTCACCTGAATTAATAATTGTTTCACTTCCAGTAAGGTTTAAAATTTCGGGCGATGGTATTGTACTTGAGACTGAAATAAAATTATCAGTAAGGTTAATTGCTTTCAAAAAAAAACATTAAAATTGGACAGTACAGTACATTTCATAATAAACAGAAACACTATTTTTAACAGAAATTAAAAATTTTAATCTGTAAATTAATAAAATCTATTTTGACAAAATGGAAACCCGACTTCAAAAATCAAATATTCTATAACAAAAAATGCACTAAAAGGTAAAAAAATAATTGCATATTCTTGTGCCAATTTTAGTTCACCTAAGCAAAATTTTTTAAATATTTATGTACAATTATTGTTATTTTTGGAGTCGGTGTCAGCATAGAGAAATTCACATAAAATTTGGACACCGCCTCCAAAAATAAAAACAATAATTGTACATATATATTTAAAAATTTTTGCATAGGTGAACTAAAATTGGCACAAGAATATGAAATTATTTTGTTACTTTTTAGTGCATTTTTTGTTATAGAATATTTTTAAAGTCGGGTTTCCATTTTGTCAAAATAGGTTTTATTTCTCGCTTTTTAGTGACTTTGAAGTTCTATAACATATTTTATTTGTCTAAATGTGGGTAGACCAACTAATCGACCTACTAACTTTCAGTGCATTTCTTTATAACACATTTTTTTTATCCGTTTTTTTTTTTTTTTTTAATTTTTAGTGCATTTTTTGGGGTCGGTTTTTTTTTGTAAAAAATTTTTTTGAAGTCGGTTTTTAAAAAATTTTTCTTATTTTCCCATTATGAATGAGTATATCTTTTCAAAAAAAAACAAAAAAAAATCGATTATCACATATAAAATGAGAGTTTTCCTCGATTTCCAGGGGATCCCTTCATCAGAATGCGATTTGGGGACCAATGGGACCAATCGGAAATCAAACTCTTTAAAACAAAACAAAAAAATTCAAAATCGGTTAATAAATGACGGAATTCTGAGGTAACAAACATCTTCGTCAGACGTTTTTTTTAAATTTTAACGTAATGTACGAGATTTAATTTATAAAAGTAGAAGTTTTTTACTTTTTAATCTATATAAGGTGGAGCAACATTATCGAAAATGTATGCGTCCATTCAACATTTGCTGTTCACCGCATGTTAAAATTCCAATTTTTAATGATTAATTACATGAAAACCCTTCGTCCGATTTCTTTCAAAAGATTATTTTATACGTATGAGATAGCAATTAATAGCATATAAAAAATTCAGATTTTTTATCTATACATTGCCGATTTTACCTATACATGTGTCCGATCAACCTTAAAATCATTCTACTAATAATGTAATGTTTAAAGTTGGGATAAATGAATGATTATCACTCAATTACAAAACGAGATACACATGAGATCAGGATTCCTCAACAACTGTAGCGCAGAATACTAATGATAACTATAATCAAATCCAAAAAATAAGAAAGGTTCTCAATCTGGTTGTTGCAATACTCACGGATTTTAATTTGGATTTATTAAACAGAGTATATCCGTAAAATAAATTTTACCAGGGATTTCGCAGATAGCGGCCGTATATTATCGATTGATGAAGTCGGTGGAAATAATAAAGTCTATTAACATGTTTATTAATAAGTATATTAATATACACAGAGGCTACTGTCATGCCAGTACAAATGACAGTAGCTGTCTACTCTCAACGCCAGTAGCTCGCACCGTGTAACCAGGCCTTCAGTATAAAATGTCTACATAACTTAAATTCGCCTCTGTCTATTTCTGATAATTATCTGTGTTTGTTGCTGCTGACCAAGTTTTTATATTTTATACTTCTATTTTATCTCTCAAATAATACAACTTCCGGTATATTTTGTTAATCTAAACAACAGAATTCTAATCTTTATATATATATATATATATATATATATATATATATATATATATAGGGTGGCTCGTAAGTAGTCGGGTTCCATAAGAGGGTAGGTAGAGGGTACGATTTTGGAACGAAAAGTTCTAAGACATTTTTTTAATTATTAATTAATTAAGGAAACTAGTTTGAAACCAGAGTTGCAAAAAGTGCATTTTTTTGATAATTCATTTTTGATTTAATTATTAATTTTTGGAAAAATGTATTGCTTAAATTTTTCAAATTATTACTTCCTTGAAAAATGCATTAATTATATTATTTTATTTTTTGAAAAATATAATAAATAAATTGTTTTAATAATAAACTTATAAAAAAAATGCGCAAATTGAATTCGTTAAATTATAAAGTTTTCTCAAAAGTGCATTAATTAAATTAGTTTATTGATTAATTTTTTTAATAATGCAATAATTAAATTTTTCAATAAAATAATTTTATTAATGCACTTTTGAGAAAACTTTATAATTTAACGTAAAATTTAACACCTAAGCAAAAATTTTTAAATATATATGTACAATTATTGTTATTTTTGGAGGCGGTGTCCAAAAGTTATGTGAATTTCTCTATGTTGACACCGCCTCCAAAAATAACAATAATTGTACATATATATTTAAAAATTTTTGCTTTGGTGAACTAAAATTGGCACAAGAATATGCAATTATTTTTTTACTTTTTAGTGCATCTTTTGTTATAGAATATTTGATTTTAGAAGTCGGGTTTCCATTTTGTCATAATAGGTTTTATTTCTCGCTTTTTAGTGACTTTGATGTTCTATAACTGATTTTATTTGTCTAAATATGGGTAGACCTACTAAACGACCAACTAATTTTTAGTGAATTTTTTTATGTAAGGTTACATAACACTTTTTTTTTTACCCGTTTTTTTTTTTTTTATAATTTTTAGTGCATTTTTTTATAACAGATATTCATTTTTTTTTACAAGCATTTTGTTTTTTTTTTGGGGTCGGTTTTTTTTTTGTAAAAAATTTTTTTGAAGTTGGTTTTTAAAAAAATTTTCTTATTTTCCCATTATGAATGAGTATACCCTTTCAAAAAAAAAAAAAAATTCGCAGAAATCGGTTATCACATATAAAATGAGGATTTTCCTCGATTTCCCGGAGATCCCTTTATCAGAATGCGATTTGGTGACAATGGGACCAATGGGAAACCAAACCCTTTAAAACAAAAAAAAAATTCAAAATCGGTTCATAAATGAGTTCTGAGGTGACACACATAAAAAAAAAAAAAAATACAGACGAATTGAGAACCATCCTCCTTTTTTGAAGTCGGGTTAATAATAGATACAGATTCAATAGGTGGTGTGGGGGGGAGGAGTTGGAGATGGATTTCATGAGCCAGTACTAAATAAACAATTTTTTGCTAATTATAATATATGCACGTCTTAACTAACATATTTACACCTTCACAAACCTGCAGGGTGTCATGTTTTGGTCCGAAACCTTGGATCCATCAATCCTTCTGGCCTCAACAGAATCCTACAGCTTCATCTTCTTAAAATAGCTCCTCTTACCGCGAGACGCCTCGCCTTCGAGTGTCAGGTTGTTCTCAAGGAGGGCACAGAGGACCCCTTGGTCTAGGTGCTAGGGATCCATTTGCGGTACCCCTCTTGGTAATTATTACTATTATTATTAACTAATATATTGAGATGATGGGGTTACATCATCGAACATATTATATCAGATAAGAGGGACACTTCATGTCGATACTTTATCTTTTTGAAGTCCGTTCACTTTGAGAAAATGTGGATTGTGTTTCAATACATTGACCGATAGATGGCAGGCATTAGTTTTGAAATATAAATACCAATTTTTACAATGTATTTATACGTAAATTATGGGTGTATTCGTTTTGGACGTTTACACGCTTTCAGTGCTTACGCTTATAAGCGCAATTTATTTGCATTCGTGTTGACTTATGAACGTTTACTTTACTCTTATCGATAAGTACGTGTAAGTGTCAGTTGACATCAATATTCAATATGCGGATGAAAACAGTTGTTTTTCAAGTAATAGAATGTTTGTCTGAGTGACTCCAAACACCCCTAAAATCAAACCAAAACATCCTAAACTGATAATTTGAAAAAGTATATCGGTAATGTAGGTTTTTTCTAATAGGATTTAGTATGTTATGTGGGTTTTTTGTTTATTCAGAAAAAAAAATGAATTAAAACATTCAAAAAATTAAAAATGCAATGGAATACACTAAAAAAAACCGATGAACGTGACAAGCTCTTATACAGTGTGCATTTTGGAAGTTTGTACGATTTGGCGCTGGCGCTTTTGCTGCCCAACCTTGATAGAGAATACGTCTGTAAGCGCGGTGTCTATCGTGGAACTGAACCATTAGCGCGATTTGTCAGAATACATAGCGCCATGATGAACACTAAAACCAAAGCTTGAAGCGCACGAAAGCGCACTGAAAGCATGTAAGCGCCCAAAACGACAGTGATTCTCAACCACTGTGCTGCGGCACTTTTGTGTGCCGCCAAATTTTAGAAATGTATACAGTAAAGTATTAACCAACATAAAAACAAACAAAAAAATCGAGACTGTTAAATGTAGAAGTCGATATGAGAGTAGCATTATCATTTTTACGACCAAATATAAATGAAATTATCAAAAAAACATCAAGCTCAAATTTCTCATTTAAAGTATTCTTATTATTAACTTGTAATTTATCCCTTAATTCCCGTACTGTTGTTTTTGTAGTACATGTTATTTTATTTTACATTCAAAATGATTATCATAAACTATTTTACACAGTGTATTATAGGTAAGACAATAACTTTTAAACTTATCTTTTTCTTTGTATGCCGTCAAATTTTAAAATCATTAAAAGTGTGCCGCGACAAAAAAAAAAGGTTGAGAATCACTGGAATACACCCTTATAGTAAACAGCATATTATTTATATACAATCTTACTAACACTGAATTCACTATACATGATTTTGACTGCATAACAGAAGTCACCTGGAATGTATATTACACATCGCATAGTGAAGTACACACCTGAATCATTCTTCATTTTCAATTGATTAGTCATCAGTATATATTTATACATACTCAATATGAATATTCTTTAATCATTTGAAATATTTATGGAAATACAAGAATTTGAGATCTGAATAAATATTATATTATGTACAAATGTTGTCAAAAGGCGAGCTATCATTTCAAAATTATATAATAGGGAATATGCATGAAAATTTTTTTTCACATTTATTTTCAGAATATGAAAATACTGTTAATACTGTAATAATATTTAAAAACGAAATTAAAATCCGACAAATATCAAGGAAGCTATTAGCTTTTAAAGATTATTATCTGTCTCGTTCTTGCAAAAATACTAAAAACGGAGTTTTACGTGTATTTAAAATGATGAAAGTGTAATATGACGTCACATAACATATCAAGAGGGCTGTCACCCTCTTTGTCTAATCGGGAATTTCAATCATTCATATCTCGCTTATTTTTAAAGTTATTTAAAAAGTAATTTTACCTTAATATTTGTCAAGTAAACGTGCTTCAATTCAAGTGAAAAAAATTTTTCATGCATATTCCCTATTGATTTGTGTGCCTTATTTATACAGATTTCGGAAAAATGTTTCGAATATAAGTTGTTAGTATAGTTATTATGAACCAGTCCAAGTGGCCTAGCGGTCTAAGGCGTTATGTCTGCACAGTATGCAGTACTTGGAAACTGGGAGGTTATGGGTTCGAATCCCGACATTGACAGTTTGTCAATTATTAAGGGAAAAAAAAGGGGCGGTTAATTGACTAAATTGTCGGCGTATGGACAAGAACGAAGTAACCGGCTATGCTTAAGAAGGTTTTCTGCAGTTTCCTTCACGAACTCCAGCCGCATATCCTACCAATTCCTAGTCTATACACAAAAATTCCTTCCACTCCACTCACATCCTCACATCCTAAGGCATCACAGAGGACCTTATGGTCGAAGTGTAGCCCGTCCAGGGCAGCCTCTACAAACTATCTATCTATCTCTATTATGAACAATCTTTTCCGAAACATTTTTTCGAAAACCGAAAACATTACGCACAAATCAATTATAAAATTTTGAAATCATAGCACGACTTATGGCGCCATTTGTACATGTTTAAGTATCTATAGCAAACAAATTCTAGTAAACCATATTATTAGGAGTTATTGTCACCATTTATAGAAAGAAATTATAACCATTTATAGAAAAATTAATACGATTTCTAAATCTAAGATATGATTTTAATCAAATATTCAAATAGATTAATTATATCAGAAAAGTTTACTTTTATTATTCTCAGTTTGCCGCGATATTCTTGAAAACGATTATATTGACTTTTTATGAAATGTTGATTTCTATGAAGGTTTTTACATCTTAAGGATGTACAATCCCGTTCAATAAAATTGAACAGACCTGAAATGTTAATTTTCTTACATTTCATAAAACTCCTCACTTTTGTAACTCTCTATATAATTATTCATTTATAAACAAAGATAACTAGTATATATTTTAAGTGTGAAAAATGTCTTCTTTTTTTTTTTATTACGCTATTTCACGTTTTTATAGTCATTTTGGAAAAAGTGGGCTTCAGTACTTTACTCCTTGATCCAAGACTTCTCACAAGACTTACAATATCTTTATTTTTTTTTTAGAATCACATTGAAAATTTGAACGCATTTTTTTTATCTTAAGATAAAAAATATTTTTATTTAAACCAAAACTATTTTTGATAAAATATGAAAAACGGATGTTTGTCCACCACAACAAAAAAGTTAAAAAATTTTACAATGGAATAAAACCAAATATTACGATATCCAGTCAAACGAAAAAGGATGATTCATTAAAAGTGGTAGATTTTTCATTTATTTTTAACCCGACTGCAAAAAAGGAGGATGGTTCTCAATTCGTCTGTATTTTTTTTTTTTTTTTTTTTTTTTATGTTTGTTACCTCAGAACTCCGTCATTTATGAACCGATTTTGAATTTTTTTTTTTTGTTTTAAAGGGTTTGATTCCCGATTGGTCCCATTGTCACCAAATCGCATTCTGATGAGGGGATCTCCGGGAAATTGAGGAAAATCCTCATTTTATATGTGATAACCGATTTCTGCGAAATTTTTTTTTTTTTTGAAAGGGTATACTCATTCATAATGGGAAAAAAAAAAATTTTTTTTAAAACCGACTTCAAAAAAATTTTTTACAAAAAAAAAAACCGACCCCAAAAAAAAAAATTTTTACAAAAAAAAAACAAAATGCTTGTAAAAAAAATTTGAAAATCTGTTATAAAAAAATGCACTAAAAATTACAAAAAAAAAAAACGGGTAAAAAAAATATGTTATAAAAAAATTCACTAAAAATTAGTTGGTCGTTTAGTAGGTCTACCCATATTTAGACAAATAAAATCAGTTATAGAACTTCAAAGTCACTAAAAAGCGAGAAATAAAACTTATTTTGACAAAATGGAAACCCGACTTAACAAAAGAAGCACTAAAAAGTAAAAAAATAATTGTATATTCTTGTGCCAATTTTAGTTCACCAAAGCAAAAATTTTTAAATATATATGTACAATTATTGTTATTTTTGGAGGCGGTGTCCAAAAGTTATGTGAATTTATCTATGTTGACACCGCCTCCAAAAATAACAATAATTGTACATATATATTTAAAAATTTTTGCTTTGGTGAACTAAAATTGGCACAAGAATATGCAATTATTTTTTTACTTTTTAGTGCTTCTTTTGTTAAGTCGGGTTTCCATTTTGTCAAAATAAGTTTTATATATTATCTAATCGGTGGCGCAGTTGGCACAGCACTAGTCTGGAGTGCCAGAGGTCTTGAGTTCTCCAGCCAAGGTTTGGAAGATGTTTCATATCAAAATATTGATGTCAAAATAATGTTACACTGATAGAAGGAATTTCTTTCCTCAAGAAAATATATTTTCTTCAAAATATTTATTTCAATAAAGAAACCCGTTGTTTTCATTCAAGACTACGTAGTTGAAACAAAAACATGTATTTAGTTGAACGAAGAAACTAAAATTCTTGAACGGTGTTTCAAAATTCTTTAAAGTAGAGTTCGTTAATCTTGGCCTAAGAGAGTCTTTCTTGGCCAAATACTTTTGTGATTCTTTAGTCATGAAAATAAAATTATTGTGAACTTTACATAAAATAACAACTAACTGAGTTAATTGCTTAAATACCCAGTATATACTGAATTTGTGGAAAAAAATTTTTAAACAAAAGTTTATTTTTAAAAAAGGTACAGATTTTTTTCTGACTCTTACGGTTTCAAAGTTGAAATTTTCCACCCTGGCGAGGAAGAGCAAGGTCCAATCTTGCCCATTCACGAACTTAACCTAACTTTTCAGCTATAGAACACACATAAAATTTTGGTGCGTTATCTCTTTTCATTTTTGAGTTACCGTGTTGACGGACAGACAGACGGGTGAATTGTCTGTCTGATCACTTCTACGATCAATATTTTCTAGAAAGCCGGGACTAAACTTAATATACCATTGTAAACCGTACGTTTAGTTTACATCTTCGCATAGCAGATCTCCCACGAGTATGAGAGAGTACATATGTATACATTAAGCAATGTGTATGCGAAGGAGGTCTTATAGGTTTGTTTTGTTACTGTTGTGTTGTATGTGTCTGTATAAATTTTAGAGAGTGGGGATTTTTTGTTGAACACAAATATTATTAATTGTTTTGATAACATGCAATCATTTCTATGTGAATGCTTTTGGAAAATACGTGTTTGTGTATTTTATTTATTGGTATTATTACAACAATGGGTTATTATTACACAAAAGAAGTAAAGAGCAAATTGTTAAATGGTACTTTTCCGGACATTCCGCACAGGAATGTGTCAATTTATTTATTGTGGCATTTGAAGGTAGACAATCACCAACCACTCGAACAGTTATGAATATTATGCACTGTTTTGAAAAATATGCTTGTTTATCAAACCTATAAGATCTCCTTCTCATACACATTGCTTAATGTATACATATGTACTCTCTCATACTCGTGGGAGATCTGCTATGCGAAGATTTAAACTAAAAATATCCTTTTATATGATGAGTAATATACGTGAAACGGAAAAACTGAAATATAAAAATCCAGGAATGGACAAATGCCCCTTATTGTCTCCCCTACCTATGGGCGCCTATATCATGGCATTGCATACTTCAACAATAAAGTAATTAAACTATTATTAGAAATAATGAAATATTTGTTCTAAAAAAAACTATGTTTTTATGTTTAAACAAACATTTCAATTAGAACAGTTATTTAATTTTTATTATCGCTGAATCTGTGAATACACATACGAATATGTTTAATTTTATAATACGAATTTAATTTATTACATTATTATAATAGTATAAGTACACTCCCGTTCAAAAAAAATGAACAGACCTGAAATGTTAATTATCTTACATTTTATAAAAATTCTCACTTTTGAAACTCTTTGTATAATGTATAATTTAATTTATTTATAAACAAAGATAAGTAGTATATTTTTTAAGTGGGTAAAAAAGAAATGGATATACAAACTGCATTTATATTTTTTATTTATATATGCGGTGTCAGTGAACAGAGTAAGCATTTAAAAAATATATGTAATGTTAATGCATGTTAAGTGTTATATCTTCCTCTTACGTATAAAAATTAAATAAAATGTTTTATCTATAAAAAACATTTACTACAAGAATAATCAAAAGTGGGAGAGACTGATTGGGTTCAGATCTGTTCATGTTTATTGAACGAGAGTGTACATACATTTAGGTGTCAAAATTTAGTTAATAAAATGTACCCTCAACAGCGGATTTATAATTTTGGCGGAACTATTTATGCACTACTTTATATTGTAAATTATAAAGTAATTATTGTTCACAATTTCTGTAAAAACATTGTACATTTTAAATTTTAGGTGCAAAATTTAAAAAACATAAAAAATTCATAACACCTGTATTTAATGCAAATGTTTTAAAAAATTTTCTAGATCTGTTCATTTTTTTTGAACGGAAGTGTATATAGAATTAATAACAAATTAAAAATCTGGTCAAAGATACAGTATAATAAGCCATTTTTATTTTAATCAAATATATTTTAAAGGTAGTTCACTCGTGACAGTCATAGTATAAATTAAACAAGTGGAAATAACAACTAACTGAGTTAATTGCTTAAATAACCGGTATATACTGAATTTATGAAAAAAATTCAAAGAAAAATTGTTTATTTTTAAAAAAGGAACATTTTTTGTCTCATCTCATCTCTTGCGGTTTCAAAGGTAGCCAGTTTTGCCCATTTTCCCCAAACATGGTCTGAATGGGCAAAGCCCATTGGAACTTGAAGAACTTGGTCTTACTTTTTAGCTCTATCGGGTTGACGGACGGACGGGTAAATGAAAATGGACTAATTATGTCCTCTTATGAACACCTGTACCAAAATTTGTTTTCTGCGATCATTATTTTCAACCGTTACAAAAACGGAACTAAACTAAATATACCCTGGTATATATATTATATACCGGGTATAAAAATATGATATACACAAACCGCTTACGTACACCATACATTTTAAGAAGCTCTACTTTAATTGCGAATATCTCGCTTCACAATCAGTCAAACAGTTGCATTTTTTAAATGAAAGAAGGAACACTGAGCTTAATGTCATGTTTCAATTTCATCAAATTCTTAAGAAAAATGAACTTACGAATGAACTACCTTAAATTCATTTAAGAAAATGACGTCATACATCGTAATAGACTTTTAAGTCATATTTACATAATACTTGAATTAGAATTGGCGTCATCGAATATTTATTAATCTATTTTGTCAAGTTATTAATCTAATTTTATGTAATATCAGATGCCCGTGGTGCACAGACTTTGCACGGAAAATCGGCCTAAACTATTTATTCTATGAAAAAATGTTTCGTAAAAATCTGTTTTGTTTTCATTAGATATAAACATTTATTTTTTTAATTTAAAGTTTTTCTCCATCTCGCACAGTTTAAAAGTTAAAAGCAGTAACATGTGATTTACTGCCATTATACTCTGCAACACATAAATTACTGCTCTTCACTGTTTTTATAGTTTTTTTTTTTTTATTTATATGTATTAATTTGTTAAAAGTGCAAAATGCATCAATGCAGAATTAAAAATAATCGAGATTAAAAATATGTATATTATGTCAAATACATTTAAAGTTTACAAAGTGTACAAACAATGTTATGATCATAAAATGTATATTAATCGTTAAAATTAAATTCATTTTTTCTTTCAAACATACAGTTACCTTTAATAATAATATTCTTCAGACAATGTAGATAAAATTATAATCATAACAAGTAATTAAAGAGTAAAAAAGCAGTAATTATATTTTTCTATAGATAAAAGCAGTACAGTTTGAAAACTACTGCTTTTATACTTTGTTTAATGAATTTACTACTTTTATAGTTAGGAAATGTAACCAATTTAAAATATTTGACAACCTTACAAAATTATTATCTTGTTGAAATAACAGTCTTAATTAATCATTTTATAATTGATATGCACGGAACAATCGATTAGCATCAAAATCAATAAAAGGCAGTAAAAAGAAGTGTACTGCCTTTTACCTAAGACCTATTAATGATAAAGTAAACAAACATGCATGAATTGCTAATATTTTCTTTATTAATATGTGTAAACTATAACTTAATATAATTCCAAGAAAGTTAATATTTCGAAGAAAAACGTGATTAACTGACGTTTTTTATTTAGAATTAGTCACAGCCTCACAGATATATTGAGTCACAACAATCATATGAATGAATGTTGACTATACACACATATAAGAACAATTAAAACGAAAAAAACCTTGGCCAATATAAAATACAAACATCAATGTTTGACAATTTCAATGGAGAAAAAAAATCTAGATTAAAAAAAATTACAATCAAAATATAGTTGATTTTTAAAATAAAAAATGAAAACCCACCTTCTTGTAGGAAGCCGGGTGTAATTTGTATAAAAATGATAACACAATAACATGTTAAAATTTTTAATAAATTTTCATGGCACACATTTATATACTTCGGCATATTTATACAGTATTTTTATACTTTACACTCACGAACACATATTAAATTTATTCACACAAAAACATAGAAATAATTTGTTTTGAAAAGTTTAAAATTTTGTTAAATTGTTTCTGTTGGCGCGATGCAATCAACACATGATATGAATGTATAAAATTCTTTATCTAAAACTTTCACTTTACAATGTTTTTTAGTAAAATAGTAATCTAGCAATTGATATGGAGATAGATATATTGAAGTGGCTTGAAAATTAACTACCAAACCATTGTATTTCAATTCAACTGAAGGTTTTCTTCTATTTGAATAAATAATATACTCAGTTAATATTTTTGTTGTAGGTAAGTACATGCGCTCTCATTGTCAGCGGTAGAATAGTCTGTTGTGGCGCGGTTATTCAAGTTAAATTATAATATTACTGAGTAATAACAAACAGTCCATAGAGTATGCGTATAAAATATAGATTGAACATTAAATTTTGGTTCTGTCAAAACTACTAAACATACGGATATATATGTAAAATGTCAACTTTAATTTTAACAATAATAGTTGTCAAAACTGTTCGAAAATTTATGTTGTTCAAAGTCGTCGCCAAATCGGAACTCGAATCAAAGAATATCTGGCTCATGTGAAATTTGGGAGAACCGAAAAATCGTGTATAGCTGCGCACGTTATTGAGAACAACCACAAAATTGACAAATCAAATTTAAAACTACTGAAATCGGTACAAAATCCCACAGAATTAGATACATACACAAATTGAGAAAACAGATAATAATTTTAGACAATGGCCCAATTCCAAATTCTGATTTAATAAAATTAAACCATTTTCAAAAAAATCTAATACCTGAATATCAAGGTTAGCTTCGATATCCTCACTTTAGTGACAAAAACAACGCCGCATAGTCACAAAAGAATACCGTCAATAAATAGGTGGGGTTCTTCACACACCGAATCCTTTAGTCAGTCAACTCAAATAATCCTCAGGTCAGATCATACCCTCAATCAAATCGTATAAAAGACAGAACTTTTTTAATATCATTGTGAGACACGCACCAAATTAGCAACAAGCAACATATCTCTGAATCCATATCCCAGAGATAGTTACGCTAGCTAATTCATACTGATGATGACTACATTGTCGTCGAAATACGTATTTATAAAATACAAATAAATGTTCTAGGAATCGGGGCAAAATTTGAAATATAATTTCAAAAAAACCTAGAGTTCTCTTTGATTATTTTAATAATCTTTATGCGTAGCCTGAAGACTTTTGTAAAAAAAAGTTGGCCCACCTTAAATTCATCGAGCACAATACTAGCATCGAGCACCCGGATAAGTAATGTTCGTGACACCACTATTTGCACAACTGTTAATCTATACTTGCATTACAAC